>JAJJMC010019367.1:0-12422 GCA_023531435.1 Papaver californicum
TTTAGAGAATAAGAACTCGATTATTTTGGTTGATTTCGACACGGCCAAATTTTGGCGCCGCTGCCGGAGAGGCATAGCGGATTGTTATGTATTTTTAGTTTCGTTTTCCTTTTATTTTCTTTTTATTTTTCTAGCTGAATTTTTTCTTTTCTAACCGAATTTTGAGAAATTTCTTTTTTCAGGTACTTATCCATGTACAATTCACAATTTCAAGCGTATAATGGTAATCAATTTAGTTTTCACCCTCAACATCACGGCAATTTCCAACCATACGAGGAGTATAATCACAACCAATCCTTTGGTTATGACCAATATTCCATGTACCCGTTTGACTATCCTCAGACATACCAACCCTTTCGGGATGAGTATGTAATTGAACAATCTCATAGATGGGAGGATAGTCATACTTCTAATGATTCCTCTAGTGTTGAAAAACAGATGTGCACCATGATGCAGCAGTACATGGATCAACTCGAGGAACTGAGAAGCTCTAACCCTCTTGTGCACACTAACGAATATGTGATTAATGATTTTCAGCCACAAGAAAAAAAGGAAAATTATGCTTGTGACGGTTTGTCTAAATCTACTCTTGATCGTAATTATGATCATTCACCTATTCAACGGGATGAGATAAGGTTTAGAAACTCCACCACAAGTAATGGTGTAAGACCACCAAGTTTGAGAGAACTTGAGAGAAGGTTTAAGCAATTGGTAGAAGATGAAGGGTCATCATGTGAAGAAATTGGAGAAGCTAGAAGAGCTTTGCTTAAGGAACATGAGCGACGTAATTTTATGGGATACAGTGATTATTTTGAACCTCTCGAAAATTCCGACATCAGTGATGACATTACTCCAACTCCAATTCTGGTTGATGATGATTGTGTAGTTGACTCGACTCTTGATCCTAATAATGATCATTCACCCATTCAAAGGGAAGAGTTGTGTTCAATAGATTCCACTGTATTTAATGGTGGAAAACCTTTGAATATTGGTCAATTTTTTCAGTTATTCCGCGAGTTGGAGGATGACGGAGCGCCGGAAGAGCTTCTCAAAGAAATTAGTAATGCCATTCGTATGGAAATTAATCGAGGTTCTGACAAAGATTGGGAAACCGATGAAGATGTTGATTACGGTGAGTCTGAAAATGAAGAGGAGTGTGTTGAGATTGAAACTGAATTGATTAGTACTGTGGAAGACCCAATTGAACTTTCCGAGGACGATAATAATAATGTTAGTGCCGAGATTTTTGTTGAGGCAGTACATTCATAAAGTTTGATAGAGGACCACGGCATACCAGAGGTAAGTAATACATTACAAATTTTTGAAAAAGAGAAGGATTCAACAATTCACGATAATTTAGAAGGTTTGCCTAAACCTTTGTTTCTTAATCCTTTCACTTTACCTCGTTTTGGCTTGGATTTACGTGCCTCTGAAGTACTGATAAATCACTTTGCTTCTAAATATCCATTGTTGGAAGCACTTGATTCTCATTCTATGCAGGTTAGCAAAGAGGAGTGTATAGAAGTTCCCGAATTCTATGTTCTTTATCCACTTCCGAGTGTAGAAAAGACTAAGTGTGGGGGAAAATTCTATCGAGCGATAGCTTCACTATTCTTTTATGGTATTAATATTTTTGTGAAGCTAATATTTGTAATGCAGACGGTTTTATGGGTGGATCCCCAAATTTTCAGATTATTGGTCTACGGGCTATCAAAGAGTCGGGCTAAAGACGTTAAACTAAGCGCTGAATGGGAGGCAACCCATTGGTTTTGTATACTATTTTTGTTGCTGAATTTTTATTTATTTTTGAGCATGTAGAGTTTCCCATCTTGACGTTACATTTGATGATTCAATCTACATTGAGGACAATGTAAAGTTTAAGTGTGGGGGAGTATTTAGGCATATAGATTTTTTTTACGTAGAATTGTTAAGCATACACACATTTGCATGAAAACCTTCAACTTTTAGAGATTTTAGAGACACTTGGCATACTTCTAGCTACGTTTACATACGGACTTCTACTCGAAACAACTGAACTTAGAACTATTAGAGAACTAAATTCGGAGTGCTTAGTTTTTGAGAGGCTAGAGCCGACCAAAATGGACCTAAATTGCCGGTAGGAGAGTACAGGTTAGACTTGTGATCATTCAATACCCATGAGTGAGGCACCATACCTTCAATTATACGTTTAGAGTGTTTCACTTGCGCTAATTCCGGGTAGAATGATGAGCTACCTAACCTCGCACCAATTTTCAGCACTATTTTTGATCTCTTGAGTGCTATTTTTTATCAATCATGAGGGTGTCATCAGAGTTGCTAACTTATTCTTGTAGTTTGGTTTGCAGTTGGCATTGTTCTCTCGACAACTCCATAGAAACATAGCATCATCAACAAGCGGAACATCAAAAATTTGAAGGAAAGTTGAAGACCGTCAAGGTGCAAGCGACAATTCAAAGAGAAAATTAATATTTGAGTAAGCAACAATACAATTAAACATGTTGAAGACTCACAGAAGCGAAAGAAATCGAAAGGTGTGGATTCTATACAGATTTAGAGACGAAACGGAACTCACGGGAAGAGAAAAAACTCACGAATCAAAAAAATTGAGAAAAATAGCAAAAGTATCCAGGAGAACAAGCATACTCACGTGAATTAAAAAAAAAAAAAAAAATAAAAATAAACGAAAAAAAAAAAAGAAAAGTGAAAAAAACGTAAAAAAGAGTTGCTGAATATGGAATAAAGAGAAAAAAGAAGAAAATATATTTTTTTGCTGACCTATAGCTATTCTTTCTGAGTTACAGTATCCGGAGATATTCATTCTGAGTTATAGTGCTTAAAGTGGTACAGGCCGTGAAGAGAAAAAGAGCTAAAAAGTGTCAAGTTCTATGAAGTGCAAGAGTTCATTACCTACAGTTGAGGCCAAAGACGTTTCTATGGAATGTTGGGAGAGTGGTGCTGATTGCCGACCGGATGAGAAGGTAAGTAACAATTCCCATCTTCGCATAATGGTTGATTTCCTTTCGTAGAGGTCACTAGAAAAATAAAAAAGGGTTCTTTCTTGTCCCACCTTCTATGGGATAACTGATGTGGTTTAGAAAGTGGTAAATAAAGGTTCGATTCTCGAACTTGTGAAGGTAATGATTTTAGAAAATATTAGACTTAACCTAAACTAATAAAAATCAGGAAAATACACTAGAGATGATTTTTAGAAAATATGGAAAATACCAGGAATCAGGAATCAGGTAATTCTAACAATCTATGTGATTAATCATGTAATTCTTTTTAACAATTTAATTCAAGTTTGCCAAAAATATGTTTCCTAAAAGAATAATTGTAAATCCTAAGCATGGGACATCAAGAGTAATTAACTAAGCATGACCCATCAAAAGAGAACACAACTATTTAATAAAAACCATTTTTTTCTAATTTAAATCCATGCAAATAATAATAAAAGAATTATAAATAATTATTAGAAAATAATTAAATCACATAAAATTGAGAAAAATACCTTATCCATCATCCCAGTAAATAAACTTACCCCATGGTGAAGAAAACTTGCTCAAAAGTTGATTTCATTGCTCAAAATATTGATTACAAGGTTTAAGAATAGTGCAACAGCTGAACAGATACGTATATAAGTGTCACAGAACAGGGTTCAGCTGTTACAAAGAGCTTTAAGCAACAGAACGTTCAAAACTTAACGCAACAGGAGCAGAGCTGCAACAGTGGAACAGCAACACTTATAAGTGTGGCTGAGTCGTCTTCTTCGGTGATGGTGGATGAAGAACACGCCGGCCGGAGCACCAGCAGGTCACCGGCGGCACCGGAACTTCACCGGATTTCTTCTGAATCGCTCCCTAGGCTTCTCTCTCTGTTTTTCTTCGATTCTTTTGGTATTTATAGACTTCACAAACCCTAGAGAGAGTTCTAAACCTAATAGAACTCTCTCGAATCACTCCAATTCTTCAATCCCAATCCAAACAGGAACCGAGTCCTGATTCCGGCCAGAAATGGGTTTCTCGAGCTGATTTCACGGGATTTCTTGATGTCTTTCGATTTCTTCCAACTCTAATTGCAATGGGTCATCTTCAATTGCCGAAAACAACCCAAAAATCGCAACCAAATCCATTCCTGTTTGAAACAGGACTTTCCCGATGAGTTGGATCGGCCGATCCTGGGTTAACTCGCTGGCTCGCTGGGTTGACTCGCTGGCTCGCTGGGTTGACCCGCTGGCTCGCTGGGTTGACCCGATCCAGCTCAGCCCGATCCAAGGGTGCCCCAATCCAAAGTGTGGGTGCCTTGATCCATTTTCCCGGGTGCTTTGAACACTTTTTGAGCCAATTTTTCCACAAATCTTTATTCTTCTAATGTACCTACAAAAGCATAAAAACACGTAATAGACACACAATCGAATACTAACTCACTAGAAATTAAGGTGCAATTTAGACACTAAAATGTGTCTATCAATAACATCTTAATATGACTCGGAAGGTTACCTTTCCTTCCTACCCGTCAACATGTGTAGGTCTTCTATCTTTATTCTTGCCTACACATATGTGAGAACCATAAAGTGCGTCTCTTGAGTGTCAATTTCATAAAATCATTGGTAAGGCAGAAATATTCGGTCACTCTCGAACCGGGACTCTTTTATTTGGTGGTTTTCTCCAAACTCAAGGATTAAGCATGAGAATAATGTTCTTTGATATTTCTGAATTCTTATTGTTGGTATGTAGAAACTTTATGTCTTTGTAGCTTATCGTATGCAGGTGCTTTGGAATTTTTGGAAGTTGAAGTAGGTTTTGTGGGTATATCTCTTGTAAACCCTCACGAGACTATAACTCGTCCACTAGGGACACCTAGGGGTTTAAAGGCTTGTTGCACATGCTAAGTGCAGCCGTTTACTCGACGAAACGGAGTTGTATTTTTATTCTTTTTAGTTTAGTTAGATTGATAGTTTGCTCGAGGACTAGCAAAAGGCAAGTGTGGGGGAATTTGATAGGTGCATAAATCATACATTTAAAGTAGTTTTTCCTCACCCTTATGTGCTATATTTGAGTGAATTATTAGATATTTTGATTACTTTCGAAGTTTAGTCGCCTTTTCAGGTTACAGTTCAGAAACCCGCAGAATGGAGCTGTATTAGAAGAATTACCGAGGAGCCAGTAAAAATCTTCTGAATTTAGGCCTTTCACCCTCCACAGTGTATGTAATTGAATTACAAAGCCAATGGTGAAAGAATGAAGTCATTCTGATCAAAATTGAGGAAGATATGGGCAAAGCCCCGAAGTGGCTTATTTGGCCTATGCAGCCAGCGGCCAGGCGCAAGTGCGGCTGAAGCATGTTGCGGTAATGTGCTAAGTCATGATTTGAAGGGCTAGAATGGTTTGATGGGCTAGTGGATAGCCTTGGTGGGTTATTAGCTATTTTTTGGACTTCATATGAGATTGGGAAAGCTTTGGAGTTGCCATAACTTGTGGGGCTGGAATTAGGAAACTTAGCACATTTCCTATTCCTAATCGGTTTCCTAAAAGTGGCCAATTCTAGTATAAGAAGAAAAATCGAATTTCTCATGGATTCTTTTGGTGAATTTGGGGCAGAAAATATAGGAGATCTTGTAGGAAAAGGAGAGTTTGAGGCAAGGAAGGAAAGGTGGGGCAACAACAATATTTTGGACTTAGCCACTCACACACAAAAGAGGAACTTCACTTGCGTATAGGGCTGAACACATGGGGCTGGGTACTCAGGTATAAAAGGGAGAGTTTTCTGCTGGATTATATATCACGAAAATACATCATATCACGGTGAAACAAATACAATTCAGGAGGGAAAGAAGAAGACAGCAAAGGAAAAAGGCTGAAGGCGTTTTGGAGGCTGCTGGCTATCTTTGCAGCTGCGCTTCGAAGCCACAATTGTTCATCGCAACTCTTTTGGGTTTGATTTAATTTATCTCTTGATTGTTTTCCATGGGTTTTGAGAAACCCATGATGAGCTAAACCCTTCTATATTGGTTAGGGATGTAATCTAATGTTTGAAGACATGTTTATCAATTGAATGGCGCATATTCCATGATTTCATGCTGTTTTTAATATCGTTCATGTTCTACTGCGTATAATAACATATGATTGATTGCTGATTTATTTGAGTTCGAAATCAGGTAAATAAGTATTGATATCTACAACTAAACTGGAGTTCTGAGAGTCGATTCTGTCGAGGGACTCCGGTTATAAGTAGTATAGCATATTTGTTAACAATACTTAAAATTGCCATGCAAATATGTGTAGAAGCTTGACCTAGGCTAAATCCTGTGGAGGTACTCACTTGGGTTGTTTAGATTAACCTCAACTCACAAAGACCATAGCTATCATTGGATTAAACTCGAGTGGAGGTACTCACTCAGGTTGTCTGGTGCTAAGAATTCAAAGGGTGGAGGTACTCATTCTTTGATGATATTAGGAGTTTTGCCGAAGTAGACGAGATAACTGGCTACTTTAGGTTTCTTGGTATTACTAATGCATGATTGATTGGGTATGCTTTGATTGATAACATGTTGGATGACTGAAGATGAAACCTCTAACCAATGATTTCTCTCTTATTTCACAACCTTCATCACTTGCGTTTTTACTTATTTGCTTTAGTTTAATTTAGCTTAAAACACGATTAAAACCCCCTTTGCTACTTACTTACGTGACTGAAAATACACATATATTGCTGCCTCCTTGTGGGAACGAACTTGTTCTTACTCCTATACTTCATTATATTTTTAGAGAATAAGAACTCGATTATTTTGGTTGATTTCGACACGGCCAGAATGCAGGACCCATGGGAACACACATGTATTAGGTGTCAGGAAAAAAAAAAAAAAATAAAAAAAAAAATAAAACGAAAAAAAAGCGTGGAATGCAGGACCCATGGGAACGCAGGATCCATGGGAACTTGTAAATATTTTAGTTAGTAGTAACCGTTGAAAATAAATGGGGAGTATCTCGACATAATAGGTTTCATCTCGGTACTGACCTTCAGACAGATATGGGACACATCGTTCGCCTTGGTCAACATTTGCGACCTTCTACAGTCTACCTTCATCTTCTAAGTCTTTTTATGTGATGGGTGGTTAGATAACTGTCTGAGTAGAACTCTGTTGTCGTAGATATGAATTTTAGTATGCTTGAGTTAACACTCGTGTACAGTGATTGGATCCATAAAGGGTAATGGTCCCTATAGCCGAATATCTGAGTAGCCAACTAACTAGCTTGTTTAGTGTTTACCCTTAATCGTTCACGTGTTGCTAAGATCTAGATCTAGGTTTTGTGGGTATACCTATTGTAAACCCTCACGAGACAAAACTCGTCCACTAGGAACACCTAGGGGTTTAACGGCTTACTGCATATGCTAAATGTAGTCGCGATTCCTGCGAAAGTGAGTTAGGATTTATTTCATTTCATTTCTTAGAGTATTTTGCTCGAGGACTAGCAAAATAGTAAGTTTGGGGGTATTTGATAGACACATTTTAGTGTCTAGATTGTGCCTTAGTTCCTATTAGGTTAGTACTCTTTAGTGTGCATTTTACGTGTTTTATGGCTTTTGTAGGTACATCGGATAAATAAGGAGTTGTGGATAAAATTGCTTAAGAAGTGGATAAGGGGCACCCTCGAGTCAACCCGGTCAAATCGGGTCAAATCGGGTCAAACACGAGTCAACTCGGTCAACCCGAGTTGAGCGAGTCAACTGCAGCACGGGATCGGACGGAACTGCTGCATACAACTGGACACTTTGATTCACGGTAAAACTTGGATATTTTCGGCTCAAATTGATACACAAGATAGATGGGACCAATACAAGACTAAACACGTGAAGAATTAGAGGTTTATGTCGGAAAAATAGCCCCAAATCCGAGTTTCGCCGGAAAAAGGGTATTATACTTTGATTCGGATTTGGATGAATTTGGGAGTGTTTCGGAGAGTTCTATTAGGTTTAGAACTCTCCCTAGGGTTTCTACAACCTATATAAACCAAGATAAGCCATGAAAAATCGGGGGAAAAACCTAGAGAAGAAAACAGAGAATTCCGGTGAAGGTTCCGTCGCCGCCGACGAGCTGTTGCTGCACCGGCCGGCTGTTCTTCATCCAGCCATCACCGGAGAAGAAGACTCAGCAACTTCTACATCTGTTGTTGATTCAATTCTGTTGCTTACTGTTTCATACCTTTGTTGCTTAAAACTTTTCTGTAACAGCTGAACCTTCTTCTATAACGCATATACGCGTATCAAATCAGCTGTTACATCATTATTTAACTTGTAATCGATATTTTGAGCAATGAAGAGATCTTTTGAGCAAGTTTTCTCCACCATGAGCTAAGTCTATTTACTGGGATGATGGATAAGGTAATTTTCTCAATTTTGTGTGATTTAATTATTTTCTAATAATTATTTATAATTCTTTTGTTATTAGAATTGCATAGTTTTAAATAGTGAAAACGGTTTTCTTTCAACAGTTGTGCTTTTGCCTGATGGATTATGCTTGGTTAATTAATTTTGATAGTCCATGCTTGTGATTTACCTCTGTTTGTTAGCATAACAAAACCACTTTTGGCAATTACTTGCGCTTCAATTAATTTAAAAAGAATTATCTGATTAATCACATAGGTTGTTAGAATTACCTGATTCCTGATTCCTGGTCCTTTTAAAATTATTCAAAAATCATCTTTAGGTTATTTAGTCTTTTTCATACTCCTGGAATTTTCTAGAGTTAATTAAAATCATTATTTTCTAAAATCATTACCTTTACAAGTTCGAGAAACGATCACCTTATTTACCACTATTCTAAAGCACATCAGTCTATCATCTTCGTCAGAGACTATTTTCTTTGAATCGTTAGACTTTAAATCAGTAGTCTCAGGATAAACTCGTTCCTCTAAACCATTATCGGCTTCTAAACAAGAAAATTCTATATCGTCTGAAACAGTGGTATCTTTAGTCAAATCCTTTTCCTTTTGAATATGTGAATAATCATTAAAATTATTTGGATTTGAACCAGAAATAACACAATCATCATGAAGCATAATTGGAGTGACAATTTTCTCCCTGTATATTTCAAGTTCTTCATCAACACTATCCTCATCATCATAATAATATGAAGATGTTTGAACCTCGTCTAAATAAGTAGTGTTACCAATTCTTTCCTCGTCCTCTTGACAAGGTGAATAACTATCAATGGTAGCACTATATTGGAAATTAAGATTATTTTGAGCAATATTATTCTTTGCAAAAATTTCATTCATACTTAGTACGAAACTATTTCTATCCTCTCTCATCTGCCTTGTATTCTTAGCTATCTTCTTAAGGGATTCTTTAAGGGATTCTTCTAGAGAAAGAGTTGGACTACTAATTGTCCCCCCCACACTTAATTTAAACTCATGTGTTATCTCAGATAACTTCTTGAGTGATTCTTCTAGAGGTGGAATAGGTTCATGATGACTACTAGGTTGCAACTACTCTAGGGCATCCCTCCAAGACAAAGAACTCAAATTTTGCTTATTTTCATGTTCACAAGATGGGTGTATGTATGAATAGTAATTGTGATCACCTTGGTATGGGAAATAACCTCCAAAATGTTGGTGGTGGTCCCGATTACTATCCACACCATGTTGATAGTACGGATAATGTCGATTTTGAAATTCAGTCGGATATTCATTGTATTGGTCCTCATAATACCAGTTCGACATTTTCTAACAAAAACTTCTTACTAAATTTACAAAAAATCTAAGAAAATAAATCCTAACAAGAAGGGGTTCTAAACATACACAAACAAGGCCGACTCAACCAAATCAAACCTATTTGAGTCTAGCAAACAAAAAGCATGATGGCTCCACTTAGATTGTTTCTAGACCAGCTTTTATTCCTTCGAAAGGCAACTAGTTACAGTTTTAGCAGACCTCTTAGAATGATCCGAATTAGATTAAGTCGAAGAGAAACAGGATAAGCTCTAAGGAGCTTTGATAACCCTGTCTCTTTGGCACTTTTCCCTGGGTTTCAAGGCGGCTCTAATCAACTTAAAATAATCTTCCTGAACTTCGAGTTAGGCTAATAAAGTAACCAGTATAGTCCTTTTGAACGATTTTTGTATAAGCTCGTTACCCTATCGGTCTCTTTCTAGTCAAAATTTTAAGGTGGAGGTTCACGTTTGGTAACGTGTTCCTAAAGCGGGCAAGAAGGAAACGGTGATGAAATCCGAGTCCTTATCTTATATGGCCAGTTCTTGCCCTTTACTAGAAAAGCAAGTTCGTTTTCGATTCCTCAACATATATGCATACGAAGGAATACAGTAAACCCACTTGCAAGGGATTCGTGGGTTGATCGAGTCTTACCTGCCGTACCAGACGGGGGATGAATCGGTTGTAGTCGACTCGGGCCACCGACTCCTGTGTCAGTGTGCAAACCCAAGGGACCGAGACAATATCGTAATTGTCGTCCTTCCCTGTAGCAGTTTATATTTAATAATACCCTTCCGTATGGTTTAAAAATAAATAAAGTGTTCCAAAGTCCAAAATAAAGTCCAAAAAGTGTCCAAAATAAAAGAAAAATTATAAAAATAATACAAATTCCTAATACAATTTTCTGAACAAATAAAATCTAAAGAAAATAAAATCTAATTAAGAAAAATCTTCGTCTTCTTTTTCGTTCTTTAAGCTTTAACTTTTAACTCCAAGTCTTTAGCTTTAATTCCAAGTCTTTGGCTCACTTTCTTTTCGATCCAATATCCAAACCTGTAGCAAAAAGAGAAATACCCAAAGAAACGTAAAATAGAACAAAGTAAAAATAAATATCTAACTAAACTAACTAACCTAAAAAAAATAATCTAAAAAAACAATTCTAAAAACAAGGCCGCGTCGGCGGCGCCAAAAGTTGATGTAGTTTTAAGTAGTGGTAGAAAGGGTTTGATACTCAGACTTGTGAAGATTGATTTCTAGACCTAATTTTTAATAACTAAAAATAAAACAAATTAAAATAAAGTCGATTTAAAAGTGATGGGAGGAACCAGGACTAAGGATTCCACTTTTAACCAATAACTCAAGTGATAAAATCGTGCAATTCTTATATTCAGTTAAATCAAATCATTGCCAAAGTAAGGTTTTTGAGAAAATAGTTGTAAATCGTAAGCATGAGACATCAAGAGTTTAAAACCAAGCATGACCCATCAAAAGAAAACACAACTACTTGAGAAAACCTTTTTTTCCATTTAATTCAAGGCAAATAATAATAAAAGAATTGTAAAATAAATAGATAAAATAGAAGTTACCACTTAGTTATTGGAGAAAAAGTTTGCTCCGTCGTCCCGGTGATGGTGATTAGCTCATTGTATTGGAAACACACTCAAAATAATCTTTCATTGCTCAAAAAGTGCTTAGAATGATAATAGAATAGCACACAGAACTTTTGACACGATTATAAGCGTTACCGTGAGTAGTTCTGTGCGTTACAAATGGTATTAAAAGAGTATGGGAAAGAAGGACTGTCTGATGGTGCGGCAGAAAAAGTACGGTTTCACCACACTATGAACGACAGTTCTGGTTTGTAGTTTGTTCTTCGTGTTCGTCTTGCACCAACAGAAATTTTTCTGTCTGTACACTTCTTCCCGAGCTCTGATCTCTCTCTAAGCTTCACCGATGATTCTCCCCAATATCTTCTAATCCCTTGTATATATACTACTCTTCGAAAACAACCCCAAATCTTCTTTAAAATCTTCTTCTAATTCTTGGCAGATCACCGATGAGAAACATTCTAAAAACAGATTTTTCTTCCTTCCTGATTTCTCTTCTTCCTCTCTTTATCGATTCTATTATGAGAATGATACTTAATAAACTCTTTCCTAATAGAGCTTGAGAAGATTTCCAAAAAAAACTTGTTTCCAAATCACGTACAAGGTTTCCTGTTTTTGTACGTGAAGAAAAAATTCCCTTCCCGCCCAAATTTGTCATTCAAAATGTTGGATGCCTTTAACTTGGGTGCCTTTATCACTTTTGAACCACATTTTTCCCAAGTGTTTTTTTCTCCAAAAATATCTATAAAGACATAAAAAAACCATAATAAATACAAAATCGAGTACCAACAATACATATAATTGAGATCAAATCAGACACAAAAATGTGTCTATCAGAATGCAAGTAAAAAAGCACACAAGAAAAGTGATATACAAATGAGTAACACTGATGGCACGGGCTTTGGTTGTGTGCGGACGGTAAGTAAGAATCCCAAGAAGATAAGGAAGAATCTTCCAGGATAGACATGAACCTTCTGGGTAGACCCGAATCCCAAGAAGATAAGTAAGAATCTTTCAGGATAGACATGAATCCTAGGAAGATAGATACAAGTCTCTATTGAGATAGACCCGAATCCCAAGAAGATAAGTAAGAATCTTCCAGGATAGA
>JAJJMC010019376.1:0-24317 GCA_023531435.1 Papaver californicum
AGCTTGGAGTTGGTCAGGCGTCCTCACATCAATTGTGCTTAGGCATGGATTAATAGAGTCCGCCAATGCAACGGCTTTCTTTTTCTATTCACATATGAAAATAAAAGTAGGATGAGTGTTTAGTAATAAATCTTAAAAACATTAATAACAAAAATAATGTACGTACCAAATTGAAATATGCCTTCTTCCAGAAACCATCTCCTGTGTTGATTGCCAGAGTCTCGGGATCATTGTTGATGATAGTTGGATGACCAAAATGGCGATACCACTCCAAGTAATCTTCTGCGGCCTCTTTTGTACCCGGAGAGGGAGTTAACTCATTCCTTTGGACTTGGTATTTCGGATCAGTGCGGTTATTCCAAACCGCAACTGAAGGTGTAGGCTCATAGTTTAGCACGATGTTTGGCCCTTCGATCATCGACCCATTCACACACAATTTAAACATTTCGCGTGTCACCGTTATTTGGACGTATCCATATTGTCGGAGAGTTCGGCGGGGGTTGGACATCACGTACCCAAACGGATGATACAAAGGGCCGTTGTAGCCTGCCACGTCCGACAATTCACGTAAATCCTCAACATGTCCATCACCCTATATGCTAATCTTCACATAAGGGTCGAAAACAACATCATCAACCGTGAAAGCATCAATTTTTGTTCTCATCTTTGCTATGAGCACTTCTTTATATTTTGCCTGCGTCCCGGTGAAGACGAATTTCTTTCCCGTAGGTCCATTAACATCAACGCTTGTTTGAGGAGCCAGTCTGGGAAAGTGATCGTATACCCATGCCTATAAAGATAATTAATATTAATATAAGAAAATGAGAAAAAAATAAATTAAAATTGAACATGGAAATTCAAACAATAAATTACCTGAAGCAGACCGGTATTACCGGCAATCAGTTCCCCTGACCCTCGAAGCTTTTCGAAGGTTAGCAAGTAGGTAGGCCAGGGTGGCAGTTCCACGAGTACTGATGGGTCATCCCGAGATCACCCTGAAACCATTGTAGATACTGGACGTTGACCCCGTTACCCGAGTTGTCACCAAAGAAGATGATACCGAGCATATATAGCAGATAACCTCTGGCTGTTCGAATGGCTCTGGTGTCATCTATGACGACCCCAGCCATTTCCAACTTTGCGGTCCCTCCAAACTTCTCCCGTAGTGACCGCAGCAATATTTTCTTGCTCATGGATTGACCTTTCTTCTTTGGCATCCCCGGTTTATCTCCACTCACCAATTTAAATTCCGATTCAGCTTCGGTCTTCTCCCATCCAAGTGTTTCTTTGACAAGTGCATAAAACTACTCCAGGACATGTTGTTGTCAAAACCCTCAAACACTGATTTACCTTCCACCTCCAGCCCAAGAATTGATTGGACATCATCCGGTGTTATAGTCATCTCGCCGAATGGGAGATGAAACGTATCGGTTTCAGGCCAATAACGTTCCCTGAAGGCTGCGTAGACGACACTGTCATACTCCCATTGAATGTGTAATTCCAGGAGCTAACCCGGTAGCATTTACCAGAATTTGTACAGCCGTACATTCATCAGTTAAGGGCCAATGTTGAGCCCTTTGACGAACCAATTTCTTGATCGCCTGTGTATGATCCTACAAAGAATAAAAACAAATTTGTTTTACTTACAAAAGTTAAAAAACCTAAATTTAACAGAATAAGAGAAGTGATTAGAATAATACCTTGGTCGCTGCAACTTTGGCAGCCCATGAATGGGGATAACCAAATAATATTGCAGATTTGTCTGGGGCCTCACCCCATAGTCCTCCATTCCTCTTCTTAGGCCACAGTTGAGGTTCGGCCTTTTCTTTCGGAATTTCTTTGGCAACCCTTTTCTTTGCTTTTAGTTTTCGAATTTCTTTACCTTTGCCTTGAGCGACATGTTGTTCTTTGTCCCCCTCTTCTTCTTCGTGTTGTTGCTCTTGTGGTGGTTCTCTAATCACAAGAGAACCTCTGGGTGTTGGTAGATCACCCAAGCCTTGAAACACATTATATTCCTCTTCTGCAATTTGAGGAACACTACCACCACCTACCTCAAAAGAGGGATTATAGGTCTTGCTCACGCCTCTCTTCTGAACCCCTAAATGCTTTCCGTGGCGAGGGGTTGGAGTGTGAGAAATAAGTGTTAAATTATTACCCCTCTTATTCTTCCTACAACACACAACCAATACAAGTTAGATAATTTCAAAGCAATTCAACTTCAACAAAAAAAATATTCACTACACAGGAAAATTTACGGTTGGGTTTTTTCTCAAAACCCAACCGTAATTTTTCTCCCATATTTTACGGTTAGGTTTTAACACAAACCCAACCGTAACTCACATGTAGCTGATGTGCACATCAGGCTACATATGAATTACGGTTGGGTTTTTCTCAAAACCCAACCGTAACAATTTAAGTACAAAAGGTGTTCCATATGTTACGGTTAGGTTTTAAGAAAAAACCCAACCGTAATATTCAAACCAAATTTTTATGGAGGCTATTGTTACGGTTGGGATTTTCTCAAAACCCAACTGTAAGTTGCTTTTAAAAAATGGCGCAAATTATTTACGGTTGGGTTATCTTTTGAAACCCAACCGTAATATCCTGAACTATTCATCTTCTTCCCTTTGATTTACGGTTGGGTATTGAAAATAACCCAACCGTAATACTCAAGAACATGAAATATTACGGTTGGCTTTTGACACGGACCCAACCGTAATCAACTGTGTGCAATATTTTTTTCCCAAAATCATGATCAAACATGCGAATAATCAATTACAAGTTCTAAGAATACATGGGTTTTCTACAATACCTTAGATACACCATTGTTGGACTTTTCGGTGCTTGATTTTGCTTGTCACTGTCGATTTCTTGTTGAATCTCTTGATTAGGTTGAAAGGAGCAGGGTTGATTGCCATCACTACTACCTTGAACGCCTTTAGTATGATTCTTCATCTCGAATTGTTGAGTTGAGTTTAATCGTCGATGAATTTTGCGAATCGGCGATGAATTGAGGGCGATTACGGTTGGGTTTTGAGAGGTTTTTTTGGTTTTAGTTTTTAAAAGTTATGATTTTTTTTAAAAGAGTTTAGGTTTTAATTGGTATAAGGGTAAAATTATCATTTAACGGCTCAACTAGGAGCCCCTCACTCAAATTTGGAGCCCCTATATCAGCCTTCTTAAGTAGAGGAGGAATAGTCAGTTGGTTATCAACTTCCATGTTTTCCATTGGAAACACTAGTAGTGATGGCTGAATTGAGATTAAAGACACCTCGGCATAGTTCTTGCTATCTAGTGAAGGGAAACTATTCTCACTCTCCATCCATTCTAATACATCTGAAAACTCCATAGAATCAAATTCTTCTAGTTCTAAGGTTACTGAACTTTGGTTAGGAGAAAACAAGAATGGTGCACTATTATTACCCAATGCGGGGAAGTTTGCGACTGCAAAAACGTCGTCCTCAGAGGACTCGGAACTAGTGACCAGAGAAGTGAGATTACTAGTGACTGGCGATGTGAGATTACAGTCACCCATATGGAGAATGTTGATATCTGAATCATCATCATGTAAAAAAGAAGTTTCACTAAAAGATGGTTCTATGAAATTATTATAGTTGTTGTATGGCCAATTTGAGGGTTGAAGAAGTTGAGACTGCATCGTTTTTTATTTTCGAAAGTGGTAGAGAAAAAAACTGGGGAATTTTTGATTGAGGAGTGAGGGGGTATTTATATTTAAAATTTTGAATCTTTTAGATTCTTAATCGACCAAAAGTGGACAAACAGAAAATAAGAAGGGTATGACAAAAAAAAAAAAATTGCCGTGAACAGTTGATTTCAAATTGCCAAAATAGTAAGGTGGATTATAAATATATTAATCACTATACCACAATAACTATTACTCTCTTCATCTATCGAGAAAAATGATAGTATCTTTTTTTTTACTGAGATAGAGTTAGATTTTTTAAATTTTTACCAGCCAGATTTTTAGGTTTTTTTAGAACACTGGTTCCTGGGACAAGTTATAGATTCCAATCCATACTTGACTTGGAGTCTGGAATCCATACTTGACTCATTTCGAGTATGGACTAAAGCAGAGCCGTAATTCGGTCGAGTAATCTTATAAAATAGAGTTCCCAGATACAAGACGGCAAGAAGAGTTTGTTTATTAGAAATTAAAATTACAATCAATTTTAAATGAAAATTTTAGGGATACCTGAGAAATGGGGTCTCTTTCTTTCACAATCAAAGCAACAGCTGTTGAGTAAAAATGGGTTTAGCAATTTGGTGCTAGAGAAACTCTACTGAATATTGCCTTATTATCCAATTTATTTATTTATTTTTTATCCTATTTATTTATTTGGAATTTAGTATGTTTATTAAAGAAATCATACGTATCAATCTACAGAAACAAAAAAATCACATTACTGATTGAGACATTTTCATAGAAGAATTAAATTTCACCTTGAAATGTGATTTTTGAGTGTACTTCCATACATCAGTAAACCAACCCTCCACTGCTGTAATGGCGGAAATATGGACGATGACGGTGAGTAAAACAGATAAATAATGGTATAAGTCTACTTTAAAACTATTCAGAAAATCTAGTCTGTTTCATCAAGACAGATTATGAACCGTCTTAGTATATATCGGGTATGATGAAGGAAATTAAAATTCGATGTAACAAATACCATATCGTTATAGAACATAATTGCAGAGAAGATAATAAGGCGATAAACGTATTAGCAAACCATGTGGCAGATGAAAATTAAACACACAATTATAGAAAAGATAACCAGGCGATAAACGTAGTGACAAACCATGTGGCAGATGAAATCAAACGGACTCCTACTCGATGAACATTTGGGATCATATTGTCCCAAACTTCCTAAACAAAACTATATAAACGACTCCAGAAATACAAATCATGGGGAAGAGGTAGGGAATCCGCTTCCTAGGGAGAGTTGGAAGAACTCCTATTCCTTCAAATCCCCTCTATGGATTGGATATGATGCTTAGCAATTAGATAAAAAACTTCGTCATCCATCGAATTAATCAGTTGTAGGATTCACATGTCATATTTATTTGATCAAAATTATATTCTTTTAAGAAACTGTGGGCTAGCATTCGTCTCCCCACAGAGAACGAATTACCAAAAATTAAGAGAGACTGTGTTGCAAATTGCCATGCCATCACATCAATACACACGAAAGACAATGCCTAATTTGATAATAATTTGATATATACTAATGAAGATGTAAGTATCATTTCACTTTCATCTTTAAATCCACAAATTAAAGTATTTCGTTCGCATAATGCCGACGTGATGATAGATAGGATGTTGAGTAGTGATGAGTTCTTCCAACTCTTTTTTGTCATAGAGTAGAATGGCTTTCAATGTCGTGATATAATGACATAGTCATGGATTTGGTGATCACTAGTGACTTATGTTATGGCTTTTTTTTTCGTTTGAAGATCAGAAATAAGAATAACCAGAGAAATGATTCTTTGTTTGGAATAACATCTATCTTTATAATATAATACTCTTAAAGACAAAAGGTTTTTAATTTGAGAGAGAATTGGTTGAAATGATTAACAAATTGAGTAATGCTTCGGAAAAAAAAAATCCAATGATTTAAGTTTTGTAGGAGACAAATTTAGGGTATTTCGTATTTCAAAGTTTAATGATATGAGATTAAGTTTTGTATAAAAATAAAATGGAGCATCTCACACGAACCATAAGTAGATGGATACATTACAGTCTTATATGTATGAGGGTGTGTTTTCCATCCCATTGATGTTTTCCTAAACATACGGTCGTATCCGATTTTGGACTACATAGGCTCTGTAACCACTAATCAATCTGAATTGTGGATTTACAGATTGCTTATGCATGTGACAACACAAAATGCCACTGCCAGTTAAATTTTAACATTAGCCTTTAATTCCTAAATAGAAGTTTCTTTTTCAGAGAAGGCTCTGATGATCCCAGAATATCATCATTTTTTTTTCTGGATCTGATTCATCTGGATCTGACTCGTCTGGGTTTAACTGGAATTACATGATTTATTTAGATCTGACTCAATATATTTATTTTTTTGTGTCAGAAATATGTGAGTCAGTGACTTGGTCCAATGAGTTAGGGTATTTTTATACCTGATTCAAACGGATTCAATTTTAGATTTTAGATCTGACTTGGATAGCAAATCAGATCTGATTCAAAATTAAAAACAAACGGTCTGACATCTAACTCAAGCCGAGTTAGATCCAGACGCCGAGTCAACAAAAAATAAACACCTTGTGTGTCGTCTAGCATTAGCTTCCCTGAATTGATTGCCCATTCTGAGAAACATATTTTCCTATTTCGAGTCAGAGAGTCAGAAGAGTTGTTTGTTCTAACAGTTATAGACACATGACACAAGCCAATGGTGTTCCTTTGGACAATTGTACTAGTCGAAAATGTGATTCCAGTCCTACCTTCAGGTACACAGGTTAAGGTTTAACCATCGGGTTATGAAGTATTAGATCTTCTTCTAGTATAACTTATAAGAATACAAACCTAAGGGATGGGCAGGCAGACTTGGATTCTTACTTGCCTGCCATTATACGATGGGATGCAAATTTCTGTAGCCAAACCCCTTTTTCCTTTTTTGGGTCCATGTTTTTTAATTTTTAGTCCCTCATCGGATATTGGCGAGTTCTGAACTCAGGTTGTTGGTATCGTCATCCAACAATTTTACCTTTGTACTACAATAACACCTGCTTCTGTAGCGTCAAACCCATTATAAAAGATTGATAGTTTAATACTACTCACCGACCTATTGTTAGAGTATAGGATTAATCTCAGTGTATTATATGGAAAGCATTAGTATTAGGAAAATATTTAATACTCCCTCGATCCGTCCTAATTTAGTTGCATTATCATGGTATAATACAATTAAGAAAGTATATAGACAATTTCTTTTTGAAAAATTTAATAAAGTACCTCAACTCTTTGTTCCAGTTTTCGAAAGCACTCCTGTTTTTTCCAAAATTTATTTTCTAGGCTCACCGTCAGTCAAGTCATATAGGACCACAATGATGGTCGACGGTCCTTGACTTGGTCAAATATTGATTTGAAATCACCAAGTTTTCCTTATCTATAAATCACTTGTGATAAAAAGATACTACCCTAAAATACCAAATTTCACTATTCTCTTTATCTCTCTGCCTCCTTCTTCACTCTCTCTACCTTTCTTTTTTTCTTTACCAAATCATTCATCTTAGCGGACCGTGGGAGTATGAGGGAGATATCTGCTGAAGACATCCATCTTTTAGTGTACGATTCAAGACGTATTCCTCTTATTTAGATGCCTCCAGATAAACTTGATTATATAAACAATTACGATCAACCTTCCGAAAGAATAAAACTAATTTACAACCATCTAAGAATGTTACAAAAGAATTAATTCTGCTACTTGAGAGAAAACTATTAGATCAAAACATGGAGAGAGTTAAAGAGAGTTTTGAATGACGAAGCATCGATCAGAGCCTCAAATGTATAGTTTTTTTTTTCGATTTTCCACTTCTTTTAAAGAACTAATGATGTATACATGATTTCAGTTAGTGTTTAAAGAATGAATTTTTAAGGTGCAATATAGGTTTGAATTAAACCATTTTGAAACCATAAATTCTCATTCTCTAAACCCATATTGAGAAATTTGTGTCTACTGTTAGGGTTGTTCTTGATGAAGAGATTTGATGATTCCAAATCGATTGAATGATGCAGAGATTTGTTGATTTTTTGTATGTTTTTTAGGTACATCTGATTTCGTCTTTTAGTTCGTGAAGAATTGCAGAGAAGAACAGAAAGAGTTGATGATAATTTTATATTGTAAGATGTTAGGGATTTATAATTTGATGATTCTTCAAGTAAATTGATTCAATTTGAGATAATGAGTTGTGTTATCTTTGTTAGAATTTTATCAATTAGGGTTTTCAGCATGATTTGAGGATTTCTCTTAAATAGGGTTCTTTATTTGGGGAAGAACCTAACTCGCTGCACTTAGTCACGAGTTGACTAGGAACTGTAACCAGTTAACTGGATCCATCTATAACGAGTTAGGGACTTAATTGTCCTTTACTAAGTCATTTAACTGACATGTACCCAATAACATCCGTTATCTTTTTTTAGTCGGGACGAAAAGGTCAAACAGGATCTATTTAATATATTTAAAAAAAACGGGTCTAAGTAGAGGATTATTTCCAAGTTAGGGATAGATAAAGAAAAATAGGGGAAAAATATAAACTATAGCAACTAAATTAGTAAAAAAATAATATCCTAATATAGCAACTAAATTAGGACAGAGGAGTAAAATGGATTTCAAAAAGGGGTACTTTATTAAAAATATCTTCTTCTTTTTTTTCACAAATACCCTACACCAATTACTATTTATATTCCTAGTTTTTTGGTTCCTAGCTTGGTGTTTACAAAGTTGTAGTAGAATTTGTTTTAGTTGTAGTAGAGAGAAAACTCAACAGTAAAAAATATTAAAGAATATATAAAGAATATTTAAGAATGGTGTTTAGAAAGTTGAACCTACACATTTTTTTAAATTATGGACTATTTCCAAGTTAGCGATAGGTAAGGAAAAAAATGCGAAAAGTATAAACTATGAGAATTAAATGAGGACAAAAATAAAGCCTTAATATCCTAAATAAAATTAGGACAGAGGGAGTATTTGATATATATAAAATGACTTGAGTTATTTTTTTAATACCAAATTATGATATCACTATATATACCATATGGATTCTCAATATAAATCATCTCATTCTTTTTTTTTATAGGAAAACTTAGGCAAGTCCTAAGAGCAAAAGTTTTCAGAAATTTGATTACCTCTAGCATAATTCTTACAGGCCAGGGAAAGTTGAGAAGCTTCCTAATTGTCAGAACTGAAAATAATAGAGAGATTGTTTAAAACTAGAGTGATTGGATTTGTATCCTTATAATTTAGACTACTACTATTGTAATAACTAAAATGAGATCTTCCTTGGACAGCTTGCTGGTATAGCATGTTGAAACGGACTAGGATAGCCATATTTTTTTCATATATCTTCACATTCGTGCACTTCATTTCCTTAGCCCACTCCAAATCTAGGTCGCTCCTCCTGTGGCTTCTTATTCTCCAGTGTATCCTGGATGTCCTCGAGCCTCACAGTAGGTGCCTGCAAAGTCATACGCAATTGAACCAGTGAAAAAGACTTCTAACTCAGGATCAAACAAAGTGCATATATTGATAGTGATCCCAAATTTCCATGCAGAAGCATTGTGGGGTAAAATATAAGGATCTCCAAAGAAATCAGAATAATAGAGAACGTCGTTAAGAATGTGAGTTTGCATATTGTGCACTCTATTATGAGAACGATGGGTTATTTTAAATGTACACCGTAAGAACACGGCTGTCGATGAGACAATATGCAAGCACGGTTCGTTCCACAGAGATTTCTAAATTCTAATTTCTAGTTTTTAATTAACTAATGTGCTAATAACAAAAAGAATGATTTTTAATGAATAAATAAAATAAATAAAAAGATAAAATAGCTATACAAATTAATTAACCAAGGTAATAAAAGTCTAAGGTTTTGAATTCCATTACTTTTGATGTTTATAAAACTAACAATTTAATATCTTAAACACTCTCTCTTAAATATTCAAGGTAGTTTTGAACTCAATCTCATACCTCGGAAGGTATAACGTTTTTAAATTATTATTACGACTTAAGTCGTTATGCAAAAATATAATTCTCCTTCGCTTAATAAATATCAATAGTTGAAAACTACCCAGGACAATTAAAATGAAGCTTTATAAGAAGAGAAAATTATTAGCCAATAATAACACTAGTAGATAGTAAATATGATAAAGAAATAAATTATTAAATATTACTCATTGAAAATAACTTCATCCTCTACCCTAGAAAAGACTTTAGCTACTCATGGAGAAAAAGAATAGAAGAAAAAATCGTTTTATTCATGATTTTATAAAAGAATTACAATAAAACGCTGACCATTTCCGTGGCAGAAATATTAAAAATCTTTAATGAATAAACAACTCTTTTATACAACAGTTAAAGAAGCACAAATCCTTGGTGTCTTAATACCCAGAATCTATCGCTGCTAGTGTTCACCAAAACGTCGCCAAAGGTATTGAATTTGAATAAAAAGACAACACTATCTGCGACTGTTCTTGGCAGTCTTCTTCTTCTTCTTCTCGCTGAGTTGCAACAATGGAGGAAAATTTTCTCCAACTTTTTTTTCGGTTTCTGGCGAGAGCTAGCCTGCACTATTGATCTCTCGACTTTTCTATATATACTACAATAACCCAACAGCCCCAAATCTTCCAATATCTTATCGAATCTGATTTCTTTTATTGAGAAAATTCTCGGCAACTAAAACTCTTCCTTAATCTGATTTTCTTTCTCTATTTCTTGCTGTAACTTCCTTATCCCCATTTAGTTCTAATTTTCTGTCTTCTTTTAAAAAAAATTATGTTATGTTGTTTCCCTGTTTATCTTAAACAATTAAACGATGAGTTAAAAACAAATCTCTGAATATTTTGTTTCTCGAGATAAAACAGGGAGAGGTAGATATCGTGAAAGTATACTTCCAAGATCTTTAACCATCCATGTTGTTTTTGAGAAGAAATAGTTCCCGCCAAATTTCCATTTGAATTGGAGAAGAAGTGGTGCCCTTATCCAACTTGTGAGTGCCTTTATCAATTCCAAGGGGTGCCTTTAACAATTTCTCGGGTGCTTTGAACACTTTTTAAGCCCAATTTCTCCATAATTATTTATTCTTCCAAAATGCCTAAAAATAATTAAAGTGACATTATTAATACAAAAATTGAGTAAAAACAATATAAATATAAGCTCAAATAAGACATAAAATTGTGTCTATCAGAGAACACAAATGATGTTTTATACTTTCAGCAGTAGACTTTGCATTAGAAGCTTTTTTCCCGAAGAAGAAATCACATCTGGTTTTCCAGATGAACCAACATTTGTACAAATGTCTTGCTTGGATAAGCCATTGGAATGGAACCAAGAGTTGAACAATAACAAGAAAGAGTTGCCATCTCCAAATCTTCCATGACTCAGCCCATAGAGCTCTGGTCAGACTGCATTAGCAGCAAGACAGTGAAAGAAGAGATATGTCATTTCTTTCTTCCCACTTTTATAAAATTGACAGATAAAATCAACGTAATGTAGGATACTTGTAGTTTTTACACTTGTGAAAAAAATATTATGCCCGAATTTTCAGGGGAACATCTAAATAACAGGGACAATATCCAATGTCCAAATTTCTTTCCAATGCAAAGGAGAAGCATCACTCCTGTAATTTATGTCTATTTTCTTTTTATAAAGAGATTTAACCGAGGAAACTCATGACAAAGGTTCCAATATTTTTATTTTTAGTTTTAGTTTCAGCTCTTACTTCACAACTTAGTACCATAATAAGTCACAACCGTTCAAGTAGAGCATGTAACGGTCACTAACCTTGTTATATCATTTTTGTAATAACTTTATTTTAAAAATATAAATAAGAAAGATTAATGTTTTCTTGCACTATTATAGTACGAGAAAATTAGGGATGTCGTTGAGTCAAACAGACAACATGTAAAGCAGAATATCCTTCCCATCCAAGAAAACAATAAAAGAAGAAGAAGTAGCATATCCCATGAAAAAAGAAGTAGCATATTCTGTGAGAACTACAAAGAATTATAATCAAATATTTTTAATTCCTAACCTAGCAACTGCCAAGCCCATAAAACAAAATGGAATCAAAGAACGAAGAACAAAAGCCTCGGGATTCGATCATGTGGGAGATGGGTGAAAGATGGTTGAACTCTTTTTTTTTTCCCAAACTTGTTTTCTCACATTCTGTCGATCTTTCGTTTCTGCAGGAATCTGTGGTCATTGTATGTTGTTGACTTTTGATTCCTTTTGGTCTTTGCTAATTGATATACATCTGTCTGTAGCCAACAAACAGGTTCCGTTCCCCGTAATGTAAACCAGGTACACACTAACAGACCTAACTGTCTTCTTCTACTTGACTCATGGCAGAGCACACACTAATTGACCTATCTGTCCTCTTCTACTTGGACTCATGGCAGAGAAATAAGTGATTTTACCCAACATTTTACCATGATTTGGGCTGTTGGAATCTACTTTTACCCAAACGTTGACAACTGCTTCGTTGAGGACAATATTACGGTTGTTCATGAGATAGTTAGAAACTACTACAGAAGTACTCGTGACTCTTCTAGATATGCTCTTACAGCTAGTAAAATGGTGGAAAAATTTCATCCTCTTTAACTCTCTAAATTCCATGCAGGAGCGGAACTAAGAATCTAGCCATGGATAGGTAAAAAGAAATTGCTAAAATTTTTGGGGCAGATAACTAAACAAAGCCCATTATAATAAATAAATAAATAAATAGGTTTAGCAGTCAGCTCATCAGGACAGATAACTGCCCAAGAGTTGGTTCATTGGTCATCACTCCCTACAAGAGTTGCGCACATCTAGTAGTATATCATGCTCCTGACTCATCCTTGCATAAGAAAGAAAAAACACCCAAAAAAAAACATAAATGGCCTTGAGATGCTCACATGAAACGACCTAATTAACATCTAAAATAACCTGATATGTTGAAAACAATGAAAATTAAGTTGAGAAATCACATCTGCAAAAGCATGTGGTTTGTAATTGGGAGCACAAGTAGAACACCAAAAAGTACCCTTTTTTAAGGAATCCAAAATATTAAGACAACCCCATGTGAAATCCAACTAACTTATAACAATATTAGTTGGTAATCATCCCTTCCCTTCCATAATTTTTTCATTAGAATTGAGTAATCTCCTTCATTACCCTACCTTATCAGACCTCCCTTTCATGGTTGAAATTATGACATATTAGTACACTACCGATTCACTTTTAGAAAATGTTGCTAAACATGGCTAATCCTATGCAGCCTAAAAATCTCCTTATCCCGTCTTTGACAGCGGTACAAAAATACAGTGGTTGGGAATTAAACCAACAAGCATCTGAATATCCGATTCCTAACCCAGGCAATGCCATCTAGCTTCGGATACTTGTTTGTCAACAAATCCACTCCATATGTGCTGGACCCAGAGACAGGTAACACCAACGTTATATACTGACAAAACAAGACTTAACAAACAAAACCCCATGAGCTTCTTTTTTCCCTAGTCTCATCGCATTCATATAACAACTCTTCACCTGCCCAAACTTTTTTTCCTCATAATTCTGTCTTCCAAACTAACAAGCAACATCTCAGGTGTGGGGCATCCACCACAACCCACGTTTTTGAAGGTCACAAGTCAACAAAACATAACTAAGTTTCACATACAAGTTTAAACTCAATTTCTTCCCCAAAGCCATGTTGCTGATTCTAGCCAGAAAAAAATTCCAGTGGCCTCTCCTAGCTCTAGGGCCTCAAAGAAATCAGCATTCAGTGACGTCATCTACGGTTCTATTCCAGTTTCTAGAAACAATGTCAGGCACAATAAGGAGGAGCCAGACTGCCAGAGAGCAATATTTGATATTTCTGATAATAACCAACAAATGGGACCTCTTAAAGCATTAACCAACTACACAAAATCAATTAGAAAACGGAAAGAATCACATCAAACATGTTACAACAATTATTCAAAAACTTAAATCACATTATTTACACAACCATGCATGTGAGAGGTTTCTCATATAAAGATCTAATCAAATTTATATAGAGGGAAATATCAAGTTTCTTCTCTACCAGACCATCCACATTCACATTCATAAACCAAGAACAATTGAATTGGATACATATTATGAAAATCCTAAAAGAAAAGTAAAAAAATATAGTATGAAAGATCAAATTAAACTCCCTCTCATCTCTTACATAAATGTTAGAATTAATGAAAAAGAGGAAAGATAAAATGACAATATTACCCCTAGTTTTTTTTTTGATTCAGTGCTTCAGAGAGATACCGAAGAACAGAGAGAGCATTTGATGAGACCATTCTCATTGCAAGATGAGCAGCTACGAAACCCACCGCCTCCTTTGTTCTCTGTATAACATTTATGACTCCCATCACATTGATTACAAAGAAGAAATCTATAACCACCACAACATTCACAAACCCCAGATTCAAGAACTGGATACCCTTCGATAATCTTCTTCAATTCACCATTTTCATGTAATGCTTTAATCTCTTCAGCTCCACCAATATATCTCCCACCAATAAAAACCCTAGGTAATGTAAGTTTTCCAAAAATACCCTTTAATTCTTCTAGAAATGAACCATCCATGGATAGATCTCTTTCATCGATTGATACTCTAAGACCTTTAAAAATCGATCTAACACTTCTACAATCTTCAAATGTTTTTCTAACTACACGAAGACTTGTGAAATAGATTACAATCTTTTGCTCTGAATCTGGTAAACAGATAATATCCTGATGCTGTAATGGTGTTGACCATGAACGTAAGATTGATGTAACTTTACGAACTCTATGGAATACAGATGCTGATTTGGGTTTTAATTGATGAGGATGTTGTTGTTGTTGATCTGTTGCTTCTGTATTTTTACATAGATTTTCAATATCTTTGAATGATGAACATGAGAAACTTCTTCTCGATGCTGAATGTTGTATCCTTCCTCCACCCGGTGATTTCCCCCACGATTGCCACATGAGGGAAAACCCCTAATTAATCACACCACACAAGAAAAGGGAGAAAAAACGAAACAGAAACAGAAACAGAGAGACGAGAAATGGGTTTCTGGGTTTGCTTATGAAAAAAACTGCTAAAAGGGAAAGATGAAGGGTGTTTATGGGTTCATCAGCTTTAGCTTTGGTGGTAGTGGGGTTGCAGAGACACAGAAGAAAATGAGAGAAGAGAGAGAAACTAAAAAAAAAAACACTTTGCGGGGGAAAACGAAGAGAGATAGAGACAGAGATTGAGGAGCGGAGCGGGGGTTATAAAAGAAGGGACTAGAGAGAGACAATGGAGAAAGCTCGTATTACGTGATGATACAGACGATCTGGGTTCGAAACTCCTCGGTTCTGAAATGTATAAAATGTAACATTGGTTTGGTGTTTAATTTTATGTAAATATGTAAAGATTGAAATAAAAGACTCAATGATATGATCTTAAATTAGTCGAATAGATTAATTTCTAATAAAAATGATCCGTGTGATGTATTTATGGACATAGGGGTTGAATTCGATTCTAAGTATGAGATTTTATCCAAGGGAAACCAACATTGGTTTTGATTCCATGTAGCTATTAACATGAGACAGAAAAGTAAATGCGGAACCGAAGGAAGGGGTCAATTTGGACGTTTGAATGAGAAAACGCCAACTAGCTTAAATTGATGCATCATGGACTTTTATACAGAATCAATAAAGGTTTGTCTTTGGAGTATAATGATTACAATGTTGATAGCTAAGATTCAAATCCAGTCATCGTCTACTAGTATTATTGTTGATAAGTTAATCTCATGTGTAAGGAAGTTTCAGTTTGTAAGAAGTTAATGATCTCATTATAAGAAACTTCCCATTAAATGTGTGTGACCAATCCTTGTTCAAAGTACACTGGGTTTGAAATATGAATTACATATGATAAATGCCACCAAACCAGAAAATAAATAGAAATTAATAGCTAATTTGGCAGTTTCACTAATTCCCTTCTTATGGTTTGTGTGTTCTCAGGACATCCGCAACGACAGCTAAAGATCACCTGACCAAGGAATGTGAGCCATTGATTGGAAAATAGTGTTAACGCAAATAGTGCAACCAGTTGCACAGCAATAATGATGTGAACTTTAGAGGCTAAAGCGGTGCATAATGGAACAGGTAAATTTGCCAAATAACTTGTACAAGGTAATTTTGTAATGAAAAAGAAAAAAAGAAAAAGAAAAAGAAAAAGAAAAAGGGGGACGACAGAAAAGGCTTGGTCTTATCAATTGCCAGTTTGGTCGAACATTTATTTGTCTAACACGAATGGACCTTCAACCTGGATAGAGAAGATTTGAGCTATACAGTAAAACTTCTATAAATTAATAACCACGATAAAATTAATAATTTGTCCAGTCCCAACTTGGGACCAGTATAAAATTGGACCCCAATCGATAAAATAATAAGATAATAACTTTTTTGAAATCCCAGTGTATATATATTGGTCCCAATGGAACTATAAATTAATAATTACTAAAAGATTCCAAATTCTAAGATTGTCTAGTAAAAAATGAATTTATAGTCATTTGTTTTTTGTTGAACTTCAAATCTATATTGAGTTCATCTTTAAATCTCCTCACTGCACTTAAGAGTTGGGGCATTGTCTTCTCGTATTGCAACAAAAAGTTGTGAAGAGTTGTTGCCGCTTGCAATGCTTCTTTCCGAGTGACCGGTTCCAAAGCTATTGAATCATCCTCAACTTCGTCATCGACCGGATTTTGAATGGTATCCGCCACAATTTCTTCCATGCTTTGAACCTCGTAACATTCATTATTTTCACCAGGATAATCTAGCAAGTGATTCACATCCATTTTGTGCCGATAATGCATACATGTAATCAAGTTCTCAAGCTCACGAATGTCTTCCCCAGAATTTACATCGTTTAAATCACTTGAGCCGGTTGGATTCGCCAAACGAATTTTACAGTGTCGAAAGCAATTTGCTATTGCCTCTTGTTGCACATTTCTCCAAGCTGAGACGGCCAAATTGATAGCATCTAAAACATTAATCTTTTCCGGAGAAGAAATGTCCAACTCATAACCTTCCAAAATCTTACGGTAAAACCTTTTATGGTAGTACATTTTAAAGGCTCTAATTATCCCAGCATCACATGGTTGAATTTTTGAAGTCATGTTTGGCGGTAGAAAAAACAACTCATTGTTTTGCAACCCTTGGATATTATTTGAATGGGCTGGACAATTATCCACTACCAAGAGAATTTTTCGACTGTGCATTTTTTCATCCAGCCAACGAACATATTCTTCGAAAAGCAACCCAGTCATCCATGCTCTTTTGTTGGCACGATATTCACAATCTAGGCTATTCATGTTGATATTCTTAAAACAACGTGGCTTTGCATACTTACCAATGATCCATAGAGGAATTTTTTTCGAGCCATCCTCATTGCAACAAATAACAATTGTAAGTCTTTCCTTGTCCTGTTTCCTACCTTCAAGTTGTTTTGTTGCAAGTGAATGGTCAGCTTGTAACCTGTAAAACAAACCAGTTTCATCCATATTAAAAACATCTTTCATAGGAAATTGATCAATTTTTCCCTTATAGACTCCAATTTCTTCTCCATGTCATGTGTGTCGACTGAGCCACTTTCTCTGAAACGGCGATATGATTTGATACCATGCCTTAACTTAAATTTCTCAAGCCATCCTTGTGAAAGTTTATGCTCTGAAGAATCCTGTGGATACAAAAGCTTCAGCGCCTCAACCGCCTTCTCTATGATTAGTTCTCATGTTATATTCACACGCTCTTGATGTTGGAGAAACCATTCATAAACAACTTTCTCCATGTCCGGGTACATGGCTGGTTTGTGACGCTTGGAAGATCCACCTTTGTCAAAGTCAGCTGATAGGAACTCTGATGATCGCTTGAGAGTGTTTGATATTGTTCCTTGACTAACTTTCAAATTGAAAGTTTTGTCAACCCACTGCACCAAATCTTGTTGAGTGCATCCTTGGTGATCTCTCTTATACTCGCATAACAATTTTCGTTGTTGATCGGTCATTGTTGATTTTTGAACACCTTTTAGTTTAGGAACCATAGTTGATGTGATTTTAAAAAATTTCAATGGACATTTTATAGTGATCAATTTCTAACCATGTTTAATGTACTGCGTTGGTACCATGGACCAACTTTTTGGTACCATGAACTAACTTTTTACTTATTCAAAAACAATGAACTTGACAAAGTCAATTAATTTGTGAATGTACATTCATAAAATGTGCCTTGGAACTTGTTATTGTAATTTATTTTTCATCTCTAACTAATATACATTGTAACTAGTACATTGGACTTGGAAATTTAAAGGTAATACATAAAACCTCTTTAAATTAATAAATTATTAATTTATCGATATAATAATATCTCGCTAAATTAATAAAATATCCCGGTCCCAACATTATTAATTTATAAAGGTTTTACTGTATATGGTTTTCAATAAAATCCAGCTATGCAGAGTCGTTTTAAAGGTCCTACTCAAGCCTTAACCCTCACCTTTTATCTGATCTTAGTGGAGGGGATTGGTCTGGACCATCCCCTTGATCCACCCCCTAGACGGACCGGTTATGGTTCGGGTGGATTATTTGATAACCATGATAAATTACATGACGGATCATCGAAATCACATAGTGCTCAGGCAATTAGCTGTTGGCACTTCTTATGTGGAAGATTGACAAACTATCATACAAGGGATACTCGAGCCATTTGAAAATCTTGATCATAAAAATCTTTATCAAAGCAAGCTTAAAACTGATTAGGTGCCAATAAGCTAGATTTATTTATTCTACATAGAGATATATCCTTACGATGTTATTTATTCTACATAGAGATATATCCTTACGATGTCCGTTACGACAACCAAATAATATGGTTCACTAGTCAAAACTATAAACATGTTAACAACCGACTTTGAGTTGGTTTTGGAGACATTGCACAATTTTCTTCTGCATAAAGGAGACGGCTCTTCAGATGAAGGACAAGGAGAATCCCTAGACATAGGCCAGAAACCATTTCCTACGGCAGTTGAAAGCAAAAGGCAGAGGCTGTTGCAATTTTGGATCAGGAGTCGGTGAGGAGAAAACTCTACTTCATTTCTTCACCAGAATTAACAATACATTGGCAGCTTAATAATAGGCCAACTCTACCTCTTTTCTTCCCTTCACCAGAAAGTACTCACAAAACCTTGTCAGCTTAGTTAGTGTATAATCAGCAGCACTAAAACCTGTTATCTGACCAGCTGGGTCCAAAATAGCTTATAGGGCCAGCCAGATTAAGTATGCAATCTTCAACAGATACTAAAAAACTTCAAAGTACGGTGTGAACTGTGATTCAACTCTTTTCATAAAAGTAACCAAGAATTCTTTTAAGCAAAAGTGAGAATATGTGGCAAAAGAAAGCACATACGCCAATTAGACATCGTGCTTGTTGGCTTTTAATAACAATTTATGTAGAAATTTAAGTGTATAACATGCGTCCCCTATGTGGGATGGTGCTATGGAACTTTAGACAAAAGTAACTGATTCACCGTAAAGATCAAACAGAGTACTGACAGACTAGGTGCAAATCAAACCAGTGTTTAGCGGAAGTAAACGGAAACCTGGGGGATGTCAACGTCATTGTCTTCATCATCATCGCATGCCACCACCACATCCAAATGGTTCCGGTATGGAGGTATTTCCAACTTGGCCACTTCCCTCGCCAAATCCACCACCCTGCGATCCATCCTATCCATGTGCCTTGAAAACATATTGTTGTAAAGCAAGCAAGTCCCACATGAGATACTGTACGCATTTAATCCTTTGTCTTCCATCCATTCTAACAGCCCCTTCAATGTTGGGTTGTTCTTTATAATCCATCGGTCCCATACTGTCCAGGTCATATCCCTATGCTTGAAAGTCTTTGGTGGAACTGGCTCAGCAATGGAGAATAGTGGAAGTGCTAGGTTAGCAAAAGTGTTCCGGTAGTCCTCCAACTTGTGTCCCCCATCTATCACCTTGTATAACTCCAGGCAGACCAGACCTGTTGCCATAGCAGTGGCGGTTGCAATGGCAGGGATGATTCTCCCAGCAATGAATTTGGCCTTGAGCTTGTCGACTTCCTGGATGCTGTAGTTCCTCGCCCTCATGTTAGCAAGGCCAGCTATCATGTCCATGTGGTAATTTGTGTCATCATCCTACATATAAACACATAAAAAGCGGAAAAATTAGCGAATTCTATGTTGAAGGTGCAAAATAATATGTGGACACTGATAAAATCAAACGAGAGCAAGTACACATGTTTTCTTGCACCTTGGGAAAGAACAAACCTTCTCAAATTGTATCGGATTCATCCGGAAACCAGGAGGCAGCTTGGTAAAGCAATTCTCCAGCCTTAAAATCAGATCACTGATGACTGCATCGTCATCTACAGAAGCAGCAGAAACATTTGTGGCTTTCTCATCCGTGACTATCTTTACCCCTTGTTTGGGCTGGAAATCTGGGACTATCACTTTGCTAACAGCATCAGCCAATTCGTTAGGGTTCTTAGCCCAGTCGGGAATTGGGATGCCAAATGTCTCAGCTCGCAATATGGCACCTGCCATGACGAAGTTAATGTGACCTGGGTCATCGACTGAGAACTCAAGTGGTCTGGGAAAACGCTTTGGAGCTGACCAGAACGGTGCCCCTGAGCTAGTTGCTGAGTCCTCGGGAAAAGTATAAGTCAACTGCTTTACGCGATTAGCAAAGTAATCTTCAAACCTGTTTGGGAAAAAAGTGAAGGGTCAATGATTAGTCAATTATACAGCGTATCTAGCCAAGCAAGAGAGACAGATTAGCATTTAAGAATCAGTACTTTAACCGGGCCCAGGTGATGCAGTCTTGGAATGATTGACATCTCTCGCTGTCAAGGCACTCAACAACACGCTCCAGATTATCTCTTGCCTGGGCATCACCTGCAGTCTTCATGGCAGAGTTGTATTCACTCCGATTAGACAGGTATGCATTTGCTTCAGCAGGAGTTTTCTCCAGTAAGCCCTCAAATTCCGATCGTGCCCATGTAAGGCAATGATCAATGTTATGCGGGAAGGAGTGAACAGTACACATGGGTGCTTGCTTCTCAGGTGGATCTCTTGATGCACCATAGTTCTCTGTCAAGTGAGGGATAACCATTTGTGTATTGCATTTGGCACCAAGAGTTCCAGACTCCAAAAGTGGCTTCTGGAAATATAAGCACCTTTGATCCATGTACATTCGAGCATTAACATTATCAAGCGCATTAATGACAACATCAAGATTCTCCCAAAATGCATCATTGAACACACTCTCTGTCTCAGGGCTCGCACGATTTTGCAGAGCTTCAACGTGAAGACTTGGGTTGATAGAACTGGCAGCCGAAGCGGCAACAGTAGACTTTCCTTGCCCAATGTTCCAATCACGGAAGAGGAACTGACGGCTGAGGTTACTTTTCTCGATGACATCATCATCAGTAATGGTTAGCTTTCCTTGCTGATTGCAACAAACTCCCATCAGAGCTAGATTTTTCAAGAACTCGCACCCAAGGGCTCCAGATCCTACCATAAACACTTTAGCGTCCTCTAGTTTCTTCTGGATCTTGGATCCAAACACCGAAATCTGAGCATCGTACCGAGAATTCTGAGGCTTCAAATCGCCAGGGTCCAGAGGTTCAGTAGGGAGAGATTCCAATGAGTCAAAATAAAAGAACTGACACAAACACAAGCAACAAGTTAGTATACAGCTCGCTAAGGGAAGTCAAAACTCATTCCGGAAAACTAGCTGAGCTGAAGGCCCTGACATAAAAAAAAAAATCATTATGAACTCATATTCCCTTGTATTATAACTTAACAGCATTTGCTACCACACAAACTGCCATGGTGTAATGTAGAAAAAAATCATCACATGCCACAGCAAGTGTGCTCAATAGGTACAACTGCATAATTTAATGCACACCCAAAAGTGACCCCACTAGTGGGAACTAGCATAGCCTGATAAGATTGGGACTTACACTGACATATAAAAATAGTAACACATATTTCTCTTACCTGATATAGAGGATGGAACTTCCCAGAGCATGCCTTCATTACTTCCTGTCCAACAATACCACCAAACATGGCAGCCATTGGATTAAGAACGGCCCTAGCACCAAACGCAAAGTGTCGCAAAATTTTCTTATCAACCTCTTCGAGTCTTGCATCTCCTGAAGCCTCATTAATAGCAATAGCGACAGAGATTAATTTATCTGCATCTTCCTCAGATCCAGCAACAGGGAACCGTTGCAATTCAGTTGTGAATTTATCCAGTGCTTGAAAGGCTAAGTGCAACAAAGGTGGACGATCGAACTTTGAGAAATCACTCAGAAGGAAGTCACCTGGATCCTTGAGAGCCTCCCTTAAAGACTTGAAGTTTAAAAGCTTGGGCTGTTTCACCTGAGTGACAATCCCACCTCTGGCATATGCACCATAATTTGTAGTGTCCTCGTCAAGATTGAAAGAGTATGGCCTGGTGTTCTTAACCTTTCTCGGCTTTCCGTCGTTCAGTTCAGGCATGCCCTGAACTTCAGAAAATAGCGCAAGATCCCCATCTTGGAACTCAAGGCGTTCATCATCAACACATGATACAAGTGCTGGGTTGTCATTGCTTATTGACGCAATTATACCAGTATGTGGTTCCTCACCGTCGACATCAAGAACAGTAAACTTAGGGCCAAAGTCACAAAAAACACTACCAAAAAGCCCTCTGACTTCGGTTTTGATGAAGGCAATTGGGGGTTCTTGACTACGGCAGAATTCATCGAACTCGAAGGCTTTCTCTAAATTGACATCAGTAAATACTACAGCCTGCACCACCAGAAAAGTCCAAATCATCACACATGAACCAACAACAATAAAATAAATCAATTATGTGAACCAACAACAGCAAAAGAGTTATGTAGATCAGAAATATAGCTTGTATCACATACTGATTTGGAGCCCAAATGAAAGATTCCAGTAGACGTTATCGGTAAAATAGAAAGATTCAAAAGAGAATAAGCTCATATGATATTAGTAACTATTCCTAGAACTTTCTACAGCTTGACATTATATTCAGCAAGATTACTATAACAATCGTAAGTAATGGTACTATGTCCCAGTATCAGGATGTCAAGTATCCTATCCTAAATTTGCAATATAGTCGGCAATCTAATGACCCCAGTCTTACACTGATCCCACAGAAAATCTGTCATTTAAATACTGAGTGTGTCAAGCTTCAGCTTCAAATTTAGAAAAAAAACGTAAAGGAACACAATGAAACATGACATGACTATTTCAATTCCAATGGGAAGCATACTAGCCATATACCCCACCATTTACTTATTTCGTAACATAAAGTAGAAAATTGCAGGAGTTGGCAACGCGATGTATATTCATGGACACATTAATAGGTAGCTTGAAATCCAAAAGGACAGAACAGCGGTTACCTGGAAATTAGAAAGTTGATCGGTAGTCAAAGGGGTTGATAGAGCAGAGATTAAAACAGCATTATTCAGCTCTTGAAGCTTTAGTACAGAAGCAACTGCACGATTCTTTCCAACGTCATCCTCTGAGAAAATAAAGTTGCTGGACAAGTCCCATAGTTCAACATTTCCCTCATCGTGCAATGTCACAGATTTGACACCAGCAAGAATAAGATTTTTTGCTACAAGATGCAAGAACCACAATAAGCTTTGAATAGAGAAATAAAAACCAGGACCATTACAGAGCAAAGCAGCCTACAAGCTTTTACCACTTAACATCAAAAGCATATAGAGGTAACAAAGCAATTACTCTAAACATTGTAAACAAATATGTTACTAATAGCTTAGAATCAAATCAAGAACACTATTCAAGTATTATCTATATTCTATCAATGAAAAATTGATTGCCTAAAACCTGGTGTATCACTGTATCAATGATCAAAATCCTCCATAACTCAATTAATCAAGATTTCTAAACAGCTAGATCAGATCCCTAAGGCAATCTACACAAAATAATAATTCAGGATCCAAGTATAAATTTACACAGAATTATCCCAGCTGGATAAACCAGTAAGAAGATCTATCAGACGAATTCAATAGCTACAAATGTCAAAATGAAACCCTAATTACAAAATTCGAAATCAAAATTAGCAAGAAATAGAAGAAACTTAAAAAAGACCGAGTAAATGAGTAGTAACTGACCAATTTCTGCACCGAGACCTTGCATCCCAGAGACAAGGATATTGGAAGCAAAAAGTCTCCGCATAGTTTCTCGTCCATAAACAGCGAGTTGCCTACTATGCAAATCCTCATCAATTTCATGTGAATTTCCATCACCTAAAGCCATGGCAGCAGAAACCCTAGTTTGGTTCTCCTCGTCACCCGCAGAAGAATTCACGTTTCTAGATTTCTTAATTAGAGTTGTAATTGAATTGCTAGGGTTGTTGTTTTCTTCTCCTACTAGAACTGATTCTCCTCCAACAGCTGCTCTCTTACAAGGAAGCATATAGTGCAATAAACTATTCACATTTATTAAAAAAA
>JAJJMC010019390.1:0-19180 GCA_023531435.1 Papaver californicum
GGAATAAGGCTCTAGATAAAATTGCGAGAACTAGAAAAAGAAAAAACAATTTGCTCCCAATTTATAACTCGTGACTTTATGGACTAGGTTGTATTAGGCCGACGCATTTACTCCTCTAACTTACAATATTTTCGTCATTTGGTTTAATTTTCCAGCAAAGGATTACTAATTAATACATGGTACCATTACGCTTGAAACAACTTGATTATATAAAAATTATTCTATATAAACGGCTAAATAATAACATTTTGACAATAATATGATGTAACAGTTATATTTATCGATTTTTTTTACCATAATAATATCATATAAATAGCTAAATAACAACAATCTGACAACAATCTGACGTGACTATTAAATTTATTGAATTTTATTGTCTTTTGCCGGGGTATGCAATTCACAATCAACCTCTTAATATCTATTTGAATTTATTAATCAATTTCGAAAAACTGAATATTAACCGAAAGAAACTATAAACCTTATCATTATCATATGTACACACAACATGATAATGATAATCCTGCACAACGCATTTATTAAATTTTATAACTATAATCTCACTTCATCAATAAAAGAAAAATAAAATAAAATGTAAAATATAATCTTACGCAACGACATGATAATTGTAGGGCCGACCCTAAGGCAAGTCTATCGAAAATTTTTCTTGGAGCATCAGAGTATGTTAGGGCAACAAAATACGATATTTCGAAGGAAGTTTTACGTTTGTAGAAGAAATGATGGTCTAAATTGTAATTATAACTATAAAATGGGACATAAATTACAACAAAATGAAGAAACTAATAAAAATAAGTTGTTAGTACGATGGTTCCATAGTAAACTTTAATTTAAAAAATAAAATAAAATTAGATATAAACTATCTTCACTTATCGTTTTTTTTCTGAAAGTTATTCTTCCTCCTTTGATTACTTGCTATTATGAATCACTACAATTACTACCAATGGAATGGTGAGTAAAATTACAGTGGGTTAGATTACAAATTAGGTAGGTAGTAGAATTATGATTTTGAGTTTTCCAAGTCTTCAATTAAATTTTTATGAAAAAAACTTCAAATACCTAATAAATTTAGTTTTTCTCTTGTTTTCTACTTTCTAATTTTGTGTTTCTTTTCTTTTAAATCCCAACTTCTCAAATTTTAAAGGTTGAATTAAAAGAAAAAAATAATTCACTGCATTAACAGATTTTACAACACTTGTTAGTTCTTTCCTTCAACATTTACAATTATTTTATAAGAAATATCTTTAAGGGAAAAAGAACGAAGAAGATTACATGAGCAAGATTTTTTAAAATCAGACTTTTAAAATTACCATACATTACTAGCAATTTTACTACTTAACGTAGATGAGCTACCAAAGTGGCAACAATTGAAATTTTCCCTCGGGCAACGAAATCTTAGGACCACCCCTGGATAATTGTAACATGTGAAATGAAGATACTAAGATTGAGGGTAACAGTGTCATTCACATGGACACAAGACAAAGTAATAAATCAGTCGAGCTAAAAAAAGAAAAAGAAAAAGAGCAACAAATTTAATTAATTATTTATAAATTAATATCCCTGATTTCCTATAAAAAAAATGCTACGCTGATGTGTAAGATCACATCTTATGGAATATATTATCCAATACTGTTAAATACTACTTTAATCATCAAAATGTACATGTATCACTAAAACAGCTGCTTGTCTCTAATGGACATTCGGTTGTTGATTAAAATGATACCTAAGGGATTTCCGGCAGATTCATCACCGTTAGCAACCCATCATAATAGGTAGTTGAATGGCTATGGCCGTACTTATGATCCTAACTTCATTTGCCTCTCGCGGAATGAAAGCGAATTCAACTTGATCAAATTTGGAGACCCACTGTTTTATACTGTCTACAAAACGGATAAGTCGCCAAGGTAATTTCTGTAGACCATCATTTAAAGCTTCAACCATTTTCTGCACACCGCCTTTAATAATTATCTTCTTAAACTTCATTTCATCTGCCATCATGATGGTCAATAGAAAACCTGAAGTTTCAAGTGCTTTGTATGTCACTCATGTCAGTTCTTGTGCATATGAACATATTTTGGTTATTTCTGGCAACAACAGCACAGAAGGAACCTTTAATTTTCCATGTCGCATCCACATTAACTTTTATGATATCCGCTTAAGGTGGGCACCAATGGTCAAATCTTCTAGCACTTGTATTCGCCTGCACATGGACTGGAGCAAGGTCGTTTGTATCATCTTCGTAGAAGTAGAATGTATTAAACCAAAACATACCTTGGGAAATGATGAATTGGTTTCTGGTTGATATTAAAGGCTTTTCTTGTAGAGCAGAGATGTGGGGTGATAGTGACAAAAAAGCGTGATAAAAACGTTGCCTAATGTTTCCTTCCATTTCTCTCTGAAAAGGGGAGCGTGGAAAGGGAATTAAAACCTAGATAAGGGTTCATTTATTTATTTTTATTAAAAAATTATAAGATTCTAATCTAATTTTTAATATTTTATACAAATAAAATATATTTTTATAATATCTTTATCTCATTTTTAATATTTTATATAAATAAAAATATTTTTAAATGAGGAATGAAATTTCGTTTAAATTTTTTTTCTTCCATAGGAGTTAGTCATTACTGTTCAACCCCTATTGATCCATAAGAATTAGCCTAAGGGGTAAATACATAAACGGGTGATATAATAAGATAAAAAGATAAGCTACACCAAAACAGTGGGTATTGGGCCAACAACCAGCCAAACTGGCGAAAGCAATTTTATGAAGCTTAATCATTTGGTCATTCTCCCTGGTCATTGGATGTCTCGACGAAACACCTGCAAGCAATTCCTCTCCTTCCAAGAAATCTTCTACTCTTTCTTCCAATTTATCGACGATATCATGCCATACCCAAATCATTGACTGCATCAGTTTAGCCACCCAACTTAGATTGGTCCTTCAGAGCAGCTTTCACCTACATTGGATGCAGTTTGTGGATTCTTAATAAGATGATCTTCACAATCCTTAGCATCACTCACGCCGGGCATCATACATTAATATCTCCAGAAGTGGCAGAGGCATTAAATCTTGAAGCACAAAGAATAACTATAAAACAGAAGAAGATTGCACTGCAAAAAGTAAAAAAAAAGAAGAATAAACAGCTATTTGTTAAGGATTAGTCAGGGTTTAACTTTAAGATGAATTTCGAGTTTAAATTTTTTCCTTGACAAACTCAGAATTTGCATCCATACATGAACATCCAGTATAAGCTCAAATACAATCCTTTTATTTTAAGCATACTTAAATCAGAAAAGATTTTATTGATACAGATTGTAAAATTTTGCTCTAGTTACACGCATAGTGAGAACTGACCTATATTTCTGCAAAATCCCATCTTATTTAAAAAAAAAAAAAAAATCACCAGCTGGCTGGCTGACAAAAAAAAGTACACATTGTATAGGTAGGAAAAGTGACATATTGTAAACATACGTAGGAACAGGGGTTGCATGTAACTCGAGTTACTTATTCCAACTGAGTTGATTTTCATCTACAAAGCACTTTAATGATTGGACGACGAGGTAGGCGTTCCACGCATCTTGTTGTTAAAAAGTCAGTACCTTTTTAGTACTTGTTATCTTCATCACGACCAAAACCAAAACCTTCAGTACTTGTCATCTCCTTGATATCTAGCATCTGCCAAGACTGATCTGATTAAGGTACTACCAAGCTTATCTGCATCATGTAGTGAAGACTACCTGCACACAAAACCACCTCTCTTATGTATGTTATCTTCTGAAGTCACAACACTCAATAAAGGGAGTCAGAAGACAAAGAGAACAGGTCATTAAAGTCATCGAACAAAAAAAAAACTGAGCTCCAGCACACAAGAGAAAATATACAATGTTTAAAAAGCGATTTAACAAAGCGAAGCACTCTCTTAGTGTATGTTATGCGTTGATATGTCTTGAATCAGTCGTTGACCGGTATACGTAATGTATTATCGCTGGATTCGTTTCCGTTTTCTAGTCGAATTAGGGTTTATTTCTTTGCCCTATATATATACATACGTTGTACCTAGAATATGTGTAGCTCAGTATTCTGCTCTATAATAAAACTCTGCTTTCTCTGTTGTGGATGTAGCTAACGTAACAGTTAGTGAACCACGTAAATCTCTGTGTCTCGATCTCTATTATTGTTCTCATTCGATCTCTCGTTACAACATTATGTGATTCTCGAGGCGAGGCAATGTGAGGCGCCAGGACAGGTGCCTTAGATATTGTTAGATAGTCAAGCTTAGGCGACAAATTGCACATAGGGTTCATGCAGATTTTTTTGGGTTCTGATTACTGTAAGGATAGTACACAACCTCTCTCATGGAAACAAACCCAGCCACCCTGATATAATCCCATACGGTAGTTTTAATACAGTAGTGATAGGTTTCCTTGACTCCACTCTGGAACATAAGAGAGGCATCTCCCTTTAAAATTACAAAGTTCCCATGGCGAAGAACTAGTGCAACAATCACCTAATTTGATGGTTTATCTAGATTTCTGGCAAAACGAACTTGATTGAAGTCTACATACAGAAGATACACATCCTTATCAAACAATAACCCATGTATACCTCAACAAAAACATACTCCTTTGGTTTCATAACTGAAATCCAGACATCATATACAGTAGTTATAGATATTAAAGCATTAAACAAATTACTCCATGACATAAGTTGTTCATACATAAAAGGTGATGTAATTGTTGGTTATGCAACAATGAAAGACACTAAACAGAAGAAATTTGTTAAGGTTAAGAAATCTCTAAATTGATACACACAATGGACAGAGCCACCTGCTTAGCAAATTGTCCTTAGGAATAATGACTGGAATGCCCCAATTTGGGGGGTCAAGTCTCATTTCTGCCCCGACGAAAAAAAAATAAACAAAAATGCCCTAATCTGTTAGTTTTTCGGTTAAGTTGAAGTTTTTTTGCTTATTTTTGGGGCATTTTTGCTTATTTTTGCTAACAGATTGGGGCATTTCTGTCACAACTTAACCGAAAAACTAACATATTGGGCATTTTTGTTTATTTTTTTTCGTTTGGGCAAAAATAAGACTTGACCCCCCCAAATTGGGGCATTCCAGTGATAAGCCCTTGTCCTTAACACAATAGTTCTCGGGTACTCCTCAAGAATGAGAGATGCTATACCCTAACAGAGGAGATGTGTCCAGGATAGAACTACCCGTTATGACTAGTATAAGCACAATACTAGTCACCCTCAAACGAACTCAACATCAATTTAGTTGGAAGGGAAATAAACAAGCAATGTTCCCAAAACAAAGCAAGAAGAGGGGAAAAGAGCTAGGGATAGTAGCCTGCTATGGAGTAAGTAGAAATGAGAAATCGTTTTTTCTTTTATATCCAAAAGAAGAGAAGGAAATCAATGATCATTCAATTTCGTGCTTGAAGCACGGTCATTATGTTTGAAACGGATTTAAAACGGTCAAAAAATATTCTCTATTTAAATCAGCTTAATTCTAGCCGGGTCAGACGCCCCCACATTTGAAGCAAAATTTATTTTGATTTTAAATTCTTCAATGAAAATTTTTTGTTAAAAAAGGTAAGTCTTGGTTGGCCCGCAACCTCAGCTACGCCCGCACCCACAAGCATACTCATTCCCGCACCCGTAGCCACAGTCACACCCGCACCCGCAACCACAGCCACAACCGCAACCACAAGTCCACAAGCTCGCAACCGCAAGCCTGCGTGCTTCAGTGCGAAACTCCGCACATGTGTGAAAAGTATGTTTGCTCTAACTATCCTATTGCCTTAGTTCTCCCCCAACCACAGAATCTTCTAAACCCTAAGGGCCCTCCCTTAGATGCAATTTTTGTGGTAGTAAAGAGAGGAATCATCTTTAGTTTCTCCAATGTGGGACTAAAGGTTCATTCACAAAAGTGAAAAATGAGCTAGTGTTCCTTAGTGACTTATAGGTCCTAAGTTCCATTCCCACCAAGACCAAAAACCATTTAAGTTCATTTTTCTCCAACAATCCCCCACATGAATGAAAACCCGATGAAAATAATAAATCGGAAAGCGATAAATACCACTTAAGCAATAAGTGTCCATAAGGTCTTGAACCTTTGCTTAGTGAAAAATTAACGGAACTACTTGATGGACAGTGAACGCGATGTCTTGAACTGCCATCGTTTGGTGTAGTTCATCAATAACTTCCACGCGTGATATCTCTCTAGGTGCTGTCAAGTTCGTGCCATTGTGTCCATTTTGGCCATGGACGTATCCCGTTTCTCAGAATGCTCTAGAGAATCATCTCAGTTCTCATAGGAAGCGGCCCACTTCCTCATTCAGATAAGTGAGTTCTATCAAGAGTGTTTACTGCTACACCCCACTTTAATCTTAAATTGAAACTATAGAACTCATTAAGACTTAATAAAAAGTCATCCTCACATGCAGTCACACTATCACGTCTACACCATAAATTAGTTGTCTCATTCGAAACCTTGATCTTGGGATCTCCAGTCAGTAAGGTTGAGTGTCCTTCATGGAAAGTTTATTTAATGAGCTTAAGCCCCATCCCCCTCGATGCATTACTAACTATATCCTTGGAAAAACCTTTCGTCAAAGGGTTTGCGAGATTCTCCTTAGACCTCACAAAGTCAACAGAAATAACGCCAGTTGAGATTAGTTGTTTTAGGGAATTGTGTCTTCTACGAATGTGTATAGACTTCCGATTATAGTTGTTGTTTTTAGTATTAGCTATTGCATCTTGACTATCACAATGTATAGATGTAGATGGCACAGGCCTATGCCAAAGAGGAATGTCTTCTAAAAAGCATCTTAGCCAAGCGACTTCCCCTCCTTCTTTATCTAACATAATAAACTTTGATTCCATAGTGGATCGAGCTATACATGTCTGTTTAGAAATCTTCCAAGATACAGACCCGCATGCTAGAGTAAAAACATATCCACTCGTATACTTAGACTCCTCTGAGTATGATATTCAGTTTGCATCACAAAATCCTTCAAGGACCGCAGGGTATCTTTCATAACTCAAACAAAAGTTTAAAGTGTACTTAAGTACCTTAACACTCTAATAAGTACATCCCAATGCTCCTGCCATGGATTACAGGTATACCTACTCAACCTACTCACAACATTAACAATGTCTGGTCTCGTGCAATTCATCAAATACATCAGACTTCACGTGAATATTCAAGTTGTGAAACTCCGTTACCTTTATTCTTTTTGAGTTTACAACAAGGATCATAAGGAATACAAGCAGGTTTACAATCAAACTGGTTATATTTTCTAAGCACAGATTCAACATAATGAGATTGACTAAGACTATATCCATTAGAATTTCTTTTAATCTTCATCCCTAAGATCACATCAGCGGGGCCTAAGTCTTTAATGTCAAAGTTCTCATTTAGCATGCTCTTTGTGAAATTAATTACATCCATGTTTGTACCAAGTATAAGCATATCATCAACATACACGCATACAATCACACATGCATCATTCATAGTTTAGTATAAACACACTTGTCAGATTCATTTATTTTAAAACCACTAGAAATCATTACATGATCAAATTTTTTATGCCACTATTTAGGTGCTTGTTTCAAACCATAAAATATTTTTTCAGTTTACAAACTTTGTTTTCACAACCTTTCAGTTTACAACCTTTCACTAAGGGTTTAGAATTTCTCTGAATATTTTTCCTATAAGATTTTTTAGCATATTTTGATTCAAAGCATATTTCACATTTATGTTCATTTTCCAAACTAAATTTGGGTATGCAGCCTATGCTAGCAAGTTTATTCATTGAATTATAGTTTACATGACCAAGTCTACCATGCCAAACATTCAATGACATACAAACATAAGCAGAAGAATCAATTTTATTCATTTCAATAGAGGTTATATTCAATTTATAGAGACCCTCAGTCTTATAACCCTTTCCTACATAATCCTTACCCTTACTGACAATAACTTTCCCAGATTCAAAAACAAGTTTAAAACCCTTATCATCTAAAACACCACAAGATACAAGATTTTTGTAGATATCCGGAACATGAAGAACTTCATTCAATGTGAGAGTTTTGCCAGAAGTGAACTTTAGCCCAACTTTGCCTTTTCCCGTAACTTGTGTTACAGATGAGTTACCCATGTAGAGTTTCTCCCTTTCCCCAACCTTCTGATAGGAGGTGAACATATCTCTGTTTCCACAGACATGCTTGGTAGCACCAGAGTCTACCCACCAGTCTCTCACATTGGTTACCAAATAGACTTCAGACACTATGCCAGAAAACTCGTTCTTGTTGCTTTCAATCAAATTAACATTGTTTTTCTTGTTATTAAAATCCTTACGTTTTCTATAATGCATTGCCATATGGCCAGGAATTCCGCAAACATAACACGCACCTTTAATTTTACCAATGCAAGATTTGGGTTTCAGAAATGTACATTTCTTGTGCGGACCAGGCTTGCAGTTGTTGCAGTTTCCCTTTCAGTAATGGAAGATTTGTGTTCATCACATGAGCCTTTTTGGACATGTCTCTTGCGAAAGATTTGTTTTTGTCTTTGGAGCACATCAATTCTTCCACTTGAATCTTCTTACCCAATTCAACCATACTGACTTCACCAGTTTCATGTCTCAATCTTTATTTTTATGCAGACTATGAAGAAGGTAATTTCTCAATCACAGCAGACACTTGAAACGTTTCATCTATCACCATACCTTCAGCAATAATTTCATTGATAATGCGCTGAAGTTCAAGGAATTGGTCTACCACAGATTTTTCATTTGTCATTTTGTATTCCAGGAACCTGGCTACCAAAAACTTCTTACTACCAGCAGTTTCCGCTTCATATTTTGTTTCTAAGGAAGCTCATAAATCAAACGCAGAAAAGTTCTCTTTTGCATTATAAAAATCATAAAATGCATCTTTTAAACAGTTCATGATATGATTTTTGGCCATATAGTTCTGTCTACCCCAACTTTCTAACTCTCTTTCATTTTCCGCATCATTCAATGTCTCATCAAAAGGTTTCAGAACTAATTCATCCAACATATGAAAACTCAGAAAGAACAACATCTTGGATTGCCATCTTTTGAAATCTTTGCCAGTGAATTTTTGTGGCCTGTCAACATCACTTTTAACCATTGTTACAGAAGATTAATATTGTGTTAAGATTGTTGGTTCTGCAACAATGAAAAACAAACAAAAGAAATTTGTTAAGGTTAAGAAATCTCTGAATTGGTACACACAATGGACAGAGCCACCTGGTCAGCAAATTGTCCTTAACACAATAGTCCTCGAGTACTCCTCAAGAATGAGAGATGCTAGTCACCCTCAAACGAACTCAACAACAATTTAGTTGGAAGGGAAATAAACAAGCAATGTGCGCAACACAAAGCAAGAAGAGGGGAAAAGAGCTAGGGATAATAGCCTGCTCTGGAGTAAATAGAAATGAGAAATCGTTTTTTCTTTTATAGCCAAAAGAAGAGAAGGAAATTAATGATCATTTAATTCCGTGCATGAAGCACGGTCATTATGTTTGAAACACATTTAAAACGGTCAGAAAATATTCTTTCTTTAAATCAGCTTAATTCTAGCCGGGTCAGACGCCCCCACATTTGAAGCAAAATTTATTTTGATTTTAAATTCTTTAATGAAAATATTCTGTTCAAAAAGGTAAGTATTGGTTGACCCGCAGCCCCAGCTACGCCCGCTCCCACAAGCATACTGATTCCCGCAGCAGTAGCCACAGTCACACCCGCAGCCGTAAGCGTGGGAAGCACCGCACATATGTGAAAAGTATGTTTGCTCTAACTAGTCCATTGCCTTAGTCCTCCCCCAACCACAAAAGCTTCTAAACCCTAAGGGCCCTCCCCTAGATGAAATTTTTATGGTAATAAAGAGAGGAATCATCTTTAGTTTCTCCAATGTGGGACTAAAGGTTCATTCACAAAAATGAAAAATGAGCTAGTGTTCCTTAGTGACTTATAGGTCCTATGTTTCATTCCCACCAAGACCAAAAACCATTTTAAGTTCATTTTTCTCCAAAAGTAATATGAAACAAGAATAAAAAGAAAGGGAATAGATTATGCGCACTGTAGTATGTGTAGGGCTGCACAAACCCGACCAAACCCGCCAACCCAACCCGCCAACCCGACCCGCACCCGCCCAAATTTACCCGACCCGCACCCGGCCCGCCGATGAACGGGTCGGGTGCGGGTTGTTTTTTCAAAACCTGACTTCTGGCGGGTCGAGTGCGGGTGATAGCTCCTCTCACCCGACCCGACCCGCCCACCCGCCGAAATTTCACACATGTATTTGGCACGCGTGATTCCATCCATCATTCACTTCACTTACTATAACTCATAAGTCTGTAGAGTGTAGACTGTATCTGTTTCTGTATTGTTTGTTCTTCATCTCTGTTACAGGCGAGACTCGAGAGGCGAGAGGCTTCGATCAGGTAACGTAACACTCTTTCTTCATCTGAAGATTCTGAACTCCCATATCTGTTAGCCAGATTACAATATCTGTTAGCCAGATTACAAGTAAGTAAGTAACCTAACTCGTTAATATTGTTTCTTGCAGTTGCACTCGAAGAAAAATTTGAAGAAAACTAGAAATTGAATCAAATTTTACGTCGAAACAAGGAAGTAAATGTAACCCAAACCTTCATTCCCATAAATCACCTTATGTTTTGTATTAATTTGTCACTTGATGAAATTAGAATTTTAGGGTTCAGTAAAATTTGGGGATTTTTTTAGCTGAAGAGCAAAGAACTTCTGTTAGCTTGGAGGATGTAGTGGAGGTGGATACAATTGTCTGTTGTTGAATTGTGTTTTAGTTTATTTCATCGAAGGAATATCGGGGAAAGTTATGCTGGGAGAATTGCCTACGTACTGTGATGGCAAGGTTAAAGGCTTTCATCTTGATGATCTAAGAAAACCCCCTTTTATTTGAGGTAATGCTTTTGATAGATGAATTGTTGATAACTATATCATTTACTCTCATATTGTTGTTTTATATGTTAGTTGTTGGTGGGAATGAGTGTTACTATACTGTATTTATTCTAGCACTTAGATTTCTTTCTTTCTTTTGGCAGCTAATGCAGTGGGTGTCCGAAACTCATGCTGCTTTTCTTCTATTAGCCAATTATTATGACCTTCATCATTTACATGGTAAGGATGTTGGATGCTTATTAAAGGTGGTATATTCATCCTTTTGAGTTCTTTTCTAGAATGGATCTCATAAATTAACGGTTGAGTTATTGTTCCTTAACAGTTTGAATGTGACATATCAGTCAAGACCATAGTGAACCAAACTACATTTTCTTCAAACACTTGAAAGGCAAGCTTGATCTTGCTACACTTAAAATGCATATCAATCAAACTAGATTGTGGTAAAACAGAACTACTGACATATTTAGGGTATCCAGAACGATGTGTTTCATGTTTTTGATTTTGAATTTCGGTCAGAAGTTAATGTCTGTTTTCTGTTCTTAGTATTCTAGGCCAGGATTCAGTTTTAATGTGTGTATCATGAGTTCCATTGAAGGCTGAGTAGAATCAACGAGGATGTTCATGATCTAAAGTAACTCTCTTTTATCTCTTCTTCTTTTATTTTAATGATTTTCTGTAGTTTGTGAATGAGTATTTCTAATTTTATGTAGTTTTGAGTTCTTAATCTGATGTGCAATGTGTTCAGTGTACTTCTCTTGCAGGTATTGGGTAGTTCATGAGTTTCGTTAACTAATTTTCAAAGGTGGGAAGGTCCTTTGAATCAGTTAGCAACAAAAAATAACAGTTGAGTACCAAAACCATATGGGGTAAGCCTGCTTTCATATTCTGTTTTTGTTTCAAGTTAACGTAGTCTGATGACCAATTTGGTTGTGTATTTTACTTAATTCATATGCAACAACTTTTGCAGGTAGTATTACAAGATTATCATAATGTAACGTCTTCGTGCAAAGATTTGAGGAGGAGATTGAAAAAGATATATCCTCTCCTACATATAAATCTCTAAAGAGGGCTCTATCCGCTCCGAGGTTGACAACTGTTTTCTAAGGTCTGGTTTTGTTAAGTTTTACTTCTTACTTGGTTTGTTAAACTTCTCCCTTCCTCATCAGCATATTGTATGATTTTTCTCTTTAAGGTTTCAGAAGCATAAGATGTCATATATGGTGGTGTTTAATTGTATTACCAAATATCGAGTTCAAATTTTGTGGTATAATTTCTGTAATGTTCTGCTGGCCTGCCCTGATGCTTTCGTCTACTTTCGATTCTTTCTCCTGGTCCCAGATTTTGTTTGAGCTTGTTTGGCCTTTTCTCATTTCAGGTTTGAATTTTTAGTTTGTCAGGAAAGCTTTCTATTGGCCTTGGTAGTGCTTGAGGGTATGGTTTAGGTGCATTGACTTTTTTTTCTTCCTTTTTATGTCACAATAATCTATCACTCTTTAGCCATTGTGGTGTTATGTTTTCCAGAATCCCAGCTTTTGGACTACAGATACAATTAACTGCTTGTGATTTGTAATAAAGATGGTCTTGCTATATATGCAGGATTCACCACAAGTCATGTTATTCCAGTAAAGATTACCTTTTAGTTTCTTTGAGGTTGGCAGTTTGGATCAGCGGGTGACAGCGGGTGACCCACACCCGACCCGCCGTAAAATCGGGTCAGAACCGACCCGACCCGTTCTACGGCGGGTTGGATGCGGGTGAGAAATTAGTCACCCGCCAAAATGGCGGGTCGGGTGCGAGTGAGACCAAACCCGACCTGACCCACCCGATGTGCAGCCCTAAGCATGTGTGTGAAATCAGATAAACTACATACTTGTATCGCGTATTCATCTCATTAAATTCATCATCAGTTCCGAAGTATGTCCTGGCAACTCAGCTGACCATGGAACACCTTCATTCATTCGGGAACCACTAGCTTATAACTTTTCACAAAGTTGTCCAAAAAAGACTTGTCCAACATTACTGAAAGTGGCCTGACATGAATAATTCCTGATAACAGAACACCTAGGAAGAATCCTCTCCTTGAAGCTACAATCCCAAACTATTGGGTAGTCAGCAATACTTGATGAATCGTAATCCATCCTAGATTTAGAATTTTTCCTAAATGCTGTTTGAATTTGATCTTCAGACCAACCCCATCTCCTGTAAACATCCTTTTTTTTCCGGTTGACTTCACTCATTGATGCCAATCCATGTTAGCTATAAAAATTAAGCTTTGTAAATGATTAAATCCCACTTCTACAACCTTTTCTACAATCTCTTTAAATCTATTGTATATGCTCTTGGTTGTTGGATTAGATACTTGGAAATATTAGTTCCAGGGACACCTTCATTTTTCAAAAGCTCTAGGTTGACAATCACTCTTTTAGCTTGACTTGTATGGTCAGAGTGAACAGTGCTCTTAAGGATTTCATAGTGATTAAAATAATGCCCCAGGAGGATCACTGGGTTCTTTGAGCTGAAGGATAAGTCCATGAATCTTGAGAGAAACCAAAAGAAAGTAACTTGTTAGGCAGGCATGGAGAATAATTTAATAGTGTTTAAAACTCCAGATAGCCATATAGACTTTGATACCCTTCAAATGTTTCAGTCACCAGTTAATTTGTTCTTATAGCAGGCAACGATGACATTAGCTCACAACGTTGGTTTAGATCATAAATTACATTTAGCTCCAAAGAAAAAAGTGAAATATATCTGATAGATACTGTTTGTCTAAAGCTATAAATAAAGACTACAGAACATTGAAAATAGTAAGATAGGAAGCAAATAACATCAAGTACAATGATTTGGTGATACTCCTTTTATGGTATACACAAAAAGCTTTTAAGCTTGGGTTGTCCTTCCTCTTTCCAGAACCAGTTTTTTATAGTTCCGGCACTTGCTCCAGCTCCTAAGAGCAAAATCGAGATTAGTTACAAAAGATCCGGTCAAGACAACCAAAGAGACCTTTCACTACTAATTAGGCACTAGGCTGGAGACGGGTATAAAAAATTGAGCAAACCAGGACCTTGGCTAATGGTACATACAATTCTAGCATACAAACAGCATTTTAATGTTACAGGAAATCCTAGACAGTAAGTCTACCAAGAAGACGTGCGCTCGAAGAATTAAGGATGACTATCAAAGACTGAATAATATCCAAAGCTTGTTAAAGAGTAAATCACCTCCTTTCTTGTCTTTGCTATTTTGGCACCTTTATCTGCTTAGATCCATTTATGAACAGTCATCCTGGCTTTCTTCACGAGCTATGTTGGGAAAACACAAATAATGGTAAACCGTACATAATTTCAATCAGTAAGCTCCTGTTTCAAGGTGATATATGTTACAAACATGCTGAGAACGGTAACAAGAGTACAAAAATCCTTGGTTACAGACTATTAATAAGAACAAACAGTTCCCAGGGCCTATTAAAGAATAAACCAGACAGCAGAGTTCACCTCTCTGTATTCTATTAGATCTACTGATACTTTGGCCTAGTTTGAGCGGCTGCTGAACAGCAACTTGGCTTCTCTTAAGTAACTGTGATGGGAAAGAACGTACAGTAGATGGGAAAGAACGTACAGTAGATCATACATAGACTCAGTCAACAAGCTCCCATGTCAAGTTCATATATGTTACAAACATGCCGAGAACAGTGAGACTAGTACTTACCTTGGCACGTTCATATATGTTACGATAAAGTGAGGCTACGCGACCCAAATACATTAACGTCATGTTCTATGACCCAGACCCTAATATAATAAAAAATATACGATCTTTTTACAAAGTATTTCTATTATAATTTATGATATATAAATATACAATTTTTTTTTTGTGTTTCTTATCCATTGGGAACACGATAATTCAAGTCTCAACTCAAAGTATAATCACCCCTCCAGAACTACCAACGGATTGTTTGGAAAGTCCATCCATATTTTAAATTTCCAGAAATATGATCTATGTCAAAATCACTGCAGAACATCATCTTTGTTTCTTGTGGAGCCTTGTACAGTTGAATCACTTTCTTCACAACGGTTCTTCGAGTAATGGAACATAAGCCCCTGAAATTCTCAGTTGTGGTCAATGGTAATAATATTAAAAGATGTATTGTTGAGAAGCGCGGCGTGATGTGTGAAGAGAATACAGATGATGTCTACTAGCTAGTTGACAGGGAAGGAATAGGGTGAAGATTTAATTGAGAATCTATATATACCTTCTTTTTAACAACACCTATCTCAAAACCAAAAGATCAAACTCAAATAGGAATCATTTATAGGTATGCATGCCAAGAGTGAGAGATGCATGAATTTGTAGCCAAACAGTACATTAGCTCATACTCATCATTTTCAATTTCATTAATATCTATCTGAAGTTGAAATTCTCCTTCCAACTCACCCAAACTTCAGCTGTATATGTTGGAATATATTCTTCCTCATCAAGTTAACTAATTAAAAGAGTATCACAAATCTTAAAATCGCCATGAAATCAATTTAAAGATGTTGAATAGACTTAAAGTAAAGAATCAACTTAAACTCTATCAGTGATCAGTTCCTTGACAAGTGTAAGGCCATATTACTTAAAAAGAAACATGGATTCTTAAAGATCGTCTATTTAATTAGCTTAATCACGAATTTCAATATTTAACTATGTATCGAAAAGTTGTCGGCCCAAAAAGGGGGTACTGAGTATATATCTAGAAGAAAGTATTCTTGGAAGTCACAAGGATATACATTCAGCAAGGGCCAGCTCAATATAATCCATACCGACTGGTACGGTTGAAATATCGTCGGTTTTATTGATATCGGGTTTTACCCGATACGAAATAGCTTATATCGGTGGAACGGTTTTTGTCCGAAAATATCTGTCGATATTGACCGGTATAAGTTGATCGAAATGGCCGATATGGACCGGTACAGCCGGTTTTAAGTTAAAAGAAAATCCAAAAATAAAATAAAATTCCTTATCATTCTTCTAAGGTTTTCAATTGTTACTCATGTTTTTTTATGGTATTTTAGAAAAATGAGTACTAGTTTTATATGTTAATAGGTCCAATATGGAAAAAACGTTTGATATAATAATTATAGGTATAAAATATGTGGACCGATATTTCGCCGATATTTGAAACCGAAATTTCTCCGGTACAAAGGCGTACCAGTATATCGCTCTCGACCGATACGAACCGAAATCCGATATAGACTACATTTGGCCAGATACAATTAAACTAATTATCAAATCAAAATCTAGTTCGGGTATCCACCGAAATATGTAAAGGGAACATTATCTACTAGCTTTACAATATTTTTCTAGGAAGAATGCATGCCACCATCCTTAGTAATTTTTTTTGAAAAGTTCATCCTTAAAAATCACTCTCTTTATATATAAGAACTTGTATAGAGTTCATTTTCATCCATCACATTCAATTGTATTCTAAGTCGCATTTAGATACTAACACTATCTGATCATTGCTCAAACTTTTCATCACTCACTCACTCACGTTCAATCCAAATTCCTTAGACAAAAGTCTTCGATTACAGTTAGGTTTCTTTTATATATGTAATTAAGAGTATCTTGAACCTTTTTTGTTGTGTTTGATCACTTATAAGAAGTTTGAATGGATAGAGTAATGAAGTTGGCTTCACAAAAAGCAGTTGTGATCTTTAGTAAGAGTTCATGTTCTATGTGTTATGCAATTAAGAGACTCTTTTATAATCTCGGTGCTAGTCCAGCTATTCATGAACTTGATGAAGATCCTAGAGGAAGGGAAATGGAGAGAGCGTTACTTGGGCTTGGCTTTAGTCCTACTGTCCCAGCTGTTTTCATCGGTGGTCAGTTACTACGGTTAGATTCAACTAGCACCGTAATGTCACTTCACCTCAATGGATCCCTTGTACCTATGCTCAAAGAAGCAGGGGCAATATGGCTTTAATGCCCATCTTTCCTCTTGATATATACAATGTTAAAAGCGACTTAAATCTCATTACCAACGAGACAGTGTACCTATTTAGCTCTATCTATCTATACTCTACAGAGGCTGTAATGTTTTCGAAGTGGCAATAGATAATACGATACAAGTACTTCTATTTGTTTCAGTATATCTAATAAACTCATACTTAAGTTACTATTACATATTTACATTCTTTTCATATATTTTGATTGAGATGACAATATTCTTCTTAGTGTTGTTAAATCCTAGTGTGACACTACTTTCTTCTTTTAGGGTTTGAATTGTTAACAGATGAGACAAGCTAAGGCCTGCCAAGTTTAACTGTCCAAAAGAAATATATTCAATAAGTGATAGTAAGAAAATGAATGTTCAGATAAGGTTCGTTTTGGCACCCCTTTCGAGTGATTGATCAATCGAAGGCTTTTATACCTACTAAAGCCATTCTGTGTAAATTTATATGTCATTGTGAACCAACTTATATTAGTACGGAATTTTCATTTCTTGTATATGTGTTGGCAGTAGGTCGGTGTTGAGATCGGTGGAAGAGTATCAATATTTTTGTTAGCATCTAAAATTGATTCTAAGTAAAACAATGTACTGTTGAAGTACTTTCTTTAGATTTGAAAGTCAAAACCGTACAGGGCAAGCCTAAACCATGATAGTAGCCGTTCCGTCCTGCTTCGGTCACAAGGAGAGAAAATTGGTTGATCTTAGGGAAGGAAAGCAAAGAAAGTTGAAGGAATTTATATGTTGAAATGTGTGGAGAGATGTTGAACTATTGAGAAAATAACAGAGCTTGAGAGATTCATAAGTTTATTCTATTTTCTGAATGGGCTAAGGAGCCTATTTATACTAGTTTGGGAACACACGTTTCCTTGTAAAGTAATGGTGGTAGTGAAGAGATGGAGAAAGTGGAAATCGTGGGAATAATAGTATAATCGCCTTGGAATCTTCGGAAACTATTATTCCATTACTCCATTAACCGCTTCAACCTTACCACTACTTTATAACTTCTTTATCATGGGTTGTTTGTCACGCACATGTTGCTGTAACCGCCAAACCAAAACCCATGAAGAATCTCCCCATGTATTCGTTTTAATTTCTCGTAGAAACGAGTGGAATCATGGAATCAAAATATGTGAGTTTGCCCCAATTGTGCTAGCACGAGCAAGTGAAGGTGGTGCTAGTACAAACAAGAGTGAATGAGCGTAAAAAGAAAGGGGAAAAGAATGGGGAAAGTTAGTGCCAGCGCTGTTGCTAGCAGCGCCGTTGGCACTGATATTAGCTCTAGCACTAGTGTTGTTGCCAGTGGTAGCACGACTAAGGCTTGTTTGGCGCGTGCTTTGTTATCTTTTTGACTTTTTGGCTTTTTCCTAGCCTTTTGGCACGTGTGTATGCTACTCATTGGTACCGGGAGTGTATGGCTAGAGTTCACTAAGGATGGCACTTGCTAGTTCCATGATTGTCACTTATGCACCACTAGCTTCGACCTTTGTTAATGTTATGACCATATTTATAGCTTGTTTAGTTTTTTCTCAATTGTATGAGATTTGATGTTAGCATTTATGCTTAACTTTCATACAGTGCATTCAGAACATTTTCAAGGCTGTGGAAGTTTGCAACTTGAGATAATGCTTAATGCGACTCTGCAATTAGATGGTATGCATCTACTTAGTATTTTTATTCAAATATGCCTCTATTCTGAATGTTCACAATTTTGCATAATCAGCTTATTCTGACCAATACAAATTGTTTATATGGATATACATGAAATAATGAGGGTTTAGCTAGGTAAATCCCTGAAATATTGAAAGTGCATAAACATGTAAAGAGCTACAGAGCTAATTTTGCCATGAGCTGAATATGTATTCTCAATTCTCTTGCGGAATATGAGATAGTAGTATGTATTTATAATTCTGATACCGGGTCAGGAATTTATACATATTTATTTCATGCTTTTGCAGCTAGGCGAAATACAATATTACAATTTTCTCTTTTCAAAAATTCACCATCAACATTAAGTTCCCTGCTTCTCGCGGAACAGTAATGTTTCGTGGTAAGTGATGTGGTTTTATATAGTGGTAAAAAGAGGTTCGATTCTCGAACTTGTGAAGGTAATGATTTTAGAAAATATTAAACTTAATCTAAACTAATAAAAATTAGGAAATTAAACTAGAGAATATTTTTTAGAAAATATGGAGAAAACTAGGA
>JAJJMC010019394.1:0-11196 GCA_023531435.1 Papaver californicum
ATCTTCTCTTTCTTTCTGAGGTTTTTCTTCCTATTTTTTTCCGACCCTCTCTTTGTTGTTTGGCTTCTTCTATTTATAGATTTATTTACTGGGTCCCTCTTTGTGCAACGTGTCATTTTCTCCAGTTTGGTCATCGTTCCTTGATCGATTCTACTTTGGGTCGATGCTCTCGTGTCATTTTATCCAGTCTTGTCGTCATTCTTGGATTGCCTCTTCCTTGGTTCGATCCATTTTATTTCGATGTACCCATCGTTCCTATATTTCCTCTTTTATCTGGTGCGATCACTAGGTGACAGATCACTTTTAATTGCTTCTTGGTTCGATGTCTTATATATTCGACACGTGTCTTCCTATCTTTTTAGACTTCTATTATCTCGATCATTAAAATAATTGGAGTAATTATTACCTTTACTTTCTCGATTATCAAGATAAAAAAGTAATCATTATTCTTACTTTTTCGATCTTCCATCATTTAATGCTGTTTGTTTTATTCGATGTACTTCAACTTTCTCTCTCGATCATATGTGTCCTTCATGCAATCCATTGTTCAGATGCTTCGTGTCTTTTCGATATTTGATATTTTTAATATTGATTGTGTGGTTCTCGCTCTTTTTAATTTAGTTGCTTCCTATCTCGATCTTCTTCCACGTTTCATGCTTCTTTATTTACTAACAATTTGCCCCCTTCTTCTCTTTTTTACAAAATCATCTAGCGGTTGATCCAAGATTTTGAAAAATGGAGAAGGACTTAACTTTTTTCAGTATTTTTCTCGCACGTTATCCGAGTTTTCCGCTGGCATTAATTGTATTAGCACGTTACTGATTTTTCCGGCTCTGCATTTATTGTTTCTATACATATGATTGTGTCAGTTACACTTTTTTCGATAGAATCAAATCTTTACCCATTATCTCCTTTTCCCATTTTGTGGCGGTATTAATTCTCTCCTTTAAATACCCTGCAACTTTTTACTGTTTTCTCATAGTTATTGCACTTTGTCTTCCTTAAACTTTTCAAATTCCCCCACTACTCAGGAGTTCTGTTCTCATCAGTTGATTCCTTCTTTACTTTGATCTGACTATTGTTCACTTCTTTTCTTCATGTAAGTAATTTTTTCTTGACTTATGTTTTCTTTTCATGATTGAAATGATGGTTATAATTTATTTCTAGATAATTTCTTCTTATGCTAAATTTCTCTTTCTTATGCTTCTTTTCCTTCAGATTTTACATCATGCCTTATAGAAAGTCTGATGCTTCTGGTAACCAAGGTGAGAGCAGAAGATCAAGTAGGTCTACTACTTCGAGATACGCCGTCTCTCGTCGTGATTCATCTCCTGGTATTCTCACCCCTGCTGCACCTCGCACCGTACGTAATTCTACCCCTGACATTCCTAATCCTGCCCCCAAAAGTAAACGGGCGTTGTCTTCTTATAGTTTTCGATCTATGGACATCGAAGAATTTAAGAGAAAACATAATCTTCAAGGATTTAAAGTTTCTTTCTTTGATGATACTTCCGACATGTTGACCTATGATTCTATGAGAAATTTTTATTATAGCCATCACAGATTGTTAATTTCTGCTGGTGCCTTAGAAGCTGGTCTTCGTCTCCTTTTGTATGACATAAATAATCCCTTCCAATTTATAGTTCTTGCTACTCGTAATAGAGCTCCTCATACTCAACCTCGATCCATCACACAATATAATGGTAATTGGTGGCGAATTCTCGATGAATGTATTCTTCGCAGTGAGGGTCGCACCCGTCTTACCTGCTACACTCCCGATCCTTCTGAACGTGCTCACTATACACCTGAGAATTTCCAGAATACTTATGGTGATGGTATTACTATTAAAAACTTTGTAAAATGGAGTGTTAGTCCAGTTCGCAAATGCTCCCAAGGATTTCCCTTACTTCGAGAGGTCGACGACCCTAGAATTAAGATAGCTCCATATACCAAAGTCGATTTTCCTTCAAATGAAAGAATCCGTCGGGAACACGATTACAGATGGTATCGTACCCCTATTTTGATTGAAGGTCCTTGGGTATATGGTGACATCCCCCATAATGAAATTCAACATCTTCGAAACTGTTTTCCGAGTTATTGTCCATGGAGATAAAACTTTGATGATTATAGATTTGAATATAAGGTTCGAATTTTTCATTTCATATTCCATTCTTTTAGATATATTGTATCGATCTTTAATATCTTCTTATAATGTTTGAACCTTTTTGGTTTCAGGTCGATCCTTCTTTGGATATCGGAGTTCCTCTTCCTTCATCTGAACGCGGTATTCAAATTGTCGAGGGTAGACAAAGGGTCGAGCCCATAGTTGAAGGTAAGGGAAAACGGAAATTAATCCTTGCAGCAGAGAAAAAGCAGAAAAAGTCCAGAACTCTTGTGCTTTCCACTGAGGTTATAGGAGGGATAACTTCAAATTTAAACAGTGGAGAAGGAAGTTCTGCTGTTGCTTTACCATTGGATCAGTCCGTTCCTATTGATGTTATTCCCGTTTCTTCGATCCCAGCCGAAATTGGGGTATCAGATCAGTCCGATCCTATTGTTGCACCTCCTTCTGGTACTTCAATCGATTTTTATAATATTATTTCTCCATTGCCTTTTGATTTTGTGCTTGATACTCCCGTACCTGATAATGGTACATTAGGAGTTTTTTCTGGTTTTCCTCAAGAGAGGGAGATGATGTTGTTATTGATGAAGATATTGTTGATGTAGTGAATGAAGTAACTCATGTTGACGAAGAAAATTCGTTGGAAAAGAATAATGCTGATGTAAATCCGACTGGTGACGTAGAAAATATGAATGTTAAAACCAATGCCACTCTTGTTGAAGAATCGAATGATATTGATCGTTCTGAAAAAGAAACTTCTCCTCCTTCTGGTACGACCGCTCCTAATGTTTCGATCCCTACTGAAGTCGAGGGTACTACTGGAGTTTCTTAGGAAGCGATCGTACCTACCGAGACTTTGGTTCGATCTTCTCATGTTGCTGTTGTGGTCGATACTGAAATACCAAGTGCCGATCCTGCCATTCTGCAGTCTCTTTCTAATCAAATTGCCAGTGTCAGAACTGATGAAGGTCTTAATTTAATCGGTGATGAAGAAGAGGCTTACAAGTGGTTTCTTTCTCGGGGGCTTTTAAATATTTCATCCAATCCTGATATTGTTAAGTCTGATTCTTGCTTTATGTCTCGATTCTGTGATTCTCTTGGTGCGATCCCTTTAGATGAAGCTCAGGATGCGTGGTCTAAAAACGATATTCTTGAGCAAACATTTCCTGTGAATCCTCCTTCTTCCTTTACTGAAGTTTTAGCTGTTGCTGAGAGTTCATCATATTCACTTCCACAGCAAGCTTTGGCTCAACTCCAGTATGGTAATGATTGTTTATTTAGCGGTTATAAATTTTATAAGGCTCGAGCCACCATGTTGGGGTTACTATTTAAGAAGGAGTCAGTAAAAATGAAGGGAAGAAATGATACACTACAACAAGCAAATGATGAGTTGAAGTAGCAAAATAATCTTCATCAACAACAACTTCAACAATTCCAACAGCTTCAACAACAACATCAGCAACAACAAGAACAACTTCAAACTATCGAAGTTCTTCAGAATCAAAATCAAGGTTTATTTTTCACTCCTCTTTATTTATTATTCTATTTTATTAATCTATATGAAGAATTTAAATTTTATCCTGGGTCCAGTGGAAAACTCGGAAACCTTATTTAGGTACGATCGTAGAATGGTACAATTGAATAATCATGCAAAGGAAATCTACAAAGAGATGAATGTGGTTAGAGAAAAACTAACTCAATTGAACGATAGTTTTGATTTAGCCACTTGGAGGCGTAATAAAGCTGAGTCAAAATACCAAGAAGTTGTAAAATTGCTTACTCTGAAAGAAATAGAGTTTAAATCTGTTATTAGAGGTACTTTTTTGGTATACCTGATCTTTTGGTTTATTATACCATAAAATTTATCTAATATTTTCTTGTATTTTCAGAACTGGAGAGAAAACTTAATGAAGTTAGAGATCGAGCAACTCAAGCAGAAACTGAACTCAATACAATGAATGATACAGTGAAAAACATCACTGAAGAGTTAAAGACTTCTAAAAACAAGGTGTCTCTTGGTGCAACAAAAGTTCGGAGTTTACAAGCTCAATTGTCTGTTGAGCTTTCCAAGATTGCAGCTCGTGAACAAGAAATTATATCATTAACCACAAAATTGAATGAAGAAAAAGATCAAAAATCAAGTTTTGTTGCTCAAATAGAAAAAGATCAACAAAAGATCGAAGAGCTTCAAAAAGAAGTCAACTTTGGGCGGACTTTGTTCATTGGGTTCGGCAGGATGCTAAAGCAAAAATTACGAAATCCTTCAATACTGCTTTAGATCGTGCACAATCCGATCCTTCAGTGCTCAGTAAACGCGCTTCTGTGCCTGTAGTTCCCCCTCCACCATCGCGACCCAGTCTTCCCGATGCTTGATTATGTTCTTTATAATTTCATCTATTGTTTGCTTCACCATTTTGTACTTTGTCTGTCTTTTAGGAATTTTCTTTTGTAACCTTTTGATACGTTTTTCCAATGTTGTTCCCTGCACAAGAGAATTTGATTAAGTAATCTTTTTGGCTATCATATAACTTTCCAAGTACCATGAATTGAAGTACTTTTTACCTCAAATCATGTTATTCGAGATCCCACATATACGAAACAAACCCGAGCCAGGGGTAAGATACAGGGTTGGTCCCGAACTGTACTCTGAAAATTGATAAACCAATAATAAGGAACTCCTTCTTTATAAGAATTTCGTTGTTAGTGAAATTCTTTAAGGATGTTTACCTTTTGTGTATGATTGTGTCGTCAATCGCAACGCAATCCAGAATATGATGTTCCTGGAATAATTTTGAGCGCTCAAAGTATTATGAAATTTCGGGATTAATGGAATTTTGATCAATGATCATAGTGTTTTCCAAGATATGATGTTCCTGGATTCAAAGTATATGATATTCCGAGATTAATGGAATTATGATTAATAATTACAGTATTTTCCAAGATACGATGTTCCTGGAGTGATTAAATTATAAAAGAAATTACTGAATTAGTTGGCTATGTACCTGCCTTTTGTGTTAACATTGCATTGTTATTCACGGATAGTAAAGCTTTAAGTATTGTGCATTCCATGGATGCTGTAAAACTTCTCCTTGCATATTCTGGAGATAGTACGATCCTTGTCCTGCTGACGCTTGAATTATGTATGGACCATCCCATGTTGGTGCAAATTTTCCTGCATTTTTATCTCTTTGGTATTCCGTTATTTGTCGTAGGACATATTGGCCTTGGACAAAGTTTCGTGATTTTACACGTTTATGGTATTCTCGAGCTAATCCCCTTTGATAATTTTCCATCTTCTGGAGTGCTACCTCTCTTTTTTCTTCCAAGTCATCCAATTTTTGTAACATAAAATCTGAATTAAGATTTTTCTCCCATGCTTCTGTTCTGGTTGTAGGTAAAATAACCTCCGTTGGTATTACTGCTTCCGTTCCATAAGTGAGAAGATAAGGTGATTCTCCAGTTGAAGTTTTTCTTGTGGTTCTATATGCCCATAATGTATTATGTAACTGTTCACACCACTTTTTATAATACCCGTCCAATGTTTTCTTCAGGTTTGTTGCGATTGTTTTATTTGTGGATTCTGGTTGCCCATTGCTTTGTGGGTAGAAAGGTGTAGATTTATGCTTTTGAATATTATATGTTTCAAATAACATATCGATATTCTTTCCTTGGAATTGTCTTCCATTATCAGAAACTATTGCTGCGGGAATCCCAAACCTACAAATGATATTCTCGAATAGAAATGTAAAAACATCAGTGTCTCTGATTCGTGCTAATGCTTTCGCTTTTACCCACTTGGTGAAATAATCGGTAGCCACAATTAAATATTTTCTTTTCTTTGTTCCTTCAACTAATGGTCCAACTATATCAACTCCCCATTTTGCAAATGGCCATGGACTAAGTATTGAATTTAATTCTGTAGCTGGTGCTTTGATTTTCTTACCAAATCGTTGACACTCTTCGCACCTTCGAACCATTTTTTCCGAATCTTTTAGCATAGAAATCTAGTAATAGCCTTGCATTTTGGCTTTTAATGCTAACGATCGTCTTCCGTTGTGATTTCCTGCATCTCCATAATGTATTTCTTTAAGAATTCGCAATCCTTCTTTTTGAGATAAACATCGAAATAACGGTCCAAGGAAAGAATTTCGATAAAGAATCCCATCCCGAAGTTGGTAACTGTTTGACTTGAGTTGAATTTTCCTTGCTTCTTTAGAATCTGTTGGTAACACTTTATTTTGCAAATATTGATGTATCGGGACTCTCCAATCTGGTTCGTTTGGTTGGTCATCTTCTTGTTGTGATGTAAGTGGGGTACTCCGTATTGCTGGGTCATCAATTTCTTCCATCGCACTATCTTCTTCTATACTGTTTAATGTTTGTGCTCTTATGGATGGCTCATATATTCTCCCAATTTTTACTGCTTTAATGGTTGGATCATTTATCATAGATGAAACATATGCAAGTGCGTCGGCATGTCGATTCTTTTCTCGGGAAAAATGTCGAAAAACAATGTTTGGAATACGATTTGTTAAATTTTGCACAAGGTTTTTATATCTTTCCAAATCTTCATCAATCGTTTGATATTTTAGCTCAATCTGTCCAATTACCAGCTGCGAGTCACTTGTGAGTCTAACATCACTTATTCCTAGTTCAATAATGAGTTTGAGAGCATGGACCACTACCTCATATTCTACTATGTTATTCGTATGCTCTTCGAACTCAAGACGAAATGAATGTACCATACGTTCTCCCCTTGGTGTTGTAATCACGATGCCTATTCCTGCTCCTTCTTTATTTCGCGACCCATCAACAAAAACTTCCCATCGTCGTGAACTATTTGAATCCAAAATATCTAATGGCTCTTCTTCTTCACACCCTGGCAGTCCTTGAATTTCATATTCTTCCTCAATTGGAAAATCTGCCAGAAAATCAGCTAGAATTTGAGATTTCTGCGCAGTTTGTATTTCATAAATAATGTTGTATTGTTCCAGCTGAGCATTCCATTTTGCTATTCTTCCTACTTTTCCTGTATTCTTTAAAACTGACTACAATGGTGCTTTTGTTAATATACGAACATAATGAGTAAGAAAATAAGTGCGTAACTTCTGAGTAGCAAATACTACTGACAAAATTAGTTGTTCAATCCTGGTATAATTTCTTTCTGCTGAATTCAGAGTCTTGCTGATGTAGTATATTGGTTTTTCAATCTTTTCATTTGTTCGCACCATTACCCCACTGATTGCATTTTCTGTTGCTGCTATGTATAAAGTTAATATTTCTTCTGGCTCTGGTTTTTGCAATGCTGGCAACGTGGCGAGATGTAATTTTATACTTTGAAATGCTTGTTCACAACGATCGTTCCATTCAAATTTATTTTTCTTCTTAAGTACATCGAAAAAGGGCTTACATCGTTCTGATGATCTCGCAATGAATCTACTCAATGCAGCCAAACACCCATTTAACTTCTTTACACTTTTTATACTGTTTGGTGATGGCATATCTGTTATTGCTTGTATTTTTGCTGGATCAACTTGTATTCCATCTTTCGTAACCAAATATCCTAAAAATCGTCCTGAAGTAACACCAAAAACACACTTCTCTGGATTTATTTTCATTTTATATTTTCGTAATGCACCAAAAATTTCAGCTAAGTTCTGTAAATGATCATTAGATAATTTACTTTTTACTAGCATGTCATCCACATAAACTTCCAAAGTTTTTCCGATCCATGGTTTGAATATTGCGTCCACTAAACGTTGATATGTTGCTCCTGCATTTCGTAACCCAAATGGCATTCTGGTGTAACAATACAATCCCCGTGGAGTAAAGAACGATGTATGTTCCTGATCTGCTTCTGCTAATGCTATCTGATTGTATCCATATTGTCCATCCATGAATGATAACATCTCATGTCCTTCAACAGCATCTACTAATTGGTCGATGTTTGGGAGCGGGTAACTATCTTTTGGACATGCTTTGTTTAAATTAGTAAAATTTATACAAATTCTTACTCCACCGTTCTTTTTCGGGACAATCACCATATTAGAAATCCATGTGGGGTATCGTACTTCCCGAATGAATTTTGCACTTAAAAATTTAGTTAATTCTTTTTCCACTGGTTCATGGTATTCTGGTGCGACCTTCCGTATCCGTTGGCGAAAGGGAATTGCATCAGGACGTATTTTTAATTCGTGATGTACGATATTAGGATCGATCCCCGGCATATCTTTTATTCTCCAAGCGAATACATCTTCAAACTCACAAAGTAACTTAACTAACGGTTGTTCCAAATCTGCTTTTATTAACATCCCAATTCGCATTTGTTTGGGCAATTCTGTAGTGCCAATATTTATAACTTTTGTTTCCTCTACTGGAGCGAAGACTGGTTTTGGAATCCCAATTGGAGTTGGGGTTCCCTTTAATTGCTACATCGTCCCTTTGAGATGTTGGTCTATCAGATTTTCTTGATTCTGACTGCTCTCTCCTTTTTCATTTACCGTTTTATTTTTTGCATGCTTTTCTAAATATTGACTTATTTCTTCCTCATTTGCTTTAACTCTTCGTTCTTTTTTCTTTTTATGTTGTAGATGCTCCCGTTCCTCATTCATTCTTGTTTCTGTCATTATACAAAACTTAGCATCTTCTTGATCACCCTTTATCTCCATCTCTCCTTGCGGTGTTGGAAATCGTAAATATTGGTGATATGTTGATACCACTCCTTTCAATTGGTGAACCCATCGTCTTCCAATTATAGCATTATATGGTGATGGTGCATCCACAACACTAAACCTTGTCAAAATGTTGATCGGTCCAGCTGAAACTTCAAGATCAATGTCTCCCTTTGGCTTGGAAGATATTCCATTAAACCCGTAAATGATGTATCGTGATAGGATCAGCTGATCTTCTTTAAAACCCATTTTACAAAATGTATTATAGAACATCACATTTAATGAACTGCCCCCATCCAAAAGTATTTTCTTTACATTCCAGCCTGATATCAATAATGTTAACACAAGAGGGTCATTATGCATCTCAATTTCTTGGTTTACTTCTTGTGCAGAAAATGTCAAGGGACACGCCATCCAATCTTCCCATAATTCTGTTTGTCTTCCTTGAACTTTAAAGACTTCATGGTTCGAATTCTCTTGCACAGTTTTTTATTGATTGCGACATTCAAATCCGTATTATCTTTTTCCGCATATGATATCATATTAATTGTTTGTTCATTATATGGAATGCGTATTGCCTTGCTTTCATCATGTTTCTTTATTGGTTCAATTTTCTGAACAAATTCCTTTAACTCTCCAGCATCGACCATCCTTTGTACTAAGGCTATAAAATTTCTACAGTTGTTTGTTTTATGCCCTTTATAGCTATGATACTCACAATAGTCTTTTGAATGTTGTGTAAACTCTGGTTGATTTCCCTTTGTTATTGGCCATTGAAAATTTGGTCGATTCTTCAAAATGTTAAATAATCTGAAATATGAAATATTAAGCTTGGTGAACGTTCTTTCTCGAAATTGCTGAGCAAAATTTTTACCATATCCTTGTCGAGGGTGCTTTAATTCTCTTGATTCGAATTTCGGAAGAAATTTCCTTTTCTGATCAGGTGATTCCTCAACTGAATTTGTTCTCCTTGTATTTCCTTGACTTCTTGGATTGATTCTCGATCCTTGCTCTTGTATATCTTGGAGCCTCGCACATGTTTCTATTATTTCTCTTAACTGGCCTTCAGTTTTTGGATTATTTCGGTGAATCTCAACAAAAAGCTGGCTTTTCCAATCAACAATCCCCCATTTATAATGGTTTATAGCTGTTATTGGGTCTAATTCACCTATTGCTTGACATATCGCATGCCATCTGACTGTATATGATCGGATCGATTCTTCTGGCCAAGATGTTAATGAATAAAGTTTGTCCTCCCCTAAATCAACTGGTTTATTATACATGTATGCTTCAAGAAACTTCCTCACCAACTGTGCATAATTATGGATGGAATTTTCCGGTAATCTGTCGTACCACAACAATGCCGTCCCTGTTAAACTGGATGGAAAATATCTGCACATGATTGCTTCATGATCGTCCCACCGGGTCATCACTCGATTATAATACTTTAAGTGTGATGTTGGATCCTTGGTACCATCGTAACATTCGAATACTGGTATATTATATTCTCTTGGTAATGATACACATGTCAAATGTTGTGCTAATGGAGTTCGCTTTGCTTCTTTCAATACCTCTTCTATTCTTCCCCCCTCTTTATTTTTTAATCCTTTAATTTCTTCTTTCATTTGTTCCATCGTTTCCAAGCATGTTTCCCATTGGGTTCGTAGAATCTCTTTTTCTTGTTGCCTTCTTACTCGAGATGTCGATCCTAATAGTACCATTCTTTGATCTGGATTCCGTTGTTCACTTCTCGATATTTGTCTACTTGACATTACCTCCTGATTCCGTATTTTTGTCACAGCTGGTCTTTGCTTTCTCTGAATTACATCTTTTAAAACTTGATTTTCGGTTGCAAGTAATTCAATTCGATGGTTGCTTGCTTTTTGCTCCTCTCTCATTTCATTTATTTCTTCTAATAAATCCTGTATTTGCTGCATTCTTCTTTGAGAACTCCCATGATCTGAAGAGTAATTCTGAACCACTGTATTTGGTGTTAATTCTTGATTTGGGGTATGATTTCCCTCGTTACTTTGTTGTTGTCCTGATTCTCTTCCTTCCTCTTGTCTATTCTCCCAGTCTTCATTACCATTTTGGTTCCCAGAATTAGCGTCTCGAAACATATTTTTCAGATCCTGTTGTTTCTTAACTATTTTTCGCCTTGCTGATTGCTTTCCTTACTTGATATCTAAAAATATCTCAGAAAATCGGTCAAATGAACTCTTACACATCAAAATCATAAGAGATCCTATTTATTGCTTTAACTGTGAATTCTTCCTATCACAAATCTGATTTTTTCCTAATTCATAAAATCCTTCGTTTCATATTCTTAACTATCTTTTCAAACATTTTTCATGTCAAATAAACATGCTTATGTAAATAAACTTTTCACTTTTTGTATCTTGC
>JAJJMC010019399.1:0-44496 GCA_023531435.1 Papaver californicum
TTTATTAGTCTAAAAATCCAAAAATATTATCCTTGATTAGTTGATTAAAGATATTAATTACAGTATTTCCCCGCTCTCTGTAGGTTCAACTCGTATTTACAATTGTCTACTAGTTAGACGCCGTGCGATTGCGGTTATTTATAAAGGGTAATATAAAATCACATCATGAAGAAAAAAAGAGACAGTAGTATTACAAGAAGCAGCAAAGAGAGAAAGAGGAGGATAGTTTGATTTATCAAGTTGAGAGTCATTAGCTCTGACTTTATCTCTTGGTACGTGAAGAGGAAAAAAATCATGCAGACCTATAAGGGAGGGGAAACAAACAAACTCATGAAAAACTCCCGCATCTCTCATTTGACCTGTATTGAGGAATTTCATACTTAAACTAATGAATGAATGGGTGAGTTGTTTTGGAGTTTCAGTAAATCCATATTTACTAGAACTATTAAATGCTAAGTAGTAAGAATAGATTATTATTATGAGAGAATTTGGTTATGGGTCATCGAATTATATGGCAAACTTAGAATCTGCTAGTTATTTTTTGGACTGCAACTTTGTACATCCATGGGCACACGTTCCTCCTTTCTTCGCTGGCTGGGTTTAACGGTGACTTTAAACATTTTGGAAACTTACTTTCTTTCCTAATTTAATTTGAAAAAATAAAACACAAATTTCGAAACCATTTTCTTCTCTTTCGTCTTTCATCTTCCATACTTTTTCTGTTTCCGTATCTCTTATGAAATTTCCAATAAAAAATTGAAAATCACATAACTCGAAAAGAAAAAAAATCACACAGTCGAAGCACTTATATTAGTCTGTTTACACCAAGTGAAGTGTTTGGCAATAGAAACCTTTGCAAACCTGCACAAAAAGACATGCAGAAAGAATTTTGATCGCCACTATTTAGTGTCTGATCTACGTGAATGCTGTCAAAAACAATTGAGAGACTGGCATGTATAAATGAGAGAACAAGTTATAAAGCTTTCTTAAAACACAAATGAACACAGCCATGGAAACTACTCGACGGAGTTGCAAATGAGCACCAGCTCCAAATATCTTTTTTACCAAAACCTAGAGGGAACAAAAGGTATTAATAGATTACAAGTTAACAAATATATAACAGATACAAGGAAAAAGATTACTGATTGTCAAAGACTTGAAAGAAATGGATGAGTTAGGTAAATTTATGTCATTCATAAAATATAATACGGGCATACAAACAAATCTCAAGAAAGTATAGTATTAGGTCCATTATGATTTTTTTATTATTATTATTTATCGCTTACAAAAAAAATTCTCTCCAAGCTTTTAAAAGCTGGCCTGAAAACAGAAGTCCAAACCAACTACTGTTTCTCCAACATTGGAACTCACCTTTTTCCGATTCACAGATTGATTCCCAAGATTTTAGATACTAATTTCTTTTATTCCTTTTCTTTTCCTTCAATTTTTCTCAAAAGTAATCTCTCTACAAGGAAGTTATTTTCTTTCGATTGTTTTTGGATAAACAAAACAATTCATTTGTGTAAATTGGCACAGTTTTCAAAACTTATTTAACCATAATCATTCCAATAGCTGGAGATGAGATTTTATTCTCTGTCGACGACTGGCAATTTTAAAAGTGACTGGTATTTGTCATCAATGCTGACAATTTTGGAGATGAGATTTGTTCAATGGTGACAATTTTGGAGATATTGATAAATACAGGAAAACCTAGATATTTGTCATCAATCAAAACTTTCCTCACTTTGAGAATCATTATAACTGATGATGCTCCTTTAGAATTTATTTGGGAATTTTTGTTAAAATAAATATCAACTTTTTTTAAATTATTAATTGTCTAATTGGGAGTAGTATTTATAAAAATGTGACAGCGCAAAAAGGAAATGATTTATAAGAGGACCATTTTTTGTTACCTTAATTTTATGAATAAGACATTTTCTATGAACTATCATCAATAGCTAGATAGGAACTCCATACATAAAATGAAGAAATAAGAAGATAGAAGGTTTTCTTTTCTAATCCCTCTCGTAGGGAAAGACTTTGAGTCATAAGAGTCATTTATCAAGATAGCAGAAGATGTGGTATTTGTGTACTGATGTATTTGATTATTTAATTTTTCATAAAAATCCAGTTTTATAAGGATAGCCGGTAAAAAAATCTCATTTCACACTATTAAAATCCTAAGACATGTTTATTTTGATACCTAAATAACCCGTCTTTTTAGATGAAAAATCATAATAAAAATTATCTCATAACGTATGATGTTGTTGTCAGAAATTGGCGTGTTTGGAACAAAAGCAGATTAAAACGGAAAAATTAATTTATTAAGATGAGATTTCATTATATTGTCAAGAAGCTTAGAAACAATTCTAGTGGTACAGAGGTTTTTGGGCCTGAAATCTCTAAGGCATTCCGAACTTGGAACCTTTGAGAACGATGATATAAATTAAAGTTATATGTTTTCAGTTGATTGAATATTAAATTAAACCTTAAATTTATATTATTTCTTTTCAAATCAAACTTAAAAAAAATATTGATTTACTCTTATTAAACCCAAACAAAAAATATATTAAACTTTTTGGTGATTGATAAGATTAGATTGTGAAAATATTTGGAGAATCCAATAATGGATTTTCCTTTTTTTTTTAAATTCATCATTAAGATGTTATATATGTATTGTCCATAATACAAGATTTTCAGTTAAAAATAATAAATAAGAAATTCATCATTAAGATGTTGTATATGTATTGTCCATAATATAAGATTTTCAGTTAAAAATAATAAATTTTAAGATGGTTTTGTATCTTTAATTCTTTGGCATGACTAACCTTTTAACCTCTTATTTGTTAGGAAATACATTCCAAAATATATATTTCCCAATTTAATCGGTTAATCTAACTATTTCTACTAGGAGAATGTTCTCTTGTTAATACATTTTACTATCTTATCTAATTGCAAATAATTGTTATTTTTCTCATCCCATAAATTTAGGTATCTTCTGACAACCTAATTGATTTTTTTTTTTCATATTTTATTTACTTTTTTTTAGGGTTTACTTGGAAGTCTCCTTGTGAAAACTGCACTTTTCATTGTAAGTGAAAATAAAAAATTCATAGTGTTTAAGGTGATAACGGGTATTTTTACAAGTGATAATTACATCTTTCACAATAATAAAGAAAAATAAAAACAACATTTTTTACTTTTCACATCATGAACCATGATAACTACGTCGATTACAATTATAAAGTTCACAAACTCCATCTTTCACCATTCTTTTTAGCATTAATATATATATATATATATATAATAAAAAAAAGTTATAAACAATATAATACCAAGAAAGAAGATAAAATATTTGGTTGGAGATATATGGTATATGCCAGAATAGATTAGCTTGAATGAAGCATTAATTTAGAGATCTATTCGTTATTATTTTACTTTAACATTTACAAATAAAAAGTACAGATTTATTCTTATAATTTATTTAAGTTGAAGGATATAATATAGTATTACAAAGATTAATTTTAGCTTATGTATATATATAATATTTTAATTATGGATTTTTGCTACATAAAAAACAAAATGGATTACAAATAATAATTTTTTCCAATTAGATTTAAACATTAATAAAAAGTTTCTTACGGATTACGTGGTAGTAGAAATTATTTTATATTATATTTACGTGGCAGTAGATTATTTTTATGAATCTTTTATTTCTTTTGGTTATATTAGTTGTTTTCTTTTTTGAAGCAATGTTTTCTTTTGATGTTCTGTAAGTAAAGAGTACCATAACGACAACAAGAATTGAAAAATAAAACACGTCAGCAGAAAAAGAAAAACTATAACTAGTAATTTGGTTTTAATCCGTTAACTAAATAAGAGGCGCTAGACTTAACGAGGGATTTCCCAAGAGATATGTGTTGGATAAAATGGGTCTAGCTGTCTATCATCGGAATTAGGTTGAGCATGGATGGTCTAATCCGCCGATCTGACTCAATCTACCTATAAATTTGGTGTGTGGATATCCAACTTGTTTATAAGTGGATTGGACATGAGTTCATTCTTAAAAATCTATTAAATATTGTACCGGATGCGGATGCATGTCTAGATATCTATTGGACATCCGTATAGAACGTATCCGGTAAGTTAAAGGTATTTTAGAACCATGCAATGTATGAATGTAAATTTAGTAATTTATACTCAGTAGTATATCTACTTCGCATTATTCATCTACGGAAGTTTTAGTTTTATTCGTTGCTAGTAGAGAGGCGGAGAGGATTAAGTTAAACATGTAAGGACATTTATTCAAAGATGATTTAGGATGTTATAAATTATTAATTAATATTTTTATTAGTTTTGCTTTTATCTTATATAAATAGAATTTTTAATATAAATCCGCTGATCCATCGTTATCCAATCCATCAACCCGCTCATCCGTGGATGTTAAATCCGTGAATAATGGATCCGCTGCAGATTGAAATCAATTACCCACCATTTTGATGGACCGGATGTGGATGGTACCAAATCCATAAAATTTACCCTTTCCTCACCCAACTCGGTATAATCCCTTGCTAAATTTAGCATTTGCATAAGTAATTACAAAAATCAAAAAAATATGTCAGTATACGCCTTTTAACATTGAGAACTGACAAAAAGAATTAATAGGGCGTTTGTTTTAAGTTGTTGGATTCTTAAGAATTGGATTACAGTGTAATCCAATTCCTGGAATTGGATTCTTAAGAATCAGATTCAAGATTCAAATTTTATTGTTTGGTTGACATAATTCAATTACATGATAATTGATATGTCCCAAATCACTTTAATACCCTTCTTCCTCTTTAAAATTATAATACATAAAAATATACCAATTTCAGAGTTTTAAATTTCAAATTTCTAAACCAAAATATTGTTTGTTATCGTTCAAAATGAAAAAAATAAAAATTTATGATGAAAAAGGATTACTAACAGAAAATCCTGCATCACTTTAAGAATCATGTTCAAAATGCAAAATTAATTATTCAAAGTTGCAAAATTCAAAATGCATAGAGCCATGAAAGCTCAATTAACTGCATCACTTAAGAATCATGTTCTTTACATAGTTTGCTCGTTTTTCTTCCCCCATGCCGAAGAAAACCTTTGTTTTTGTAGATGAATCGAGTATAATAGATGCAACATCTATCACATCATCTTCAGTGAGACCATCTATCTTTTTCAACTCCTCGAACAATTGTTTATTTACATCGGCTTCTTGAGTTAGTGACCCACGAACCATTTCAAAGTGTTGAAGTGTACTTGTCACAAATTTTTCGAATGAAAAATCCATCAAACTAAGGCCATTTACATCCGCACTTGATTCACCGGATCCAATATCAAAGGATGATGAACGAACTCTTTTCATTCTACCTTTACCACTGTTTGATTCAGACTGGTTACTTTTCTCTTGGCCATTCTCTTGTTGTTCAGTTTCTTGCTCCGTTTCTTGTTCATCTTCTTTCTCTATCTCTTCTAGCTCTTCAACAAATGAAGTAGATCCTTTTCCATTTGCCTTATATTTAGCAAATATGTTAACTTATGCATCTAAATGAGGGAATGGTTTCCCATATACTCACTTTGCACTTGTATGAGACTGCAAAAACCACAACCAACGTAATTTCAGTCCAGAAACCACATCTCAATTCAGAACAGATAGAGCACTAATAATCCTGAGGCAGATCAAGTCACTCAACTTATATAACTACCAAAATGTAGTTTATGAAATGATATGTTTCTAAAATCCATCAGAGTTAAATATATACATACTGAAGCCAAAGTGAAAACTAAAATAAATATTGGACATACAAAATCTTCTTACAACCTTTGTAATATCTACCCCTCTACTTTAGTTAAAGCTATATTATAGGTACTCTAAATCTATCTCTGATACCTGTTTTTGATTAAGATATCCTTCTTTTTTTGTCATCTGCAATTTTTACATAATCCTTATTAGCCTGAATTAGTATACTGCCTTGTTCATTTGTACTCTGAACTAATATTATTCACTGCATGCTGCCTGAGTTTTCTCTCATTTTATTGCTAAACTGCAGTTACTCACTATATTAATCTTAGATATTCTGTTAGAATATGCTTGTATGTTGTCCCCGATCTTTATGTTAAACCTGAAACAGGCTTACATATATGAACTTTAATATAAACTTGTATACTATTAACCCAATTTGCATAATTAGCTGTATATATCTTTAGATGATATGTTGTCCAAGTCTCATTTGGTGATATGAATTAGATCCAACAATCACCCTTCATTTCTCATTAGATGATATGAACAACCTCCAAGAAGTTGCGATCATCTCTCAAGGTAGTATGAACAATCAGTACTGCAACTACCTCTTACTACCAAGGTTACAATCATCTCCGAATGGATGGTATGAACTTCCAAGCAGCAACCAACCTTTTTCCGACGATATGAACAACCTTAAGCAGTTGTGCTGAACCGCATAGTGGCTGCCTACATACCCTCTCCGTAGCTCGAAGGGATCAAGCACGACCGTAGTTCATCTTCTTTGGTTTAGATAGTATGAACTACCCTCTCTGGTAGTAACTATCTCTATTAGATGATCTGAACTATCATATTATGATAGAAATCATCTCTTATATAAATTGTATGAACTTCTTGTCGTAGTAGCAATAATCTCTAATATAGTATGAACTTCTTACCCAAGGCAGTAACTATCTCTAGATGTAGCAGTAAGTTAGATAATATGGATAGTATGAGTTGCATAGCAACAACTATCCCTAGCACATCCCATCACCAACAATCACCTTGGAAACTATCCATTGATGAACAAGATACCATCATCTATGTTTGTACCGGTACATGCAACTTAAAGTCAACAATAGACTACAATATAGATCATATACAAGAGTACTTGATATAAATCATCCATTACGTTAATAATAACAATGCTAGAGAGTGTACATTCTAGTTCTCATTTGTATGCGGAATCGAGATTAAATGATAAAGTGTCCCTACAATTTTAAAGCTACATAGTACTTCTGGAGACATACCATTTCAACATTATAACATAAATTTACCACCACATAAATGCATGTAAGCCACACTAAACTACAAGATTATATGAGTGAGCCTGATGTCCAATGCATATACATGATTGCCAAAACTAATAAAAACAAAAACCTACGACTGTAAACAATCTTTCTCGCCAGTTAACATTACTGCCAACAACAGTTCTATATACCAAGTAAAAATAACTTGTAACTGGCCGAGTGTTCTTTTCATATTATTATGTAAGTCTAGTAATAGCTTTGTAAGTGTGATCTAGCAAAACTTTGGATATTCCTTTTGTTCATTATGGGATCGATAATAGCTCACAAGTACAAACTATATGCATAACAATAACAAACGCCAAATGGATCACCAATTTGGTTCCAAGGAAGCAACATCAATAAAATTTCATGGAAATGATAAGTAAGCACAGAACCGTGTAACACCCTATTAAGAGTAAACATCAGTCATTCAAGTTCCATATTTTCTAACATGACACAATTTAGTAAGCATCGCCCGGATTCTCAACAACAATGATAAATTTAATTCATAAAAGCTAAGTTTGTAGTTCAATTCGGCATTTCCGACACACTATGTTCAGAAATTCTCAGATTCAGCACGGACATGCCATGTTTGCATCGCGATAATCTCTAAAGTATAAAAGCAAATCAGACGTGTGATACCATGCTGGATAGCTCTCAACACCCTCTACAACTTCTTAGGAGACACCCTGAGCTAGTACACTCTAAAGAATTCAAAAATGCAGGAGAAGATCACGACAGAACCAGGACAAGAACACTTGTTTCAGAAATTTTAGTGTTGACTGCCAATATTTGCAAAGCCATAATTCTCAAACTACAAGTCTAATTCTTATCCCTTTTTAACACATAATAGAGGGAACTTAGATGAACAATTTCCGTGAAGAAATCATGGTTCAAAACATCACCTTTACACTTAGAATTACACCCCAGTATGATCTCTCATTCAACCGAACATTCTACTCTAAGAAATGAAGTTCAGAATTTACACAGTCAAATCAACATTTTCTAGCCTAATTTCATTGTCCGTAAGCTCGGAACTAGACTTTGATGTTCTCATAAAAGTCATAGGTATTTCCGAGTAGTTAATGACATTGGTATCATTTGTCTAATTCCGATTAACGGTGCAAATGATATCACATCTACTATAACTGTTGTGCAGTTCAACAATTTGAGACTTCCAACTTGATATCGTTCACGAAAATCAACCACTTATCCGATTCAATCAAACCATACCATTCTGGAATCATCAGACAATTTCCTACAGAACTTAAAATAGGAGACATAGCTTTAGACTAAGTAACACAGGTATTGTTTGGTTGGTTCCTTATGCTAAAAAAACCTATAGGATTTAATTAAGATAGTGTCATTGATTCAATCTGAGTCCAGAGAAAATGCTAATTATATAAACATTCATAATAATCTCTTAGTTGTGTACTGCCAATAAATGTCCATGTACTATCATTCATATAATTAGCAAATTGAATATTCTCAAACCATAGTCAACTAAACACTATCTAATATCAATAAAAGAATATCGTATTCTAAAACGAATACTGCAATTGTCCCACTCCATAAAACATCAACCTTAATTGATAGTTGAGACAATAGTTATTGTTTACCTTCTAATACCATAAAGAGAACCCAAGACTACATTAAGAAGATAACATACATAAGAGAAGAAGGATTACATTTCTAACATCTATAACACCGGCTAGTTCATTTCTACATTTTAACTATCAAATTGTAATACCCCTTAGCCTAGTTTTGTCTACCCGTTATTGTCTGACCTAGTGTAGTTAGTGGGATAGTAAACGTGGGGGGATAGTTAGGATTTATGGGAGGAATTAGAGAAAGACTAAGAATATTATTTGAAGTCTTTCGGGTAGTTAGGGTTGGAATCGGTTCTTATTGTGGGTAGGAAAGGAAACTGTGGGAGAGTTGTAGAAAACACCGGTGGAGTATTGGGGTTAGCACTTCAGGAGTTTTTGGTGGAGAAGAAGAGGATCAGACTGAAACCTGTAGGAGAAAAGTGGGAGCAAAAGTATCAGGTAGGTTTTCTAGCTCTTATACTCATTGCAAATTGACTTAACAAATCTAAACAATCATCCTGTAATGTGTGCATCTCTTTATTAAACGTTAGATTGTTATGAAATTTGAATATATTGTGTTACTCTGAGTTATAAAGCTACCGTAATAATTTCATGAGGATCAGGTTCAATTTACTACTACAAAGATTGAATAAACTGATACTGCAATATGCTGAGTTCAGACTCTGGACACTCAACTATTTGATTTCTACCCCAATTCGGCAGGTAGAGTTCGCCGAATGGAATATAGGTAATGGTTTGTCCTTTCCTAACATCGAGGCCTTTTCAGCACAACTGGCTCAGAGTTGGCAAAAAGCTCTGCAGTTAAGCTTGCTCGGGAGGGAGTAATCCAGGGATGGGTGACCTCCCGGGAAACTGCTGCTGGATGACCGCAGAGGTGCCCGTAGAAAACGCCACACTGCCGGATGACCGCAGTGGCTAAGTGGGGACAGTATCGGTGGAAGGTCGGGTCATTACAAAGGGTATCAGAGCCGACGACGGGTCACCTACCGAGGGTGAGAGAGTACGCTGGATGGGATGTTCCAGGTATTGATCTCATGGGTGGCAGGGAATGTCGGAGATCTGGGCTTGAATATATTCTGGAGCCGAGGACAACTCCAATTTAAGATGGTGGTATTGTTATACCCCGATTCGGCAGGTAGGGTTCGCCGTATGGAATATAGGTAGTGGTTTGTCCTTTCCTAACACCGAGGCTTTTCAGCACAACTGGATCAGAGTTGGCAAAAAGCTCTGCAATTAAGCGTGCTCGGGCGGGAGTAATCCAGGGATGGGTGACCTCCCGGGAAGCTTCTGCTTGATAACCGCAGCGGTGCCCGTTGAAAACCCCACACTGCCGGATAAACGCAGTGGCTAACTGGGGACAATATCGGTGGAAGGTCGGGTCATTACACAGAAAGACCTATTTGATCTCGGCATAAACAAGTACTTAACACCCAAAACCTTATTTGACACTACTGTACCATTACCGAAATATATGAAGAGATCAACAAGAAGTTTTACCATTTTTCTCTTTTGTCAAGCTTTTTATCAAACAATTGAGGTGTAAATTTTGCTATGGTCCAGAGATGTGTCAAGTGGGCTTATGTAACTCCGTTTTTAGCTTCTTCCATTTGCAAATTCAATTTTGAATACAAACCACAGAATTCCATGCATTCATAATCATTGAAATACTCTCTATCATAGCCATACATCACACAATTGAAAAGAAATAATCCACTTCCCATAACTTGTTTTCTTGTTGATTTTTCAATCCAAACCCAAACCAAATTCATGTAAAAATCTAACCCACTTCTCATAATTCTTCATGGATTCTAATCGCTCCTTAATCTTCACCATGCATCAACGGCACATCTCCTTTTGTCACCTGGCAAGAATTTTCTCCCAAAACTTAATTAAAATCAACAGCAACTTCAAGTACTCTTGTCTCACAAGAATCCTTCATATATGATTTCAAATTTTTGTTCTTTTAATTTTCATGCAAAAATTGCCAGAGAAGAAGAAGAATGCAAGAGAAAAGGGGGAAGAAGATGAAAATCTCATTTTTTTCTCTCGATTTCTTAGTTTTATGTTGACAAAAACGTGACATGTGCCAGCTGCATGGGTCACTATTATAGCACCTAAGGGTTTTAACTAAGGAATATATTTATATATATGTACTAACATTTTTTATTAAGAAGTCTAGAAGTGCCAAAAGACACTCAAGTACTAGAGCTTTAGGCACTATAAATATAAAATTTGACGAATGAGTTTAGTTAAACCCAAGAAAAAAATAAGGGTATGACAATTGTAGACCTAGATAATCAATCTGTTAATTTTCTTCCCAATCTGCATTAGTCTATGTTACAGAAAACCCTAGCATCTCAGATGAACTATAGCTCTACCTCTAGCTCCAGTACAAATAAAAAGATAAGTAAAAAATAATAATTATTGCATTTAGAAACAACTCTTAAATATAGCTCTACCTCCTATAAGTTGTTATCCGCATGATATACCACCAAATGTGCATGCCACGCTTATATATTTTTGGGATCCGGTATACTTTTTTTTCTCCAGAAATTTTGAATAAAAGATTTTTGAATCAAAGACTAGCTAGTGTTGACCAGAATCAGTATTTCATGGATAGATTGTTAAAACAATATGATAAAGAATCAGTGAAAACAACAATGCTTAATCAAGAAGAGATCTTCAAAGAACAGGTAAACATCCACTGTTAATTTACAACGCAAATCTCCAAATTGAAAAAAAAAAAAAATGATAGTGAATAACCCTCTATGATGCAGGTCCATGAACTTCACCATCTTTACGTAGTTCAGAAAACGCTTATGATTGAGTTTAAAATGAACAAATCCAGGGGTCACTCAAAAGATAGTCCAAATCCGTGAACACCGGTAAATCCAGATCACCAACCAAGAGTATGGGCTACAAGGATAGTATTCGAGACTAACAACTGCTCTTTTACTAACACAAACAATTTTGGGAATATTTTTTATCAATTGTTTAGTGTAAGAACTAAACCTATTAACTTACCAGAACATAGTGGTACTAGTTTATCAAGAGATAATGTCAAAATGCACAAGGATTTTGATCTTGAAAGTCCTGCAGAAAAATTTTCTAGGGATATCGGGAGAGATCAAATATGTTCAAGTTCTACTACATCTTCAAAAGGAAAAATGAAAGTAAAAAGCTTAAATGAGCAACATTTGTATACAGAGGGAGAAGCTGAAGTTGAATTGTCATTAAGCATTGGATTTTAGGAATTCAACTGATAATAAGAAGAAGAAGCAAAAGAATTGTCAATCAATTTCATCGATATATTTACACACTAATCACAAACACAACAGGCAAATGGATTCTTCTTTGTCAATCAAAGATCTAGGAGTAGAAGATAGTACAATCGGAAATATAAATGCAACATTCAGTCAGGAAACTTTACAAAAACCACCTTGGTACTTTTGAACTTTAGATTACAACTGAAAAAAAAAACATCAACCCATACCTAGGCCAGAAGAACATCAAAACAATCATCAAATTACAAACACCAATATCTTCCATCACAATAAAAAACGAAACATAATGCTGCCACCCCCACCAAAACTTTTTCATTCTGATCCCTAATCGAAGGCCTAAATCACAATGTTCCACTTGACCTTAACAAACCCATATCCAAACATTTTAACTTAATCTAATTCAATCAAAAATCTCTGACAAATTTGATTAGATACCAAATTCCACTAAAAAAAGACATACAGAGAGTCACAGAAACAACACTTAAATAGTATGGAAATCAAGCAATAAAAGTATGTATACATTTGAAATAAAAAAGATCAATTGGATACCCTAGAAGTAAGAATCGGAACGAATATTAGGGCAATTATATCAATCAGTGCTGGATCATACATGTATATAAATATGAGCAGGAAATCAAGCAATGAAAGTATGCATACACATGAAATAAAGAAGAACAATTGGAAACCCTAGATATAAGAATGATAAAAAAAATAATAGGAAAAATAAAAACAAAAAAGGAACTACACCTCAGGATGTTAACAAAGAATCATATCATACGAACCTAATCCTCAAGATGATTAGAAGAGAAATATGATCTTATGTGTCTCGCCTTGCTCTCATTCTCTTCTATCTTCTCTCTTCTCTCAGTCGTTTCTCGCAGGTCGAATAGCCACTGAAAATGAAAATGATTCGATCTACCCTTTTGATTTGAAGAGGATAATTTATTCATTTTGCTGATAATTCTATGTTTTCCTTCAGAACTGGATTACATTCCATTCACTTGCGGGGAATAGAAATGAAAGGATTCAAGAAAATTGAATTCCCTAGGAATTGGATTCTAGCTTTGGATGGAATGTTTGATTGGGAAGAATTGGGTCTACTCCCTTAAAATATTCCTTGATTTCTAATTACCCGAACCATCCGTCCTCTAATATCCACCAACCTGCCTGTAATACAAGGGTTCAATTTGACAAAAGCCAATTTATACATCTCGACGATCTCGTATGTTTTTTTTTAAATTATATGTATCGTAAGGAGTCCCACCTCTTATTACTTCCTCCATAAATACTTGATCACATCCATATCTTGGTTACTTGAGTCGCATATCATCACTTCACACTTGGAGTATTGTTTGTTTGAACGTGATTATCTTGATTTGTTTGTTATCTAATTAATTGTTAAATAATTTTCAAATTTATATTTTTGGGTTTAAAAGAGGACTAAAATTAGATAATATTTTCACACTCAAAAGTATAATATTTTTTTTTAATATTTCAATTTAACATTGTGTCTAAAGTTAATTTTTATAGAGTGAGAGCAATATGCCCTTAAAGTTTAGACTACGATAATACACACTAAAAATAATAAAGGAAAAAACAGAGTAGTATGAAAGAAGGAGACAATTTTTTTTTTATCATGATGACTTTTTTACTAATGGTTGCATGGCCATTTGGTAAAAACCAGAATCTGCAAAATAAAATGAAATATTAATACTTACAGAAAGGTAGTAAAATGAGAATTTTATAGATTTTCATTCATTTTTTATTTGATTGATTCCTTGAAATTCTCTGGAAATCTAGATATTTCGAATGATTTTATGAGAGTATTACAGAGAGTCTTTGTGACTTATAAATACAAATTTAATAGTTTTTTAGAGAGTTTTTATGATTTTTAGAGACAAAAAAATGTATAATATCTAATAAAAAATTCAAATTATCTACCAATTTTTTATTATGCAAGTTACAATGTTAACAAAAGTATCATGAATAAATCGTTAAATACGTGTTGATTGTCAAAAACTTTTAGTATATATATCACATCATCTGTGTTTTTTTTATTGTTTTTCTTCGTTTTTTTCTATCAAATTTTTCTTCTCTTGGCCATGACAAAGTAATATCACGTAACACAAATGAAAGAGAATGAATTTAGGATACAGTCTGGATGCTAGACCATGTAAAACAAATAAAAAGAAAATTTGTATGTGAATTTGATACTTATGAGAAAATAACCCAGATTTCAAAGTCTCCAAAAAAATCTCATCTATTTATGAGAGATTTTTGTCATGACTATTTTCTTACTCCCTTCGTTCTAAATGATAGGTTTGTTTGGTTTAGCACAAAGATTAAGAAAACCAATCATTGCAATCATTTTTCATGTTTTTTTACTAATTTATCCTTCTTGTTTTAGATGGTCCCCTCCATTAGATATAAGGTAAAAAGAGGAGAGATAAGTGGTCCCTCCATGGATAAATTAGTAAACTAATAACATATGACATTTTTTAAATGGAAACAAGCCTATCTTTTTGACATACCCATTTATGGAAACCTTGCCTATCTTCTAGAAACGGAGGGAGTACAAAAGTCGACCAAAGTTTCTAAAGTCTATGAACCCATGACTTATAAATATAAATCTAACAGCAAGAGTGTTTTAGTGACTCTTAAGAAATATTATCCAATAACATGGAGGTTTAGAAAATTGAAAAGACTTAGAAAAAAATATTTATCCACTAACAAGACAAATTAGAAGACTCTCTTAGAATCTCTATTGACTAACAATAGATTGAGAATTCTCTAAAAATCCTTCAAATTTCCATTTGACTACATCCTGTAATCTCAACCCAAAATCAATTGATATGAATGATGATATGCTATAAAAATAATGTGAATATTTGCATCAACATAATCCTTTTTTTATTTCCATTATTTGTATTGAGTATAGGAACCGGAAGAGACACCTAGGAAGATGGAGACAGCTGGTTTAGGATAGTAGATAACGAGTGAACATATGAATTTTGTGTTGTTAAAGTAACTCAACAAATTTTTTCTGAGAAAATGAGTCTATTGTCCAAATATCCCTAGAACATGGTTCTAATAGACAAGTAAATATTATAGATGAGTGAAATGGACAGTAAAATACATAGACAATTATATCCTCCATCTTTTTATTTTTGTTCTTCTTTTTATCTTTTGTCACTCCTATTTAAAAACTAACAAAAAAATCATAACTTCCAAAATATATAACCAATTCTAATAAAATTTATATTTTTGGAAAGAGTCTTAAATTATCTACAAAACAAGATCCATTGTTGATAATAAATTTGGAAGCATTTTTTTTCGAAAAAAATAGCTAGGATGCAACTTAAACTAAAATAGAAAAAATTATTTGAAAAATAGCTAGGATAAAACTGGTTGTATTCTGGCTTAAACTAAAAAAAATATTCGAAGAATAACTAGGATGAAAATGGATGCATCCTTGCTTAAATTAAAAAAAAAATATTCAAAAAATAGCTAGGATACAACCAATTTCAACATAAAACTAAATAAATTATTTAATATGTAGGATGAAACTAAACTAGTTACTTCCTGACGAAAATAGGTTTTTTTATCAGAATAAATAGGATAAAACCAGATATATTGTGAAGAAAAAAAAATATTTGCGAAATATACAAGATGATTCACTATTAGTGGTTGAAGGCATGCTCTGCTGTGTGGGTGTTAATGTCATCGGTGTCCGGAAAGGGCTGGTCTCACACTTAGAGTGTTCAATTACAAGTATCCATGGTCATCGGTCATAGTCTCATAGAATGAACAAAAAGTCTTAACTGTTAGATGTCACTTTATGCTCAACCAGTCAACCCAAGCTAACCATCAAAAGAATGTATTTTTCGATGCTAAACCCGACAAAGGAAAAAATTAACGTCAGCTGAATTTTACACCGATCAAAAGTAAAAGCAAACTCCGTCGTTATTATTTAATTACAACTTGATTATGATCAAATTGTCTAACTAGTTGGGTCAGGCATACAACTAATGAACGTCAAAAACATTTTCAAAAGTAAATAATAACATTGGAATCATGGATTATACTAAGATACCTATTCACGTGAATTTACAAAACCATGGAGTTTTGGTAAAGTAGAAAGTTGTAAAGCTCCTTATCCTAGAACTGCATGCTCTCTAGTATTAGGTTTAGTTTTAATTATTCATGAGATAGTTTAACACTATGTGGGGATAAAAATTCTTAGTAGTTTTAGGAAGACTAGTTAAGGTATATATATAGTTAGGGTTTTGTTAGTGTTTGATATGTTTTCGGAAGAACCTAAAATAGAAAAAAAAACAACAGCCGCACTAAACCTTTTTGTTTCTTTGAAAACCCAGAGAGAAACGAAGAAGAAAAAGAGGACTGATTTTAAACGAAGGGTGTTGATAGTGGTTTGAGGAATTATTGCTTCAAAACAGGTAGGTTCTCTTATCCTTTTCCTTATTATGATTGGTTTGTTAACTATAAGTAGGTTTTCTAACCCTTAAACCTTTTAAGCATGTTCTAGTGAGATTAGGAAGTTCTAAGGGAAACATATCAAAGAGAAGAAAGGTTTGTTCGTAGTTGTATATGAATTTTTCTTGTTTATTAACTGTACTGAGTTCATCGGGATGTAGAGAAGTAATTTTAATGTTTAGAACACACCATCGGTTGCCTGTACAGTAATAAGTATGGGTAGAGGGTTTTGCCTGTACAGTAGTAAGTATGGGTAAAGGGTTTAATTCGTTTTCTTATGATACGCACTTTATTATGATCTTACTAGTTTTAATTATCCTCCTGTTAGCTTTCATTAGGTTGTTTTGATTGAGTTAATTATTAAAGATACGTGATTAATGATTCATGATTTATGATTTGTCCATATATCATCTCTTATACGACAGTTAGCTATGTTAGCTCTGATTTAAAACGTTAATTTAAGCTACAACATTTGAAGAATGATAGCTACAGTAAGAGTCAATTAAAGCCATAGCATTCGAACCAAGAATAGCTGTAGTAGGAGTTAATTTATTAATACATTTGAGTTTCCCTGTATTTGATTTGTTTCTTTCTTAAAGTCTTAATCCGTTAGGTGGAGTTAAGGGATGAAAATGTTTTTATCAAAACCTCTTTGTAGGCTGTAGATGATTCTTTGACCTGTTAACTCTGCAAGGCTGATACGAAATTAATTCAGATGACCATCTTTTGTGTTGGGTGATGTAATTGAAAATGAAGTCAGTTGTTTCCATTCTAAATTATCCGAATCTTTCTGTGAAAGTCAGTAATGAGCTAGAAAGACAATACTCAATAGTATTAATTGTACGATTGTTTGTGTGCGGTTCAACTTAAAATATTTAGACTGTAATTGATTATTTTTCGGAAGAGCTACACTATGATCAACTACACTATGTCAACGAGTCTGGGTAAGAATGAAGTATGATCTGTACAGACTAACCAAGTAAGCATTAAATGTATGATCAGTACAGACTAAAAAGGTGAACGTTAATGCTAATGAGATAGTGATTAGATGCTAATTAATCACGTTATGGTTTGATTGTTTTGATATATGATGCTATCCGAAGGTTAATACTGTTACTTTGTGTTTATCTTCCGTAGTTGGCTCGACTCCCAGAGGTTGTTGGGCGATGACCGAGGGGTCACCTAGAAGATATGGATCTATTATCTTGAATGGGGTCGACAACACTTATCTTCATATGCACTGTAGGGAATTAAGTCGACTACATAAGGGTCGATATTTGTCGTCGTACAGTTAAAGAATGAAACTATAGAGAGGGGAAGTCGATTAGTTCCGTGGGTGGGAAAACTGTCTTCGTTTCTTTTATATATAACTGTTTTGTGTTCGCTTGTGTTATCTTGTTTTATATAAATTTCTATATTTTTTTTAGATCGTCGACCTTGCTACTTTCAAAGAAATACTCTTATAATCTATTTTTAACCTTACGAAGTCATTTCATGAACCTTGGTTTGCTAGTTTATTCATAATAGGGCATAAAGGTGCGAGAATCTACTTTAAGTTGGGGTCTGACCCAACTTACTATTATTTTTCAGGGAACGGTGGCCGTGGAGCAACCTCACAAGTAGAACGACTTTTGTTCCGGAAAGTTGTATCATCTTCGTTTTCAAGGTGCTTAAGCAGCTAAATATTTTTATAACTTGTTTTTGTCTAGACTTCTTTATTTTAAGTAAGATTATTATCGTTTAACTTATATAATTGACCTATGTGTCGAAGACAAACTTTTGTTTAAAAGACTTTCCTTTTACCAGATTTATTTTATAACACTCGTCATTTTAAAATAAGATTTTCTTTTAAACCTTTTATTTTCAAGAACGCCACAAGATAGCCGGATCTCCATTTGTTGGCTTGAAGGTTTGAGTGTGTAAAATATTCCATGAGTATGTCACACTTCTATTTTGGGGCGGCCGACCTAGAATTATGAGGTGGGGCGTTACAAAAGTTAATAGAGATTCTGAAGGTATACCTCATTCTTGGTGGTATTAAATAAGGTCAAAATATAAAGGGTATTTTAGTCAGTTGTTACAAAAATTACTTTTAAGTAAAAAATAAAAGATTCGATAAAATATTTAATTTTAAATATTATAAAAATATTTATAAGATCTTTGAATATTAAAGAAATATCTTATTTTATATGTTTCTTATATCTATAAAAAAAAAAGAACTAATTTTTATATGTTTCTTATATCCAAAATATAGAGAACTAATTTTTCTTACTACGATGTTGATGTCGAACTATGTAGAAGCGCACATTAGGAATGGGCGCTTTGTGACTTTTATCTGCTTATTCTTTTTTTTAATTAAATCGAATTTACGGAGATTTGGCGAAGTATTGGCCAAGGAATTAGTAGACTTCGTGAGCTGTTGGTCGTTAGATTTGGTATGAATGGAGTAGATGAACAAGTTTTTAGAGTATTTCATGGATTAGGATTAATGGGTTTGTTTTAATTGGTTTGAATTATGCGAAACGAGCTATTAATAAAATTAGACAAATCAACCTCAAGTCCTTTGTGGACAACCAGCTTACAGCAGTTTACACATTTCCTGCTCGTGAAAATTTTGCAACAGAAACCGCATGGAGACTTGAATTTAATTGTTATCACCAATTTCTTTTGGATAAAATGTTGTCGTAAGATGGATGTGGGTTAAGGGCATTATCATGTGAGGAAGTTGTTTATTATGGTACAAGTGGAATGGTGTTAAGAGATAAAGTAAGACTCGGTTGGAGTAAAAACAGGCACGTTAGTGATATATGTCTCGATACTGGTGATAATTTTGGTTATGGTGCTTACAAATGGACAGTTTTTTTGGTTACTAATAACTGCCACTTAAAAGAAAATTTTCTTCTCTATATTTTGGAAGCCTCAGAGCTTATGGTTTCAGTAGAGGGGTTTTCTTAGAATTGAAGGTGCACAAATAGTTGGTTAGAGGGTGTCCTAAATAATAATAAAGTGTCTAAATTATCATCATCTAAAATTAAAACCTAATAGCTAAATCAAAACTCTATTCTAATCAAAATCTATTATCTTCTTCTCTTTAACATCATCAACAACAACCCAACCGACAAATTAAACATCATCAACAACCCAATTAAGAAACCCAAGAAAAAATCGGTGGACAATTTCAAACTCTCTAACAAAAACGCATGGTCTATGTTAGGTTTTATTCGACAAAATCACGTTTTATTTCTCTTTTTTGTGTTTGAAAATTATTTGATTGATTGAATTTTAGTAAAAATGAGGTTTTCAGTGCAATAGAGGGTTGGGTTTTTGAACAAAATTCAAACGTGAAATCAAGTTATGAAGGTGTTACGGTTGGAAGTTCTTCAAAACCCAAACGTAACTGCCTTTTCAGAAGATTTTACGTTTAGATTTTCCAAAGACCCAACCGTAAAAAAAAAAAAATTGAAGAAACTTTTTACAGTTGGTTTCAGTATACCAAAACCGAACCGTAACTGATTTACAGTTGGGTTCGATATACCAAACCCAACCATAACTGGCTAAAATTTGGGAAAACCCAATTTTTACCCGTTACGGTTAGAAGTTCATCATCACCTAAACATAAATTAGTCTTACGGTTGGCTACGACGGGAAAAACCCAACCATAAATAGGTCTGAAAAGCTAAAAATTCAATCTTTAGATGAGTGAATCACGATCTCCATCATGAGGTATGTAAATTTGGTTTCCCTATCATATAAGGATTCACTCACCTCAAATTTCTTATTGGAATCACTCATTTTGGTTAGATGAACCAAAATCTAGGGTTTTAAAAAAAAATTATTTTTTCCTTCTACTTCTCTTCCCTAAAGAAACCAAAACACTAACTATAATTTTCTATTTTTAACTATAAATCAAAATCATTAATCAAATCTTATAACTAATACTAGATTAGGTAATATAATTAAATGATTAATACTAATAAACGAGATTTTGTTTAGCCATTATAAATGAAGGATAGGAGTTTTTTGAATCTACTAACAAATAACCTATTTTATCCTCATATGAAAATCCCCTCTACGAAACCATAAGCCCCTGTAGGAGGCTTCAGTATTTTTGGGCCTCATGGCATTGAGATAAGTGGCCATTAAATTATTTTAAACACTTGTAACAAGATGCCTGCTACTGAAAAGTCACATGAGAATACATGCGATGGCTTCTTAGAGATTCAATATTCTTCCCGCTTTTACTTCCGACAAAAATTTAGGCTTCTCTTATATATAGCTCATGCACTGATTAATCATAACCCATGTTATATATAACTCACAAAAAAATCCTCATTTGTTAATCATAACCTAATTCATAAGTCATGACCCAAATATCTTAACTTAATATATATAGGGATTTTAAATCTAGTTAATTGAGTCGATTCGAATTAAAACCGGTTCAAATATTTTAGATGAATCCACGAATTTAGTTTTACATGTTTTAAATCGTTTAATTGATACTGGTTTAAATCGTTTCTTATTTCTGTAATTTCCATAAAATGTAAAAACCCAACAAAAACTTAGCAAGGAATGTTATCCATTAGATATAACTAGTTCTAAATCATTACTTTGACTTGTTACGTCTAGAATGAAGGTAGAAAACACTTGAATACCATTATTGAATAATGACACCTAAAGAATAAATGATTCATAAAATTCTTCACGAGCCTTGCAAAAAGTACATATTAAGTTGTTCAATAAATGATGAAAATACAAGTAAGCAAGATTTGTATTATCTCTTTCATAATTTTAATCCAATTTTGATCTTGTCTTCATGATTTGTTCTTTTAGCCTGTTATTTGAAAAGAAAATGAAAACTTAATTCAATTAACTAATCCTTAAAAGGATTAGGATTAGGGTTAAATAATTTTATTCAATAATAAACTTATAAAATGGTTTTATTTGGGTCATTGATTTCCAGTTCACTAACTCATCTATTTAGTGATTCACCGTTACCTAGTTTGTGGGTTATGAATAATAATAGAAAAAACTCAAACTTAAAACTATAGTCAATATCTATTGACCAACGCAAATGGGCTATGGTTAATAAAAATATGGGAAATAATATTTAAGAGAAGTCATAATTAAATCGTAGTTCATTCATAATGACCATTGATCACATATTAATCCTGGATAGGTCAAACATGGATGAAACAAATTCAACCGATTCTAAAATAGGATGAAACCAGTTTCATACTAGTTTAAACATGGATGAGAACAAATTCAACCAAATCTAAAATAGGATTAAACCAGTTTCGTACTACTTAAACATGGATGGAAATAAATATAACAAAATCTAAAACAAGATGATACCAGTTTCATACTAGTTTAAACATGGATGAAAACAAGTTCAAGCAAGTATGCACCCAGATTCACCCTAGCTATTTTCTGAATAGTTTAAGCCATGATGAAACCATATTCATCCTAGCTGTTTTTTGAGAAAAAAAAAATTCTTAGTTTAAGTTAGGATGCATCCAGTTTCATCCTAGTTATTTTTTGAATAATTTTTAATATTTTAGTTTAAGCCAGAATGCAAAAAAAAAAAACTTTCGAATTTACTATCAAAAATAGATCTTGTTTTGTAGATCTTTTAAAAGCCTTTCTAAAAATATAAGTTTCATCAAAATCCAACTTATATTTCGTAAGTTATGATTTTTTTTAATCGTTTTAAAATTGGAGAGAGTAAAGGATAAATGAAGAAAAAAAATATAAAGCTGATGAATATAATTGTCTAAGATTTTTTGTGTTTATTTCACCGATTCTTAATGTTTATTTGTCCACCAGAACCATGTTTTAGGGATATTTGGGCAGTAAACTCAATTTCTCTTTGTTAGCTTTAAGGCGGTTAAGATCCTTCGAGTGTATTGCACTTCATATGACTAAGAACAATAATTTTTGTGATGAATTTACACATTAATATACACCACCATAAAAATATAATATAAAATAATGGTTCTTTTAATTTTATATAAAAGTTTATTTGATTTTTGGAATATAGGAGTAGAAACTTGTGAGTGAAATAAATAAGTTGAAATGTAAAAATATGATAATATTGTTAAGGTGCTCAATGTTGCATTTCCATAGATATTTCAAAAAATAAAACCGAGTATATAAATTTTTATAAAAGCTTGGAAATGTATAAATGTTTTGAATTTTTTTTTTCAGTTTTTATAAAGAATAGTATTTCACCTAAATATAAAAACTACATTTTTATAAATAATATCAAGTCCTCACAAATTAAGCTGAGGTCATCCATGATCTCATGGATATGTTTATATTTAAAATAACATATCTCTAGTCCAGCAACGACGTTTTAATGTGTATAAACCAAAATCAAAAGGTAGATTTAATTATTTCTTTGGTGCTTTTAAAGAGGTGGGATTTAGACTTTTCATGTTTTAAACATTTTATAAGATTTGAAAGAATTCAAGTAAGTCAATTTGGAAACAAATTCAAACCAAAAATTGTTGAATATTTGATCAATACTGAAATGAAATAATTAAATATAAGCTTTGGTTATTGATGTAACCTGCAAAAATAAAGAAAAAAGACAGTATGTGACTGTTTTGGCTTGAAGATGCATAAGTTAGTTACATGGATGTTGCGATTCTTGAAGATTTCAAACGTGCACAGTAACCAGATTATTATTTCCTTTTTATATAGGTTTTGAAGAGACATTTCTATATATCTTTGTAATCTATAAAAGGTTTCGAGTAATACTTGAAACATAAGTTGTATTCAAACTCTTCTCTTTATTTCTTTCTCAAATATCAATCATCAAATGAGTAGTACCATACCAATAGAGTTCAAGGGTGATTTGTCGATTGTTGTTGGTCGCTGATCACACAAAGGCTTGCTTGGATCATGGGAAACGGTTTTCATCCAATCCCGTCGAAAAACTCTTAGTGAGTGGGAGCAAATAACATTTTAAAGAAAGTGTTCTACATGCCTCAAGCCATTGATGTTTCGATTCCAAACCCAAATTTTTAACAATCTTAACGTGTTATTTGAATAATAGAATTAGAAATTACTTGGGTTTTTTAGGGCTTTTGGATATTGGGTTTCAGGTCTCTACTAAGAGACATTGCGATTGGGTTTTTTGGATTTAAATAAGTGTGAAATGGGTTTTATTCGTCAATTGGAAAAATCATTAAAATCAGTTCATAGTATTTCAACATTTGGTGGTGAATTGGTTATCCACATATATGGTTGGACGAGTACAGGACATGAAGATGTTTTGGAGCTTTTCTAACACCTATTCTTACCTTCTTCATTAAACGCTCTTCTTCCCATTATTGAGTCCTTAATATTTAAATTATTAATTCATGAGATTTCTTAACAATCAGTTTTTTTTTTATGGCTACAGAAATTTAAAAGTAGAAGAAAAGAAACGGAAGAGTCATCCCATCTATGACAATGTTATACCTCGATATTAGAGAATTCATAATCAAAAGTTAAATAGAAAAGTGCATCTGAGACTTTAAATGATTCGGTCAAAAGGTGGACGACTAGAAAAACGGTTAGTACAAATTAATTTTATATTAATCATAATAATATGATGTAGCATACTATTGATATTGATTGATATCATGGTTTGAGTTTGCAATCATGTGATGACTTATTGGTAAGAATGAAAATCTTTAATGATATTAATTACTTCGGTTATGAACATAAATTGACTTGTTTGTCTCTGAATTTCAAATTCAAATTTTCATGTGACAAATCTTAAAGTGATGAAATTGTAAGGGTAATTTAGAATTCTTGAATTGTGAATATTATTGATTGGTGTCTGAAAAGTTGTCTCAACCAAATCCTTTGTAATTTAAGAAAATTAATAACAAGGTGTTGTTTATTAGTTAGATTTATCAGTATTTGCACGATTGATAACAATCTAAAAACCTTAAGTTAAGGCTATATATTTGTTTTCGATTTTGTTATTGTTGTCGTATACTGTGGGGGGTTAGCTATAATGAAACTAAGTGCTACATGATTGATGCGTATTGTAGGTGTAAAAATTAATTCACTTATATTCTACTATACTAATAAATAATATAACATCAGATAAGATTTGTTCTCACAAAGAGGAAGGAGTTTTAGTTGTCAAAAGTGTCACAAAAGGGGTTTGCAGGTATTAAAGAAAATCAACAAAACAATTGAAAACATTAAGGAAGACTTCTTCGTCAATGAGCTAGTATATTCATATATTTTTTATTTATCACAGATTATCACCAACCATATAATAACAAGTACGCTTAGATATCCCCAATATTCCTTATATCACTGGATAACATGTACGCTTAGTCACCAGATTCTATTCGTCGGAACCACCATGAAGTACACTCTCAAAGTGTAATTCAGTCGAATACTTTAGGGTTTGTGAATTTAGGTTTGATCCTAGTAGTTAAACTCAGTACGCTTGGTTCATTTTCTATTGTTGTTTTTACACGCGATTGCTCCATAAAATCCCTCTGCAAGATCTCACGTTTTCTACTTGTGTAAGATATTATTATACAATTATGGATATCCTAACTCTCATTAGATTTTAATTAATTAGTAGATCAATTTAGTTGTCCACCTAAACAATCTATCAATCAAGCATGAATATTCATATTAATAAAAAAAAAAGATGATCATATGAAGACTTCAAAATATATTCATTTAATACCTCAAATCATGTCTAGAACTTAGAATTCATCCTCAATCACTATGGTGTTTAGCTACTCATGGATGTAGAAGAACCCATGATATACATATGACAAAAGTAAAGAGAAATTATTATGATAATGGAACTGCTCAGAAACCCTAGATTTTTCTCCTTGTGAATGATTTTTCTCTCAAAGACCTATAAAATGATGCTAAAGATGTCTTCTTAATGTCTCAGGAGTCTTCTTATATAGTACCACGAAATATAGGGCTTAGAATCCCATTGGGACCAAGTTTCCTCCTTTTAGAAGTTAAAAGCATTACAACTTGCCTTTCACTTTTGCCACATTCGTCATAGTCTTTTGCCACGATCTTAACGACTATAAACACCAAAAAGGACTCAAATTCTCTGTCTGAAAAGTTCCAAGAATCATCACGGTTATTTTCCACGGCCTTGACGTCCTTAGGAACCAAACACGACCACATTCTACCCGAAAAACTCAAGATTCATCAAGGTCGTAATTAGGGTCGTCATGGTTATTTTTCCGTCTTTTTATATTTCACTATTTTATCCATAAGTTTTTCGTCCGACCTCGGAATGAACTCATTCTTTTTGTGTTGGCTTCGTATCTTAGTTTTTTCAAACTTTGTTTAAGAAATTTTGACTTTTGAGGTTCATATCCTTTACTTTGGTTTATTCTTGTGTTTTCGACATTCTTTACTTGTTTTTGTCGCATTTCTTCCACTTCTCTTGGCTTAAGACACTTAGATACTTGGAGTACTTTACTTGTTAGCACTTTTGCAGTCATTTCCACTATTCTTAGGATGATTCACATAATAAAAATAAAATAAAATAGAAAACAAAAGTAATACAAGGTAATATGCACGAAATCTAACTAAAACAAGTATGAAATTGACGACGAAAACATGTAAATTAAGCAATTATCAATGATACTATGGGGGTAATGTGTAATTATTACGGCTGATTAAGATTGTTTGGTTATTACTCTTTGCAATATTTTCTGTCAAGTTTTTTTGTTTGTGAAACATCATGAGTTTCAAATTAAAACTAGTGTATCCAGTGCGCTACAACATATATGCAAAGACATGTTAATAGATCAACAATGAATAAACTTATCACACACATTTGTTGTAGTATGGCACTTATGATTCAAAGGTTTTTTAATTCAAGAAACAAAACTAAAGCTATGAATTAAGATCATAGTGTTACAACAAATTTTCCCGAAGGATACTTTATTTGTATACGATTGATGAAGTCAAATACAGCCTGGAATGTCCTTTTAGTGAGGACTTAGATTGTTCAATATTCCATTTGGTGGATTTGTACATTCGAAATATTGTGTAGAATCTATGCACGAGGACGTATATAGATTGTGTGATATATATGGTCTACGATATTTTTTAATCCAAGACTTGAACATAGAATCCTTAGTATTGATATATTGTAATTATTAGAATTTGTACACATGAATATAGGATTGTAACCTTGGAAAATTTAGTTAATGATAACCCGACCAATAACTAGGTAATGGCTAGTTCTTCGGTTTATGGCTAAAAACAAGTTATTGGTAAGTGATTAGTTTGAATCTCGATTGTGAAAAATTAGTGTTGATGTGTACCATTATAAAAATAGATGTTGATTATTAGTTTTAATGAAGCCTAGTTCTTTGTGAACAAGTTTTAAAAATGATGGGATAACTGGAGAGATTTCACATACGTGAGCATAGAAGTGTAGTCGCATATCATAAGAGTTAAGTTTCTTTTGGGATTGCTCATGAAACCAGACAGGCACAAGGCCATAATATTGTTAGGAAAAAATCGAAATCATTATAGGTATTGATATATTTATGTGTGTGGTGTTTTCGGTGTATCATATAAGAGTAGTTGGTTTATAGCCAATACCACCATCAACTTCGACATAACTTTCAAAAATTTACACAGAGAAAAAGTGTAATCCCAATGACACTATTGTGTATGCATAGATGTATCCCATTACTCATTTGACTTGTATATTTAATCTAGTGGGGGAGTAGCTGGTTTAAAACCAAGGCCACCATTAACTTCGACATAACTTTGAAATATTTACACTAAGTAAAAATTTAATTTGTGTATGCATAGAGGCATCACATAATCGCTTGACTTGTATATTTAATTTAGTAGAGGCGAGATTATTGAATATTTGATCAATATCCAAATAGGGTAGTTAAATATATGTTTTGGTTATTGATGTAACCTGCAAAACTAAGGGAAAAAGACAGGCGACTGTTTTTGCTTGAAAAGGCATAAGTTAGTTACATGGACGTTTCGATTTTCAAAGATTTCAACTGTCTACAGTAACCAAATTGTGGATCCCTTTTCACATACGTTTTGAAGAGACATGTCCATATCTTTTTGTAATCTATGGAAGGGTCCAAGTAATACTCTAAAGATAAATTGTATTCAAACTCTTCTCATTTCTCAAGTATCAGTCATCAAACGAGTGGTAACATACAAATAGAGTTAAAGGGTTATTCGTCGATGGTTGTTGGTCGCTGATCACACAAAGGATTATATGTATCCTGGGAAACGGTGTGCATCCAATCCTGTAGAAGAATTCTTCGTGAATGGGAGCAAAAAAACATTTTAAAGAAAGTGTTCTACACACCTCAAGCCATTGATGTTTTGATTCCAATACCAATTTTCTAACAAAAACAAAAAGATAAATATAGCGGAAAAATGATTTAGAATATCAAAAAGTATTACCCAAATTATTACTAAATATATGTTGATTTTCCATGAAAATATATTTTTTCCTTTTATCATAACTTTTTTTTTGATCGAAAGAGATGAATAAATTGAAGAATATAATTTACAAAAGCTCCACCTGAGGTAGAAAAAAAGAACGAAAAAATTTTAGTCTAATTTCCAAATATTGCTTCCTAGCTATTTAGAACAGTGCTTGCGAAATTTAAATGAACAAGATTTCCAGCATCAACTTCCCAACTTAGAACCAAAGTTTTAACATCATTTCCTAAGTCTGCATATGTTTTGAAGATATACTTATCCTCAAAGATATGTCAGTCACATTCTTTTTATATAATCCGAACAATAACAGCTGGAACGAGGCTCCAAATAAAATTTTCACACCTAGAAACAACTGATTTCTCCCAACAATATGCTAAAAACTTCATTGATCTAGGGAAAACCCAAAACCAACTTCCACCAGGTGAAAACATAGACCAAACTTTGCGTGCAACTTTACAGTGTATAAACAAGTGATCTTGCGACTAAGTATCATCTCCACACAATACGCAACAGTTATATATATTGATTCATTTACGATGCAGAATGTCAATAGAATTCAGTTTCCCATGGACTAAGGACCAGACCAAAAACATATTTTTGGAAGAATAGTCAGCTTCCAAATGAAGGTATAGGGAATTTGTCCATACCATTTTTGCAACCAGTTTGGAATATAGGATCTTGACAGAAAAGAAGATACTGGTATCTAAAGACCACCTTCTAGTGTCAGGTAGCTAATGTGTCTAAAATAGGAGGGTTATGACCAATGATTAAAAGAAGTTTATCTAGTTGATTAACTTCCATACCAGTCAGAATTATTTTAAATTCAAGCTTCAATTTGTTAGTAGTAGACACCATATTTGAAATTTTAGAGTATTTGTCTTTTTCAAGCTTGTGTATAAGACACTAGTGAAGTATTACCAATCCAAATATCATTCCAGAAAAAAATATGCTCTATTGAATAAAAAAAAGGGTTAAGTTCTCACTTACCAATGAGTGTGTTTTATCAATTGTCCTCCAACAAGACACACCATAGGTGGTAGTAACTTTACCCGGAACCCAACAAAAGTAGTCACTGCTATATTTATCCATAATAATCATGCTACATAGATTATTTATTTCAATTCGAAATCTTCAACATCATTTTGCTAGCATTGAAAGATTCATAACCTTGAGATTAAAGACTCCCAAACCTCCCTTTTTTAATAGCACAAACTAAATCAAAATTCACTAGGTGTGAATTTTTGGAACCATTGTTGAGTTTCTATAGAAACTTTCTTATCTTCTTTTCGAAGGTTTTTATAACTGAAACTGGAGATTTGAACAATGAAAAAACAATACATAGGCAGAGAAGTTAAAATACACTTGAGAAGTGTGAGTTCACCACCTTTGGATAGATTACCTTGTCTCCAAACAGAGAGCCTAGCATCAAATTTCTCAATAATTGGATTTCATATAGCCTAAGAATTAGATTTAGCACCTAATGACATGCTTAGATACATGAATGGAAGCTTGTCAGTAGCACAACCAAGCTCAGTACACTAAGTATCTAAATCAGGAATATCACCAATTGTAATCATCAGTCTGGTCTTAAAAGTATTAACTTTCATACCAACTATATATAATATATTCAAAGAAATGCAAGGAAGAGAAGAGATTATAAAGTTCATCCTTATTGTTGTCTAAAAAGAAAATAGTGTCATTTATATAATATAGGTGATTAATCACCAAAATAAATGGGGAAATAGAAAAACCATTGAAGCAGTTTAAGTTTGTAGCTCTGTCCACGAGCTGTCAATTTGTAACCCGATCCACGAGTTAACCCTAGCCCAGCTTGTTTAAACCCGACCATGTTCAGCTTGTTAGCTAAATGGTCCGGGTTAGGGTTGACATTTATGGACCCAATAGGAAATAAGCCGATCTAGGGTCAACCCAGGGGTTGCCCGCTAACCCGTCATTTTCTAATGGAAATGTTAATTTTTTGGTTTATTTTTGGTACAACTAAGAACTAATTCATGTTACCCTGTATCATTGAAAATAATGTCATTTTTATCAAAACTTCCTCTACTTTGACCTTTTGTACCAACTAAAAGTTTGTAGTTTTACATTCAAAGAATGAAAATTCCGATAATAACAACAAACAATTTCCGATGTAACAAAAAAAAAGATTAATTACAATCATACATATCCTCAAGTAAATAACAATCCATGAGATCAACTCTTTAATTAGTTAGATTCATCATCAATTGCTTCACATGTTATGAGAACTCATATCAAATAACGAATAAAAAGATTAAAAGATGCACCAGTTGTGTTGTGATTGATCTAAGTATTTTAATATGCCCTTCAAAAGAAAGGAAAAGGAGTGAAGTACCACCTGCTTGCATAAGGATAATATTCCCTTCAAAGACTTCAAACACACAGTCACAGAAGAAATAAGAAGAAGATTTATTAGGGTGTTCGATTTCTTCTTCTACTTTTACCTTCTTTCTTCTTCTTCTAAGATTTAGAGATCGATAAGGATCAAAGGAGAGAGCTAGATGGATCATGGCGGTTGTTTAAGGAAGTGGAGAAATAGGATATACGATAGTTATGTAGTAGTTTTTAGGGTGTTTTTTTTTTGTAGTAATAGTCATCACAATATTTATCAATATATACAAATCTTACTAAATTGAACCACAAGTGCACATACAACGCAGTGGTTATTTCCTGTTGTCATGAGCAATTTATCCAAGGTTTGAGTCTCACTGCCAATATAAGTTTACAAGATTTTTTACAGTACAAATTAATCACCACTAGATTGATAGGGCTGACCTTCCAACCCGGCAGAGCCAACCCGCCTAGGATTAGGGTAGCGGTTTTAAACTTGTTCTTAAATAGTACTAGGGATAGGGTTGATGCTAACCCGACTACGGGTTGGCAAGCTAGGGTCAGGTTAACCATATCCCTAGCTTGTTGACAGCTCTATCTCTCCATAGAGAAACCTTCCATAGCAATGTTGAACAAGAGATGTAAAACTGGACAACCTTGTATCACTTTTCTAGAACTTTTAAAAATTCTAAAAATAGAGCCATTAATAACGACAAAAAAGTTGGAAGTAGAATAGTAGAACCTGAGCCACTTACACCATTTATTGCTACATCCAATTTTTCCAAGTACAATTCCAGTATTTCTAGTTACTTCTATCAAATGCCTTCTCAAGATCAATCTTGTAGATGATGCCATCTTTTCTTGATCTTAGCCTTGAATCCACCAACTTATTAACAATGAGATTCCCATCTTTAATTTGTCTTCCTTCAATGTATGCACATTGAACCAAATAAATCAGTTTTTCCATGACTAATTTTAGTTTAGATGCTAGCACCTTAACAACAATTTTGTACACACTAGTTAACAAAATATAGGACTGCAATCTTTTATGGCCTCAATATGATATTTTCTAGGAACTAAAGTGATGAAAGTAGAATTATGTTTGGCATTAATATTACCAGCGGCACATAATTCAGAAATGGTGTCATAATATCTTTTTTTATGAAACTCCAGCACTTAAGAAAGAAAACGATTGGAACCCATCCGGACCCAGAGCTTTTTCGTGACCCAACTCCTTGACAACATTGAGGACGTCAACTTCAGTAAAATCTTCATCAAATATATCAGACTCCATGTTACTAATTCTATCAAACTCAATTCCCTCAAGTTCAGACCTTATAATTTATTCCTCAGTGAACAAATGCTTGTAATACTCCTTAATGTGCTCTTGTAACCTTGTTTTGTCAGATATCATCTCACCATTGATGTACAACTGCTTAATTTTGTCTTATCTTCTTCTAGCAGTGGTATTGCTGATGAAAGAAGAAGTATTTTTATCCCCTTTTTATAGTCATTTAGTATTTGAGTTTATCTTCCAAAGACCTTCTTCCATATGAGAGACTTTTTCGAACTCAGTCATGTGCTTGATCTTCTATTGCAACACATCTTCAGGGAGAGTACTATCCCCAGCAAAGCAATCTCTAGTCTGAATTTTTGACAAAACTAAGCTCAATTTGGTCATACTTTGAGATTTTTCTTGAGTGCTTTCAATTTTAGCCAAAAAACATTGCTAGGGGTACCTACAAAATCAAAACACTTCCACCACTCCTCCACCAACTAAAGGAAACCATTCTCCATAAACCACATTATTTCAAACCTAAAAGGACTAGAGCCCCAAAAAGGGTCAGATATGTCTAGGAGAAGGGATATATGGTCAGAGGTAGGTCTGGATTTGTCTAGTTGGGATATAAAAAGGAAGTGAGTTTTAAAAGAAGGAGAATGAAGAAATATGTCAAGCCTTCACATCACAGGGTTGGATTGACCATTTGACCAGGTGTATTTGGAACCATTGAGAGGAAGGTCAATAAGGTTATGCTGAGAGATGAAATTAGCTAAGTGCTTCATGCTTCTGGAGATTACAACCTTTCTTCTCATCACATTTTTAATGATATTGAAGTCTCCACCTAAGCACCAAGGTAAGTCCCAATACCTACAAACATTTTGTAAATCAACCTAAAACTCATCTTTGTCAACAGGTTTGTTGGGTCCATAGACATTTGTGAGTACCTATTCAAAATTATCAAACTTGTTAATACAAAAGATATATAAGGTGTATTTACCGACCAATGAGTCTGTAACATCCACAATATCACTATCCCATATGGTTATCGTTCCACCTGAACTACCAACAGATTGTTGGAACGTCCATCCCACGTTATGATTATCACGACCAAAAAATCTAATAACTATTTCAATTAGGAGATTTATCTGATAATGACATATTAAGAAATCTAAGCTATCAAAAACCTTAATAATTCCATAAACTAAAACTCATTCTTATAAATGGAAATCTCTCAAGAGATATAAATACATTTAATGTGTTGTTCTACAGAAAATAATTGGTACATATATAAATATCTTTAATTCGCTAAAGCTTTAAGCTACGAAAACAGATATCTTCATGTATACCATTTCTTCTGAAAATTGAAAACTGAAGTGGAAACTAGTGAGCACATTATCCCGAAGGGTGCTCAATGGAAACATATAACTTTTTAAGTAATCACTAACGTGATTTACAGTTTTAAAGATAATCATCCAAAGTACAACAATATAGGAAAACAATTAACACCTTTTTACACACAACACTCAACACAACAACATATATATGACATTCATGAAAGAATGTTATTCTAATTCCACCTTCTCGGGTACCATAATAACAATATCCGTGAAATACCACCACCAGATGATCTACAGAAATGACGCTAGAACAACTAAAATATGTTACTTCAACCTCGCCCTACTCAATGGAGAAAGTGACGTTAGAAAAGCTTAGTCTCAAATAATAGTGCCATCCACATGAAGTTCCCATACAAGCCATGATTCAGGAACTACCATCAAAGTCTAGCAGATTTAAAATCAAGCATAATATGTATACGATTAGTTTCCCCAAATAAAATAGTATATATATGATATTGAGACGGAAGGGCATCCGACCTACTATTAATAGTTAGTATATAATATTGGAACGGAAGGGCATTCGGCCTACTAATAATTTCAGAATCATGACTTCAAAACCCTAACTTTTCATTTCATCATCAAAACAGTTTCACAACCTCAATTCAACCAAAACCCTTTTGTTTTTCATTTATCAATAAATCTATACACTTCTCAATTTCATCAAAATCTAAATTGAATCTTCAAAACTCTAATTCCAATTTCATCACAGAAACCCTAGGTAAATTCCCGACATTCTCTTCCCTAAGAAGAATGAAAAAAAAATGTTATTAAGAAATGAAAAAAGAAGAGAGAAATGGAATCTTCTCTCGATTAGCTTAGGTTCAGATAAGAAATGTTATTAAGGCATACATACATTAGATGTAGGCTGCCAAGTTAAAAATTGATTATAACTTAAATACAGGGTTCCCTAAGAAAAAACGGCTTAATTGTCTTATTAATGTTTATTTGTGAATTGACTATTTTACCCTTAAAACACAATTTATGATTTTGTTCTTCATTCTATATCTGATTGACGCGATTGAGTAGTCCATTTCAGATAACTTTTCGATTTCTATCTAATGATACTATTTGTTTGGAAAAATTATTATTTTATTAATTTATTAATTTCTAAAATTAATTGTTCGAACTTAGATATTTCAGTCATTACGAAGCATAATCATCATTTGGCCAGTCTAATAGCGTTGACCTTCTTGCGGGTCCTCACAATGATGCCAAAAGATATACATTTATTTTAGGGTGAAAAATAGATGTAATGAAAATAGTATTTTATGTAGGTTCGAGAGATCAAAATCGTACAAGACGAGCCTAAACCAAGAAATGACCGTCTTGCTTCGGTCATAAAGGTGGAGATGATGGGTTGATCTTAGGGAGGGAAGAAAAAATGTTGAGAAATCACTGTGTGATAAAAATGGTTGTGTGTAGTTATTGAACTATAATGAAGGCTAGATTTATGACTATAAATCTGATTATCTCTGGGATAGATCTCCTGTCTTTCGAAAAGATGAAGTCATCTATTTTATAGTCTTGTAGTGAACACACTGATTTCTCGTAAGTGGTGGAAGTTGTGAAGAGATGGAGAAGTGATGATCATAGAGATTTTAATGGAATCATGTCCACTATGTCAGGAAGACTGTACGACCACTATTCCCTCATCCTATAAATTGTTCCTAATTAAATATCCCCCTACTTATCACCTTCTCGTAGTGTATGTGTTGCCGCATCACACCTTGCTATACACAGTCAGACCAAATACCCCAATAAGAATCCCTCTATGTGACATATTTGATATCTTGTAGAAAAGTAGTAAAGTCATGGACTACTACTATTTTGGTTGAGTCAAGACAATAACCTGCTAAATTAGTGAGGCAAGTTTCCCAGTTCACTAGGTGGCAAAGTAGACTGATCAATGTCAAGTTTAGTAAAAATGGTAAGTTTAATAGTAGATTGTAGTGATATAATTTGAGCGCTGAGCTCTGATGTCGACATCGTAGACATTCCCAGAGCGCTGAAATATAATGAATATGATATGAGTGATTGGCTGTGAACGATGAGCTCAAAGCAGTGGGGCGTGAGCAATGAGCTGTTAAGCGATGAATTGTAAGTAGTTGTTTGTGAACGATAAAATCTAGTGATGCCAGATGTGGGAATTGAATAAGTCGAGTGCTTTTTAGTCAATATAATACTTTATGGAATCAGTATGAGATGATGAGTGACCATGAAAGGAAGGAAAGTGACGCCAGTAAAGCTTGGCAGTGACTCCTGAGGGTTATAAGAGCTAACAACAACATAAGGACTTGATTGCGCAACTAGTTAGAATTAGTGCGGACAATAGGCTTGTGTCGTGAAAGGGGTGGAGGATAGAAATATACTAGATCCACAGGAGCGTTGGCACTAGGTCAAAAAAATTAAGGTTGATGGCACTGGCATTAGGTCAGCGCCATAAAGGATGATGCCGCTAACATGAGCTGCATGGAGACGATTTCTGAAGCTGGCATTAGCCAGTGCCGTGAGACGATTTCTGGAGCTAGCATGGGCTAGCGCCATACGATGTTGGCGCTAGCACTAGGACAGCTTCATGAATAATCTTGTTGGCGCTAGCATGGGATAACGTCGTATTTTGTTGTTGGCGCCATGAACTGTATTAGCTTGAGATAGGAAATTCCATAATAAAATTGATGAGGATAGTGATTAACCTTAGAGACGTTGTTAACGCTGGTTATGGAGAGAAGGTAGGCTAACACCATCAAGGGAGCTAGGAGAGAAGGTAGGTGCGTCCTCGAGGAAATATTCTTGGTAGTCATGCTTCCTCGAGAGACTGTGCTCGAAATATGAAGCTTCCTCGAGAGACTGTGCTCGAGTAGTAAAGCTTCCTCGAGAGACTGTGCTCGAGTACGCATATACTGAACAAGTTCAAGGAATTCAGTAGTGGAAGTTCTACGACTTGAGACTAGTTCAATATTATATATATATATATTAGAGAGGCTAAAGGACCAGTACAGAGCACCTGTGGCTATTTGTAAAGATTGTATTCTTTTTCTCTTGCAGAATATGGGTAGAAGTACAGAAGTCGTATTTTGATATCAGATCAGAAATCTATGCAAATATTTATTTATTTCTGCTGCTGGACAAAAAAACGATTTTATGATTTTCGCCCTTGTGAAAAATCCATCGTCAAAAATATTGCATCATTTTTTAGTGTCTTGTAGAATGACAATAGGAGCTTTAATCAACTGTTATATCTTCTTAACAATAATTCTTCTGATGTTAGAGTTTCAACCTCTAATACTCCAAATGAGGATTTTTTAGGCCTCATTTGGGGACCTGAGAGGCCTATCAGATTTTCTGGTGGTGGTAGGTGCAGTATAAATCACCTCCACTAAAATACCAAGTATTTTATATTTATATTTCAGTTTCTTAAGTATGACAGGTTGTTGAACTTCATTTGTGCATCTTGAATTTGCATCATGTGAGATGGCTCAAAACCGAGGGGGTGGGTATAAGTTGGTGTCTGAGGATCAAGACCCGGAGCATTCTACCACATCTATGTATAGTAATATACTATATACCATCTAACGCAACCAACGATTGTACATCAAAATCTTCTTGTAAAGTTGTTATTATAGGTAATATGCATGGGTTTTGGTTTAATTATAGGACCAGAATAGGAAATCTTTGAAGCAAGATAATATTTCGTGTGGTTAGGCATGCATAAAAATACGATACCTAAATTGATCCCCATATCAAAAAGATGATTGACCTCATTGATGACCCACACGGGAATGTACAGTTGGAGAGATAGTAGTTTACTTCTGATATGTAATAGTAATATGTAAGATATGATATTAAGGAAGGATTATATATGTAGTTTTGGATCGTTGACAAGGTTTATGAGAATTTCTGCGGATGTGGTGAATCTTGGGGTTTTGTGGGTTAAGTAGGACATGCATCAGGGTCGGTTCAGGATCAGGTATCGAAATATTTGTATCAACTAACAATTTAAAACTAGGTTGTGTGAATTGGGAGCCAAGTCGACATCCTTGTCAGATACTATCTCAAAAAGAATGTCCATGTGTGTCAAGGTACTGGCACATTCTGCTGGTGAAGGGATTTGTTTTTGTATTCACACATGTTTGGGTTTTTCCTTGCCCTTTTTAGGTTGTTTTCTTTTCCTGGATTTTCTCTTAAAGACGTGATGACCAGTGATTCTAGAAAAGAAATTTGGTGAGTTTTCCCTTAAAAGAATCAGATTATGTTGCTGCAGAATGGGCATGAATTGACTTTGAATTTGAATGCATTTTGGAAATAAATTCACTTTTTCTTTATATTGGCCTCCCATAACTAAGGCACTTCAATTGTGCGTTTAAAATTTAAATCTGAGTCAAGATCCAAATTTGTGTGAAGTAAAATAAGTACTTTCTGGTCAACATGCAAGGATTTTTCGGTCGCCGGCACGTAAGCTAGAAAAGTATGCTTCCAATAGTAAATTCAGATGACTCTGGGGATGGAACTGATTCCCTTCCTGTTTCTAATCTTCATGCACATTTTGTTAGAAAACCTAGATGCATGTTCTAATCACAATATAAGAACATACAAATTAAAGTGGAAGCAAAAGAAAGGGATTATGAATACCTCAAGCCATTGATCTTGAATCCTTGAGTTTGCCCTAATTTTGGTTGCTATGAACTTCGGTGCCAAACCCTGCTTCTCAATAGTAGATGGTGTATGCAGAATTGAGAATGGTTTTGGTGACCTTTCTGTTCTGTTTTCTATCCTCTGTAAAACTAACCCTAGCCATCATAGAGTAGTTGTGGATAGATATATAGTGGGTGGTTTTCCTAAAGGTGGGAGAGAGTAGTGGGGGCTAATGGGGATAATGGATCACATATCCTTTTTCCCCTTATTTTAGTCCATATGGGAAAAAGGCTAACATTCTCCCACTTGATCCATTTCACGAAAGACTCTATATACGGATCATAGCGATTAATCCTCTTTAGAGCAAGAATTGTTCTTCCATGTATCACAATATACTTAGTCTTTCACCACTCATACTTAACTTAACGAATAAACCATATGTTTACTCCAGGTCTAACTGTAATGACATTTCTCAACAAAATAACTGAAGTAAGTACGTACATAAATTCCAAAAGAGAAATAATCCAACTAAAATAAAAGCTTCAGAAAACCATAAAGAATGTACTACATTATAGGACCAAGTCCCGTCCTTACTACATGATCCTTGAATTCTTTAGTATGCATGTCTTTAGTCAAGGGATCATCAATCATCAATTCAGTGCTAATGTGTTCAATGATCAATCTTTTCTTGTACACGTTCTTTTACGGCTAGATACTTAATGTCGATGTATTTACTTCGACTTTCACTATTATTATCCTTAGTCATAAAACAACAACTGAATTGTTACAATACATTCTTAATGTTCAGCTAATAGAGTCAACAACTCTTAGCCCAGATATGAAGCCTTTCAGCCATACACCATGTGAGGCAGTCTCAATACAAGAAAAAAAAAACGAACTTAGTCTACTATTTCAAGACTATTTGTTCGTTTATATATAAGCATGTTATCCTTAGTACCCTTAAGGTATCTCAATACTTTCTTCGCAACCTTACAGTGATCGATTATTGGGTTACTCTGATGTCTTCTTAATACTCCAACGGCATGTGAAATGTCGGGTCTAGTATAGACCTGAGCATACATAATGCTACCAAGAGCTGAAGCATATGGAACATTTTTCATTTGTTCCCCTTTCAATGTCATTCCTAGGTATTGGTCCAAACTGAACCAATCATCTTTTACAATGGGCTACACTTAAGGTATATACATTGATCGAACAAAAGAAAACAAATCTTGCTCCCACTAACCTTAAGGTATATACATTGATCCATAAATCTGAATCTGTAGAATATATGACTTGTGAAAATAACATAAGATCATTATCGGCTCAAATATTACAATCCGAATCTCACAGATACACTAAATAGTCACTAGAAATAATTGACAATCAACTTGTCACTTGAAACAGTAGGTGGAAGTTGATCATTATCTTTTTCAGAAACATTATCCTGAAATGATCACTCCCACTAATCAAGTCATTCTCAAGAAATTTTGTATTTCTTGATTCCACAATTCTAGTGCTATGAAGAAATCTACTATAGTACTCTCAACCTCTATTTGATCTCACAATCTTAATGTGCTTACCAATTGTTTCTCTACTTTAACCTTAAACAATTTAAAGGCATCCAAAACTTCGTCTTTAGAACGAAACAAGTAAAGATACATATATTGTGAATAATCATTTATGAAGGTGATAAAGTATTTCGGATTATTAGCGTTCATGTCCGGACAACAAAAGTCCGTGTGTATGATCTCTAATAGGTTTGAACTTCTCTTGGCACCAATTTTGTGTTTGTTAGTTTGCTTTCCCTTAATGCAACCAACACAAGTATCAAAATCAGTAAAGTCTAAAGTACTAATTACCCCATTCTTTACCAATCTCTTAACTCTCTCAATGGAGATATGTCTCAATCTCCGGTGCCACAAAATAGAGGAGTCCTCATTCATAATACATCTTCTTAACCCAGTATTAACATGCATAGAACTTTGAGTGATATCATTTTGCAAATAAAGACGATAGACAAATTACCATAACCAATAACTTCAGAATTTCTGAGAATACTGAAACCAGAATCTGAAAAAATTAAAGGAAATTCATAAAGGTACAAGTCTTGAAACTGAAATCAAGTTTCTAGTGAAACCTGGTACATAAAATGTCTTTTCTAAAAGCAAAATAAAACCACTACTTAAAATTAAACTGCATGTCCCAACAATTTCCACATGTGAACTTATCTGAGTGCCTGAATAGATGTAATGTTCACTTCTCGTTGGTTTCCTTAGGTTTGTCATACCCTGCAAGTTATTCGAAACATGGATTGTAGTACCAGAGTCAATCCACCATGTATTATGATTAATATTAACCATATTAAATTCATAAACAAAACGCTAGAAAATTACCTTTCTTCTCAAGCCAAGTCTTAAACTTAATGCATTCCTTCTTCATGTGTCCCTTATTTTTACAGAAGAAACACGGAGACTCCTTCTTTATGCCTTGGTTAACTGAAAGCTTTCCACTTTCCTTATTGTGATCCTTTTTCTTCTTTGAAGAAGAATCAATAGTAAGGTTCACCTTTTCGCCCTCTTCCATCCTCAATCTCCCCTCCTCTTGAACACACATGGTCATAAGTTCATTAATTGACCATTTATCCTTATGTGTGTTATAAGATATCTTAAAGGGGCCATATTGTGGAGTGCACAAAATGAAATGAACTAGGAAAGAATCAGACATGGTAACTTCCAAATCCTTAAGTTGGGCCGCAATATCCCTCATGCTCATGATATAATCACGCACATTCTTAAACCCATTGTGCCTCATGGATGAAAACTTCATAATTAAGGTGCTAGCAAGAGCTTTGTCAGAACTTACAAATTGTTCATCAATGGCTTTAAGGAGATCTTTAACCTTAGTATGCTTATCGACAGAACCCCGAATACTAGCACAAATTTTGGTATTTATGAACATAACTGAGAGACGATTAGATCGATCCCATTTTTCATAAAGATCAACTGCGTCTAGAGTACTAGTCTCAGTTATGCTAGGTGGTTCGTATTTCCGAATAGCATAGTCGATATCCATCCACCCCAATTGTAAAAGCACTCTTTCTTTCCACACCTTATAGTTATCACCCTTTAATTCAGGAATGTCACAATTGACATCAGAAATGTTTCCAGTTAAAATTGCTGCAAAGAAAAATATATACATGCTTATAAATAAAAAATTTGAGAATTAAACTTAATCATGATTTACCAATGCAAGTCATGTGTAAAAAATATGAATCTAGTGACATAAAACTTACTTGTGGGCTAAAGTCCTACTCAAATTAGATTCATAACTACATGATGAAACTATTAAACCATATTCATTCCTTAATTCCTGTGGGTAGATTAAGAAACATAATTCAATATTTCACCCCAATTAATCATACAAATATAATAAAATTTCCTGTGGGCATATTTCATCATATTACGTATGATTAATTACAAATTTATGTCTAGTTTCCACATGTGATTCTTAAGAAAATTTTTAAATAACTAGAGATGCTGTGGCTACTCTCTAATTACTAAAATTATTAAATCACTCGACATAATTCTTTGTTTATGTACAATCCTAATGGTTATAATATATATATATATATATATATATATATAATTAATCATTTTACAACCATTGAACATATCAACAAAAATAATACAATAAATATATTAGAACAAAATTAATATGATTAAACATATTATACTGACCGGAAAATTAGAAGGTCACATTCCCGACGTTCATTTTAATTTGAGATCTGAATTAATTTATTTCGCGTACTTAATGTTCCGTACTAGAATTTACGGAATAAATTCTACCAAGTAATCTCCATATACATGATGACTAAACATTTCAGTTCTAGTCATGACCATAGATAGTTATTATAGCCCTATTCAGCTAGTATCATACGTAGGAACGATGATATCATTTTTCTTCTCAATTTGTTTCAAATTAGATTTCAACATTTCTATATGTGCTAATTTCAGCACTTAAGCATTATTAAACAAGCCCTTCATGAATAGGAGTCCGAGAGTATTCAGCACATATATACAAATAGAAGACATGACATGAAATAAGACGGAATAAACCAACTCCAAAGAGAAGACGGAATAAACCAACTCCACCCGCTGAGCGGACAACTGCTAATGTTATATTTACTTAACAGAATTATATAATTGGTCTTTGACCCCCGCATACAGAAGATGGAAAAAGTATATCCTGGCTAAAACTGGTGATAGATTACAAAAGTGAAATATCACAAGATGGTAACCACTGTCGATTTAAACAAATCGTCACCACTAAGCATATATGTTTAGCATGAATGACCCAAATTAATAATGACTTCACAACTTTAAGCGTCCGAAAGTAAATCCATCAAAAATTACCAAAACCAAGTATATTATACACTCCATACAAGTTCTTGGTTGGAGCAAGCGCACATGAATGAACTATTATGCTTATGGTCATAAGAACCTAAAAACATGATTTCCAACTCAAATGCTAACACCGACTACTGACAACAAGCCCAAAACACATACAATCTGCTTGACTTCTACCTATTCAAATCAAGATAATCTGCCAGACACTAAGTCCAGGAACTGTGTTTCAGTTGCATTGATGATGGCCTCAGATCACGACATAGGTCCTATGGACCGTGCCTTGGGGTGAAATTACGGCAAAATCAAAAGAAAACCCCATTATGAATCAATTCAACAAGAATCAGGGTAAACTTAAAATTAAGAGATACCCATAATGATTAAACATGTTTTAATTAATTAATTTATTTTTTTTGTGTGTGAAAACAATTGATTCCATAACAAACAAGGCAGAGGTAAAAACAAGCTCTGATACCAAATGTTAGAAAACCTAGATGCATGTTCTAATCACAATATAAGAACATAAAAATTAAAGAGGAAGCAAAAGAAAGGGATTATAAGTACCTCCAGCCATTGATCTTGAATCCTTGAGTTTTCCCTAATTTTGGTTGCTATGAACTTCGGTGCCAAACCCTCCTTCTCAATAGTAGATGGTGTATGCAGAATTGAGAATGGTTTTGGTGACCTTTCTGTTCTGTTTTCTATCCTCTGTAAAACTAACCCTATCCATCATAGAGTAGTTGTGGATAGATATATAGTGGGTGGTTTTCCTAAAGGTGGGAGAGAGTAGTGGGGGCTAATGGGGCTAATGGATCACATATCCTTTTTCCCCTTATTTTAGCCCATATGGGAAAAAGGCTAACACATTTCTCTAAGATCTTCAATTCGTAAGGTTGCAAGCTAATAAACAAAACATCTCCACAGATGTTACCAATTGCATGCAAAACGTGTAAGGATCAAAATTGACATGAGACTCCAATAATTTCTAGATGGAATTCATGGTGACTTGCTAGTATGGAATTCCAAATTAGAGCATGTCATCTGAACACATAAAAAATCTCATTATTAAATTTGAATAAAAATTTCAAATCTGCACGGGAGAGATCGTCATCAGAATGGAGAATTGCCTTAAAATAATTGATGGGATAAATTTAAAATTGAGAGACAATATACAACTTTCTGCATAACGCAAGACCAATAATAATTCCACGAAGTCAGTACAGATGATGAGGAAATGATGAAGCCATCATACCACCTGACCAAATTATTGTCAGCATTATCAATACTAAGAAAACTCTCGTATTTGATTTATGATTTTTGACAAAAAAGGAGGCAGCGAAGTTGTCACACAAAAAATGGGATTGCAAAGGCTTGGAAGGGAGGTTAGGTTGTATTGTAGGAGGTGAGAAAGGGATTGAGCATAGGTGTTGTTAGGATGAATGAAGATTGGATAGGGTTGAGACTTATGGGTAGGTTTAGGTGTGAGAAGGGATATGATGAAGGTTGGGATGGATTCGAACCCTGAAACCATAAAAAACCATCCTATAAAACAAAGACCAGCAGGGACATAAAATGATAAAGGATCCAACTTAGAGTTTGGTCCAGCGAAGATAACATGGAGATAATAACCATTATCATTAGAAAGTTTAGTTGCACGGAACCAGTTTTATTATCTTTATCATGTTTCCAAATTTTTCTACCAACATCACTATTATTAGCAGCCTCAAAAAACATTTGTTGTAGACTAATAGCTAAAGATGGCTATGTTAGAGCCATGGGTATGGAACTTGTTTGGGCCAAAATTCTCATCAACCCAAAACAACCAAAAATCATAGTAAAAGAGCCATAAAAATGAGACAAGATCACACAAGAGATTTCCATTAATCTTTCTATTATAGTTGAAAATGAAAAGTCCCCTTCTTCTTAATTCTAAACTTGTATTTATAGGTATAAAAAATATGATAATTATTTAAAAGCCCTTCGCCACATGTCATCATAGTTTTCCACGCGTCGATGAAGATTGTTCTATGCTCGCCACGTGTTGTTATCATCTTTATCTTCAATATGATCTTTATCCAAAAGTTGGTGCGGAATTGACTTGGTCTATCGGGATTGACTTGGTGCATCGAGATTGATGACGTCGTATCTGGATATGGTGACGTCGCATCGTGCCAAGATGGGTATCGTACTTGATGACGTCGTATCGGGACATGGTGACGTCGTATAGGGATCGAATCCTGACGTCACTCCGGGGTATGATGACATAGGTATCGGACTTGATGACGTCGCCCTAAGAAATGATGACATATGGATCGAACCATGACGTCGTCCCAAGAAATGATGACATAGGGATCGAACCATGATGTCGCCCCAAGAAATGATGACATAAGGATCGAACCATGACGTCGCCCCAAGAAATGATGACATAGGGATCGA
>JAJJMC010019417.1:0-13156 GCA_023531435.1 Papaver californicum
CAAGTTCGAGAATCGAATCTTTATTTACCACTTTCTAAACCACATCAGCTTCTCATCAGGATGATGAACCTTTAGTCAGGAAGTCATCTTGTTATCAAGTATCGAGGAGTCATCCTTCGGAATCTGCAAGGCCCACAAATGCTCCTGTTGCGGTCAACAATCCTGCTCCCAAGAACAAACGGGCTCATGAAAGTTGTGATTTTAAATTAGTGAACCTTTAGGACTTCAAAAGGCATCACGGTCTTCAACGATTCAAAGTTTCCTTTTATGATTGTGCTGAAGATATAATTACCCTTGAAATGGTGGAGGGTTTTGAATATAGCAATGACAAGTTATTAATCCCTGTGGGAGCATTAGATGCGGGTCTACAGCTTCCTTTGTACCAGAAAGAAAACCTTTTTCAGTTTGCGGTTCTTGCTAGACGCAACCAATCTCAGCACAGCTTAGTGCGGTCTGTAACTCAGTATAATGGGAATTGATGGCGCATATTGTATGAGTGTAGCATACGAAGCCATGGTAGAACCAATTTTACCTGTTACGTTCCAGGCCCTGTGGAACGTATACACTACACGGTGGAGAACTTCCACGCTACCTACGCGGACAACATTGCCGCAAAGAATTTCAAGAAATGGAGCGTTTTCCCAGGACGCAAAGGTGGTGAGGGATTCTGTCTGCTAGAGGAAATTGACAACGCCAAGATGGAGTACATTCCAGGAACAACATGTCCTCTCAGGGAAAGAATTCGGAAAGATCACGACTACAAATGGTACCGCACCCCTCTAGTTATTGAGGGTACGTGGGTCTTTGGGTTCGTCACTGATAAAGTGGTCAACAATCTTCTTACCCGCTTCAACGGATTTTGCCCTTGGAGGCTAAATTTTTCTGACTTCAAATTTGGTTAAGAACCGAAGCTAAAGCTTTAATTGCAAAGGCGGTCAACAACACTCTTGACCAAATACAAACTGATGGATTTACAAAAGTTAACAAGCGCAGAGATGTCCCAGAGAATCCTCCTTTTAAAGGCGTTTTTCCCGCACCTTAGCTTTCTTCACTGTTGTTCCGTTCTTCTTCATCTTTTGATTGTAGTTGCATTTTCATTTTTCCTTGTGATTTTATCCCTGCAAAACAGATTTTGAATATATATTGATTACTAGTTTATTGTAAGAGTGTGATTTATTCAACCGCAAGGAAATTTTGTACCTTGAGTTATATTGTGGGTGTAACACATGTCTAACTTCTCTCGGGCCAGGAGGAAATTAGGATGCGGTCCCGAAAATTCTCCTAAAACGGAGAAAGATACAACAATTAATCACATTAGGCACCCATGTTGGCGAAAGATCCAATAGTCATACACTCATAAACATTCACATGGACTTTCTTATAGAGATTACATTTGTAGCTTTACCTAATATGAAACCAAATTGTCGTATAATTGCTTTGCTGATTGTGAGCACTTTCTGAAGTGGAGAGTACCTGGTACAATAATCAATGTCATGTTAGGCATCTCTATGGAGAAAAATCCTATAGTCATAGACATTTATTTGGATCTTCTAGAGAGACTGCATTTGATATGCTTTACCTATTATGAGCGCCAAGTATTGCACAATTGCATTATTTATCAAGGATAGTACGGATGTTGTAAAATTTCTCCATCCATATTACGAAAATGATATGTTCCTTGTCCCGCAATGCCTTGTATAATATAAGGTCCTCCCCAAGTAGGTGCAAATTTTCCTGCTTTTTTGTCTCTTTGGTATTCCGAGATTTGCCGCAGAACATACTGTCCTTCCACAAAATTCCGGAACTTTACTATTTTACTGTATTCTCTTGCCAGTCTTCTTTGATAATTTTCCATTTTTTGAAGTGTAAATTCTCTTCTTTCTTCTAAGTCATCCAACTTTTTAAGCATTAAGTCTGAATTTTAAATTTTTCTCCCATGCTTCTGTTCTTGTAGTGGGTAGAATGACTTCCGTGGGAATAACTGCTTCTATTCCGTAAGTAAGAAGAATGGTGATTCTCCAGTGGATTCCTTTCTTTTTGTGCGGTATGCCTATAATGTATTATGAAGTTGTTCACACCACCGCTTATGATGGCCATCTAGAGTTTTCTTTAAATTCACAGCAATTGCTTTATTTGTTGCTTCAGCTTGCCCATTGCTTTGCGGATAGGGCGGAGTAGACTGATTCTTTTGAATGTTAAATGCTTCGAAAAGCATATCTATATTTTTCCCTTGCAATTGTTATCCATTATCCGAGACTATGGCCACCGGAATTCGAAATCTACAGATATATTATCAAATAAGACTTTAAAAACATCAGTATCTCTAATGTGTGCAAGAGCTTTGGCCTCAACCCATTTAGTGAAATAGTCTGTAGCAACAATCAAGTATTTTCTTTTTTGAGTACCCTCCACTAATGGTCCAACAATGTCAATCCCCCATTTTGCAAATGGCCAAGGGATGAGTACGGAATTAAGTTCTGTTGGGGGAGCTTTTATTCTTTTCGCATAGCGCTGACATTCTTCACATCTTTTCACCATATTTTCCACATCTTTATGCATAAATGGCCAATAATATCCTTGTTATTTTGATTTTAAAGCCAGAGATCGTCTTCCACTATGATTTCCCGCATCTCCATAATGTATATCTTTGAGAATTTGTAGCCCTTGATCTCGTGATAAATATCGAAGAATTTGTAGCCCTTGCTCCATATTCTCCGCATCTTTATGCATAAAAAGGATTTACGGTACATGATTCTATCCCAAAATTGATAATTCACAGACTTTGATTGCAACTTTCTTGCCTCTTTAGTGCTTGCGGGAAATATCCCATTTAGCAAATATTGATGTATTGAATTTCTCCAATCTTCTCTGGTTAAGTCATTTTCTTTTTTTTGTGGGAAACTTGCATCATCTTGTACAACCGCATCTTCAATATCTTCCTCCACTTCTTCTTCCATATTTTCAAATTCCCCGAACTTGATTGAAGGTTCATAAATACGTCCAATTTTTACTGCTAAATTATTCTGATCCTTTATCATTGAAGAAATAAATGTTAACGCATCATCATGACGATTCTTATCTTTTGACAGATGTCGAAAGGTTATATTTGGAACCTGAAGCGCCAGTTTTTGCACAAGATTTTTGTATTCTACCAGGTCTTCATCAAGCGCTTGATATTTTAACTCAACTTGTCGAATTATTAATTGTGAATCACTTGTGAGTCGGACATCGGTTATCCCTAATTAAATGATGATCCTTAGGGCATGAACCATAGCTTCATATTCCACTATATTGTTTGTATGTTCATCAAACTCAAGTCGGAATGAATGTACCATTCGATCCCCTGTAGGAGTCGTAACTACAATTCCAATTCCTGCACCTTCTTTGTTCCTGACCCCATCAACAAATACTTCCCATCTTCGATAATTTACAGAGCTTAAGATATCTTGAGGATCATATTCTTCGAACCCGGGCAAACCTTGAATTTCAAAATCATCATCTAACGGAAAATTCGGAAGGAAATCAACTAGGACTTGCGACTTATGTGCAGTTTGCAACTCAAATAATATGTGGAACTGCTTGAGTTGTGCGTTCCATTTTGCTATCCTTCCAACTTTTTCCACATTCTGCAGTACAGATTCCAACGGAGCTTTGCTTGGTACCCGCACGTAATGTGTCAGAAAATATGTGCATAATTTTTGGGTAGCAAAAACTAGTGCTAAGATTAACTGTTCAATTTTCGTGTAATTTCTTTCTGAGACGTTCAGAGTTTTACTGATGTAATATACTGGTTTTTCTACCTTTTCATTTGTTCGTACCAAAACCGCACTTACATCATCTTCTGTTGCGGCTATGTATAAGGCAAGCACCTCTTCAGGTTCTGGCTTTTGTAATGCGGGCAATGTTGCGAGATAAGCTTTAATACTTGAAAAGGCTTGCTCAAAAATCTCTTTCCATTCAAATTTATTCTTCTTTCTCAATGCCTCAAAGAAGGGCTTGCATTTGTCCGATGATCTAGCAATAAATCTTCTGAGTGCGGCCAAACAACCATTTAATTTATGTACTTCTTTGACATTCCTCGACGATGAAATATCCACAGTGGCCTGAATCTTTGCCGGATCAACTTCAATTCCTCTTTTGGTAACCAAGTACCCCAAAATTTCCCTGACCTAACCCCAAAAATGCACTTATCGGGATTAACTTTCATTCTGAATTTCCGCAAAGCTTCAAATATCTCTTTCAAATCTTGTAAATGATACTTTGAAAATTTACTTTTTATCAACATGTCATTTATATAAACTTCGAGTCTGCCGCCTATCCATGGTTTAAAACTGCGTCAACAAGCCGTTGATAAGTTGCTCCTGCATTTCTCAGCCCAAATGGCATTCTGGTATAACAGTATAATCCGTGCGGGATGAAGAACGCAGTGTGTTCTTGATCTTCTTCAGCTAGAGCAATCTGATTGTACCCTGATTGTCCGTCCATAAAGGATAAGGCCTCATGACCTTCAACAGTGTCCACCAACTGATCAATGCTGGGAAGCGGATAACTATCTTTTGGACATGCCTTGTTTAAATTGGTGAAGTCTATGCAAATTCTTACTCCGCCATTCTTTTTTGGTACTATCACCATGTTTGAAATCCAAGTTGGATACCGCGCTTCTCGAATGAATCCCGCATCCATGAGCTTTTTTAACTCTCTTTCAACTGGCAAATAATGTTCAGTCGCAACTTTACGTATGCGTTGCTGAAAAGGTGTAGCTTCTGGATGTATATGTAACTCATGCCGTATAATATTTTGATCGATGCCCGGCATGTCCTCCATCTTCCATGCAAAAATGTCCACAAAATCTTTAAGTAGAATAACCAAATTATGCTTCCTTTCCATTTCCATCAACGTTCCAATTCTTATCATCTTGGGAAGTTCTTTTGTTCCTATGTTGACATTTTTGGTTTCTTCGATTGATGTAAAGGTGGGTTTGGGAGCTCCTAAAAATGTGGGAGCGCCCTTTGATTGCTATGTTAGAAGACTACCCTCATTAATTTTTGGCATGCTTTCCTTTATTGTAATACCTTCATTTGCTTCACCTATTGCTTTATTTCCGGCAGTCTTAATCATATATTGGTTCAAGGCTTCTTCTTTAGCCTTCATCTTGAGCTCTTTTTTGTTATTTTGTTGATGCTGTTATCGCTCTTTATTCATGCGGACTTCTGCTAGAATGCAATATTTTGCTTCATTTTGATCTCCTTTTATCTCCATCTCCCCTTGCGGTGTTGGAAACCGCAAGTATTGGTGATACATTGAAGTTACCCCTAGATTGACACATTTTAGTGTCTAGATTGCACCTTAGTTTCTATTAAGTTAGTATTCGATTTTGCAAATATTACGTGTTTTTATGCTTTTGTAGGTACATTTGAAGAATAAAGATTTGTGGAAAAATTGGCTCAAAAAGTGATAAAGGCACCCAAGGACAAGTGTTATTTGGCACCTAGAAGTGGATAAGGGGCACCCTCGAGTCAAATCGGGTCAAATCCGAGTCAACTCGGTCAACCCGAGTTGACCGAGTCAACTGCAGCACGGGATCGGACGGAATTGCTACTGGACACTTTGATTCACGTAATTGTTGGAATATTTTGCTCTCAAATTGATGCACAAGATAGATGGGACCAATACAAGACTAAACACGTGAAGAATTAGAAGTTTACGCCGGAAACATAGCCCCAAATCCGAGTTTCGCCGGAAAAAGGGTATTATACTTTGATTCGGATTTGGATGAATTTGGGAGTGTTTTGAGGAGTTCTATTAGGTTTAGAAGACTCACAAGGATCCCTAGAGCCTATATATACCAAGAGAAGCCAAGAAGAACGAGGGGAGATAGCTTAGAATTGAAGTTTCGGAGTCGCCGGAATTGTGGCCGGAATTACCCACGATTCGGCTAACTGCTGCTGCACCGGTCACCGTCGGTGACCGTGTTCTTCATCCCATCGCTGCCGAAGAAGAAGACACAGCAACACTTTCAACTGTTGCTGTTCCGTTGCCTTAGCTTTCACATTTCTTCCCCCTTTTCTTTGCCTTAGCCTTTTGCAACGGCTGAACCTTGTTCTGTAACACTTATAAACGCGCTGTTCAGCTGTTGCACAATTATTCAACCTTGTAATCAATATTTTGAGCAATGAAAAGATCTTTTGAACAAGTTTTCTTCACCATGAGCTAAGTATATTTACTGGGATGATGGAGGAGGTTTTTCTTTCAATTTTATGTGGTAAGTCTATTTTTAATTAATTAATTATAATTCTTTACTTATTAAAATTGCATAGTTTCGTAATAGAAAAACAGTTTTCTTTCAGTAGTGGTGTTTTTGTTTGATGGGTCATGCTGGGTTGACAACCTCTGATGTCCCATGCTTATGATTTACCTCTACTTGTTTGCATAAAACCTATGTTGGCAATATTTGAGCTTAATTTATTTAAAAGAATTACCCGATTAATCACATAAATTGTTAGAAATAACTGATTCCTGATTCCTGGTTTTCCCCATATTTTCTAAAAATCATCTCTAGTTTATTTTCCTGATTTTTATTAGTTTAGATTTAGTCTATTATTTTCTAAGATCATTACCTTCACAAGTTCGAGAAACGATCACCTTATTTACCACTTCTAAAATTACATCACCCCTTTCAATTGATGGACCCAGTGTCTACCAATAATGGCGTTGTACGGAGATGGAGCCTCCACTACCCTGAACTTAGCCAAAATAATTACCGGTCCAGCCGTAACATCAAGCAAAATTTCCCCTATCGGTTTTGAAGATGAACCGTTAAACCCATAAATTGTATAACAAGAAGGCATTAGCTGATCATCTTTTAACCCCATCCTCTGGAAGGTATCATAAAACAAAACATTAAGAGAGCTGCCCCCATCCATAAGAATCTTCCTTACATTCCATCTAGATACTGGCAGTGTAAGCACCAACGGATCATTGTGCATTTCAATCTCATGGTCAATCTCGTCCGCAGAAAAAGTTAGCGGGGATGCCATCCTTTCTTCCCATACTTCAGTAACTCTTCCCGCAACCTTGAAGACTTCGTGACTGCGGACTCTTTTATGCAATCTTTTATCAATAGCTGCACTCAAGAACGATTGATCCGATTCAGAATAAGAGATCATATTAATAGTTTGATTATTTTGAGGAATATTAACAACTTTCCCTTTATTAATCCTTTGTGAGGGGTCAGGTAATTGAATAAATTATTTTAGCACCCACGCATCAATCAACCTTTGTACTTGCAATATTAGATTCCGACATCGATTTGTTGAATGACCCCGATAGCAATGGTATTCGCAATACTCCTTGGAGTTATGTGTGTGTTCGGGTTGTTGTTCTTTTGACCGCGGCCACTGAAAATCTTGTCTGTTTTTTATTACATTTAAAATTTCTGAATAAGGAGTGTTGAGTTTAGTGAAAATTCGCTCCTCAAATTGTTGGATACATTTTCTTCTTTCCTCTATCTTTTCTCTTTTTGATTCAATGTTTGGAATTTTTCCCGCAATCCTCTTCCCGGATCCGGATGACGGCTTTATAGAATTGGCTCTTTTTGCATTTCCTTGTTGAGATATTATTATCGGATGTTTCCTATGAATGTCCTGCAATCTTGCATATTTTTCAATGATATCTCTAAGATCTCCTTTAATTTTTGGATTTGTATTATGGATATCAACAAATAATTGACTTTCCCGATTGGCTATTCCCCACTTGTAACTATTGATAATGACTTCTGGAGTTACATCCCCAATTGCTTGATAGATCATCTGCCATCGGTCTGTATAATCATAGATGGTTTCCTTTTTCGATGAGGCAAGTGAGTATAGCTTGTTCATCCTCGCATCTGCGGGCTTGTTGTACATATATGCTTCTAAGAACTTGCGGGTCAACTATGTATAAGAATACACTGTCCCTTCTGGTAGATTGTCATGCCACGCCAAAGTTATTCCTTTCAAACTCGAGGAAAAAACCTGCACATAACAACATCATCTTGCTCCCAACGTGTCATGATGCGATTGTAATACTTCAGGTGGGTTGTTGGGTCTTTTGTCCCATCGTAGTATTCAAAATTGGGAATGCTACATTTATGTGGTATTGGTGCGTATGCTAAGTGTGGCACCAATGGCGTTCGTCTAGCTTCTTTTAACACTTCTTCTAATCGTCCACCCTCTTTATTTTTTCAAATTCTTTATTTCTTCTCGCATATGTTCCATGTCCTCATAGCATTTTTGCCACCTATCATTTTGCAATCTTGAACCATCAAAATTCAATCTATCTGGTTCATTCTGCAGGAATACGGGTTCCACCACTATTACTCTTTGATCTTTATTGACTCTCACTTTTCTTCCTATGGGTCTACTGGAGCTTACTTCTTGCCCCCGTGTTCTTGTTGTAGATAGTTTCGCACCATGATGGGCCTTTTCTTTGAGTACTTGGTTTTCTCTGGTCAAAAGCGCAATTTGTTCTGCACAAGCCTGTTGTGCCTTGCGCATCTCGTCCATTTCTTCCATCAATTTTTGAATGTGATCAATACTATTTTGAGATTTTTTTTCAAATGAACGATTATTTGTGTGATCTTTATAATTGTTTACTTGATCATTAATGGGTGATTGCTCTCGTGATTCTCTCACCATTTCCCTTTATTGAGAAGCCCCTATGGCATTACTCCCCTGATTTCCTGAATTGGCATCTTGATCTTGCATGTTTCTATGTGACATTGTCTTCATTTGTGTGAATCCGTTTGAAATGTTGTGATTTCTTATAAGCTCAGTCTTATGTTGCTGTAGGAATTTCTTTACCAGTATCATACTCAATAAATATATAATACAATCTGATTGAGAGAAAATACTAAACTTAGTTTTTAAGATGTCATACACAAACCGAATAATTCTCTAATTTTTATCAATTTCATAAGTTCATTTGCTAACAAATTTATATCAAGTTTGACAATTTTTTTAGTTTAAAGTAAAAAAAAAAAAAAATTAGATGATCATAACATAATGGCCTGGTTGAAATTTATGAACTAAGTTTTCAAATCATCAATTTAAAGAATATCCTAGGGAGTTTAACATATAAGTAAGGTATGAAGTACGAACATAATATATACGATCTAAACAACCAAATTTATATTTTCATCAACCAATTAATTCAAAGTAAAACCATATGTAAAGGAAATAAACTTTTTGATATGATGCTCAGTCACTGTAATTTAAAGAAAGGAATTTTTTCGACAGAATACGATTCAAGACTTTAAAGATGAAGATTTTTGACGGGTAGAATAAATTATATACTACATCCCTGTTTCTAGCGCCAAATTGTGATGAACAAAACTATGGCATCTTTGGATCACAACCAAAAACATTTAAATCTAGGTACAGTACGATATCTTATCGTGAAATCAACTCCCATGATCATCTAGACAATGAGAATTAATCAAACAATCAACTTAAAATGAATTGACTCAAACGTTTAACGTGGTTCAACAGTCAGACTGTCTACATCAATGGGTAAAAAAGATTTTTATTCCTTTTATCATACATAATAATAAGATACAACAAATAATTGATATGTCATAAAATCATGAACATAATAATCATCGTAAAACTGAACTTAAAATTTTACATAAGTTCATACCTAAACTCTTTGTTCTCACTTCAATGACTTAAGTCTAATTTCTCCCCATATTAACCAACCCCTTTTCCTGTTTATGAGCTTGGTATTTATAGCCAATTTGGTGGATCCCACCAATCTACCTTTCCACCTATTTATTCTTATCCATTCTTTGTGCGATATGTAGTCCCGCAAAGCCTATTTGCAATTTCCGCAAGGCCTGATCGTTCTTCCCGCAGGTCTTAGCATGCGTATTGCTTTTTTCTCGTGATTTCTCACTGGTTATCCCGCACCTTTTCTGTGGTCTTGTAGTTAAGTTATTGTTTTTGGATTAGGATGACTGTTGCGGTCTTATTTGAGTCATGGCATGTTTGACACGTAGCTCTTTAAATTGAATTGTCATGCTTCAGCTCTTTTTGTTCCGCAGCTTGTATCGTCGACATATGTCAGTCATGCATAAATACTCATTATTACTCTCTATTGAGTCATGCTTTCCCGCAACCTGTTGTCAGTCGAGAAGTTAATGTTTTGTGTTTTGAGTAGTGTACCTTACTTTCCCCCAACCCACGTGTTGGTCAGGTACCAAGGTCATCTGTTTTGAGCAGTGTGCCTTACTTTCCCGCAATCCACGTGTCGGTCATGTATTAATGCTGTCAGGTTCAAACTCTATCGAGTTTGCAGTTGTCCATTCAATATTTTAAAAGGCTTTATTCCAGTGTTTCTCGTCTCATCGTGGCTCGTTACTTGTTGATCAATAGTTTTTGGACACGTGTACCTCAGAATTTATTCTCTCACATATATCATGAGCTCGAGAAGAACACTTGTTTTAGAATCCATTTAATGAAAAAGTTGTAATCAAATCCATTTAATGAAAAAGTTGAAGGAGGTACAGAGATTATGTTGAAAATTTGTTACAATTTTGTTTTAGTATTAATTTTCTGATTCACCAGGTTCAGTAATATTTGTTCATAGTTATGAGACTAGTTGTTTTCGTCTAGTGGTAGTTGTTTTTCTTTATGAAGTCAGCACTTGTATAATCGGTGTTTGCAGTTCCATAAGAATCAATAACAGGGTCCTTCGTATTAGTTTGCATCACCTGGTTATATATGATTCCTACTTAGTTTTTATTTCTGGTATTCACTAGTACAAATTTGGGCTTATGTGACAGTTAAAAACTGTCACCAAAATACTTATGTGACAGTTTAAAAAAATTATTGCACTGTTATTAAAGGCTTTGTTACGAAAGGGTCTATAAGAAACTGTCACAGAATCATAACTATTAGTGTCAGTTTTTTCATAAACCTGTCATTGTTGACAACATATAACAACATTTCTAAATAAAACTGTCATGGATAACTTAATTTCTTTTACTAAGGTGACAGTTTCTCTATAAAAACTGTCATGGATAACTTAATTTCTTTTACTAAGGTGACAGTTCCTCCATAAAAACTGTCATGGATAACTTAATTTTCTTAGGGAAGCCTTGGTGGAGTAGTATCTAGCTTGGGGAGTCATATGGGATTAGGAAAGAATTTGGAGTTGATATATCTTGTTGGAGTGGAATAAGGAAACTTAGCACATTTCCTAGTTCAACTAGGATTCTAAAGTGGCTAACTCTAGTTCTATAAGGAGAACTAAACTCTTCTCATGGCAAGTCTTTGGGTGAAGTTGGGAACAAACTTGGAGGAGATATTCTCACGTAAGAAGAGCTAAATAAAAGGAGAATTAAGGAAGATACTCGGTGAAACAAATACAATACAGGGGAAGGCAAAGAAAAGAAGGAACAGGCGTAAAACAAAGGCTACAGGCGTTTTGGAGGCTACTGGCTACTTCCGCAACTGCGCTTCGGAGCCAAAATCATTCATCGCGATCCTTCCGGGTTTGAGTATTTATTTCTTAATTATTTTCCATGGGTTTTAAGAAACCCATGATGAGCTAAACCCTCTATATTGGTTAGGGATGTAATCTGAAGTTGGAAAACATGTTTATCAATTGAATGGCGCATGCTTATATGTTCATGTTGTTTTTAGTATCGTTCATGTTCTACTGATTATAACGCCATGTATGATTAATTGTGTGTTTGTTTAAGTTGCAAATTGAATGAGCATGTATTGATATCTACAACTAAACTAGAGTTTTCGATCCGGAATTGTCGAAGGACTCTAGTTACAAGTAGTATAGCATATTTTTTAACAATACTTAAAATTGCCATGCAAGTATGTGTAGAAGCTTGACCTAGATTAAATCCGAGTTGCGCGATGCATCGGATTATTTAGAATAACCTCAACTCACAAAGACCATTGCTTTCATTGGGTTAAACTTGGTGTTTACATCGAGTTATCTGGTGTTAAGAATTCAGAGAGCGGCGCGATACCCTCTCTGATGATATTAGGAGTTTTGCCGGAGTAGCCCTGCGATAGGATGCTTTAGGGTTATTGGTGTTACTAATGCATGAATGTTGAGTATGCTTTGATTGATAACATGTTGGAAAACAGACGATGAATTCTCTAACCAATGCCTTCTTTCCCTGATACACGTTTTTATTACTTTTGCTTTAGTTTGCTTTAGTTTAATTTAGTTTAAATCACAACACAACCCCCCCCTGTTTACTCACGTAACTGAAAATAAATCACAATCACTGCCTCTCTGTAGGAACGAACTTGTTCTTATTTGCTATACTTAATTCTATTTAGGAAGAGTAAGAACTCGACTATTTTGGTTGATTACGACACGACCAAATTTTGGCGCCGCTGCCGGGGAGGCATAGCGGATTGTTATTTATTTTTAGTTTCTTTTTCTTTTTCTTTTTATTTTTATTTTTCTTGCTGATTTTTTTTCTTTTCTAACCGAATTTTGAGATTTTTTTTTTAGGTACTTGTCCATGTACAGTGCACAGAATCAAGCTTATAATGGTAATCAATTCAGTTTTCAGTCTCAATTCTATGGCAATTTCCAACCTTACGAGGAGTATAATCACAACCAATCCTTTGGTTATGACCAATATTCCACGTACCCTGTTAATTATGCTTGTGATGGTTTATCTAAATCTACTCTTGATCGTAATTATGATCATTCACCTATTCGACGGGATGAGATCAGGTTTAGAGACTCCACCACAAGTAATGGTGTAAGACTACCAAGTTTGAGAAAACTTGAGAGAAGGTTTGAGCAATTGATAGATGACGGGGCATCAGATGAAGAAATTACAGAAGCTATGAGAGTTTTGGAAATAGAACGTGAACGACGTTATTCTATGGGATACAATTATGATTTTGAACCTTTCGAAAATCCCGACACCAGTGATGACGTTACTCCAACTCCAATTCTGGTTGATGATGATGGTGTAGTTGACTCGACTCTTGATCTTAATAATGATCATTCACCCATTCAAAGGGAAGAGTCGTGTTCAATAGATTCCACTGTATTTAATGGTGGAAAACATTTGAATATTGGTCAACTTTTTCAGTTATTCCGCGAGTTGGAGGATGACGGAGCGCCGGAAGAG
>JAJJMC010019418.1:0-13874 GCA_023531435.1 Papaver californicum
TGAGTATTCCGGCCACAATTCCGGCGACTCCGAAACTTCAATTCTCAGCTATTCTCCCCGTTCTTCTTGGATTCTCTTGGTATATATAGGCTCTAGGGATCCTTGTGAGTCTTCTAAACCTAATAGAACTCTTTAAAACACATCCAAATCTTCCCAAATCCGAATCAAAATCTAACTCCCTTTTCCGGCCAAACTCGGATTTTGGGGCTATTTTTCCGGCTAAAATTGTTGTTTCTTGGCATGTTTAGTCTTGTATGGATCCCATCTATCTTGTGTATCAATTTGAGAGCAAAATAACCAAGTTTAACCATGAATCAATGTTCACAGTTGAGTACAGACATTTTCCGATCGATTCCGTGACTGGGTTGACTCGGTCAACTCGGGTTGACCGATTTGACTCGGGTTTGACCCGATTTTGACCGAGTTGACTCGAGGGTACCCCTTATCCATTCTAGGGTGCCAAATAACACTTGTCCTTGGGTGCCTTTATCACTTTTTGAGCCAATTATTCCACAAATCTTTATTTTTCAAATGTACCTACAAAAGCATAAAAACACGTAATATTTGCAAAATCGAATACTAACTTAATAGAAACTAAGGTGCAATCTAGACACTAAAATGTGTCTATCAAAGGTGAACTAAGTTTGACGTACCCTGACAAGTTTAGATACTCTTGCTATCTTTTCTTCAGGCATGTCTCTAAACAGACGCACAGTCAAAGGGAAGTTGTCACTCTGGCGCACCCACATACCTATTGCTAGAATACATTCAAGGGCGAATGTACCCACCAAGCCGTGCTGCGAAACTTCCACTTTCAGTTTATCCTCACCAATATCTCTGAGTGCAACATTAGGCAGAGTGGTAATATCCCTAGTATTCTCTGTGTAATAAACAAAAATCAGTAGAAACAGTGAGCAGTTAGTAGGAAATCAATTCTGAAAGAAATAGAGTTAAGTTAAAAAATTACTTTTACGAAGTGGTTGTGAAGAATCAGCATCCTGAGGAGAATTAGTGGCTTCTTGCAAACAACCACGATGGTCTACTTCTGGTGAAACATGGACAGGTTCAGCCACCTCATGAGCTTTATGTGGACGACTCAACCGAGGACTCCTACGAGGTGTCGATTCAAGTTGACTACGAGCCAACAGAGTTTTTCTTCGAGGACTCCTGATCGGGGTTGACTCAAGTTCTTTATAAGACTGCTGGGAATGTCGTCAAGGAGATACACGGGGATTGCTTCCCTGACCATGTGAGAGATTAGAAGCTGAACCATACCGTTGGTTGAGGCGATTTCCAACTTCATCACACATTGGAGTAGGGAAGTGCCTAGAGACAGAATTTTGACTCCCATTGTTTTCAACATCATTACGTGGTGGATAGAGAGGTTGTCGCAAAATAGATCGTTGACTGCCACCCATTACAGGTTCAACATCCCATGACAATGACCGTTGTGCTTGTGTTGAGCTTTTTGCCTTTTCTGGAATGGGTGTTTCTAATGGGGGACTAATTGGTGGCTTTGTTCTCTTTAACGACCTTTGAGGAGTTGTTAAAGCTGCAGCAGATCGCTTTCTGGACTTTAATACATTTGTAGAAGTACCACCCTTCTCTGCAATAACCCGTAAACAAAACAGTTAATACATGAAAAACAAATGAAATTCATAAATAAACAAAATTAGGGAGAGGAATATTGTTACCTTTTACAAATTTCATGTGAACCGACCCTCCTTGTCGAGTGACCCTCGCATCACTCATGTGAACCGGCCCCCTTTGTCGGGTTGTCATCGGATCACTCCGGGGAACTTGCTTTACAAGAGCGCCTCTCATTCTAGCCATTTCTGGAAATGAAAAACCTGAACCGTTAGGTATGATAATTACAAGCAATTTGAATCGGAAGTCAAACCTTACTAAGAAATCAGACCTTACTAAGAAGTTAGATCTTTGTCAGATGTATTCATTTCATTTGTTTATTAAGTATTAACAGTGAGCAACAAACTTAGATGACAAATAAATGACAATGTATGTACACATAATGACGCAGTCTCACTGAAACATAAAAAGTAAGATAATGCAAATAACGTCCACTACACATAATGAGACAGTCTCACTTTCACTCCCTAAGTAAGATAACAGCGAATACAAATAAAGTCCACTGCACATAATGTACCCAGTTATATTACAGTACTAAGAGTTAGCAACTAACTTTAGTACAAAAGAATGACAATGAATGCAAACATTTATGAACAGGACTAAACCAATTCTTCCACAAACAGTAACCAAAACATTCATCAAATATCAGAACCAAAAACAGAAACCTAAACCCACTAATTATAACTCAACAGTATCATGAAACAAGCAGTAATGAACAGGACTAATAGATTTTTTCAACAAACACTAACCAAAACATTCATCAAATATCAGAACCACAAACACTAACCTAAACCCACTAATTATAACTTAACAATATCATGAAATGAATCAGAAAAACAAAACATAATGAGAACAGGAACATCAGAGAGAGACCTTACCGAGTGAGGAGGTGTTCGTGATGCTGTTGAATGGAGTTCACGGTCGGCGGTGATGGTGGTGATGATGATGTTGAATTGGAACCCTATTTTCGCAAGAGGCGCCTCAAACTGATGGAGAGAGAAAAGCAAAAACCGAAAATGAAAGAGGAAAATTTGTTTAGGGTTTTGATAAAAAACAATTAACGGTGCTGATGGTTCCTCATACGGATCGTGAAAACATTTTGATGGTCCAGATTAGATGTTGGATGGTCATACAGATTTTGTGTTTCTTACAATTTTGTGTTAGTGTGTTAGTTACCATTGTGTACATGTGTTAGTTACCATGTTACTATAACGAAAATTTCTGATGTTTGTTACCATTGTGTACATGTGTTAGTTACCATTTTTGGAAAATAGGATTCATCAAAAATGTATTTTTTTTATCATTGTGTGTGTTAGCAATATAGTAAATATGGGATGTCGGTAAGAAACTAAGTCAACCATTGGAACAAACAGTAACTTTTTTGTTATGGATTATTAATGTCTTCTCAGGAAAGGCTATGATATTTTGAGTACAAGCACAACAAATTCAGAATTGGTATACAACATAAATTCGGTATGAATATATCACCAATATCTGATATTCATCGTATTGTTCATGAAGAAAATCATATTTCCTCAAATCAAAATGGCAAAACATTAATCAATCAAATATTGTTTTAGCCCTGAAGCGCTATACAAAAGCTTAGTAAAAAATCATTCGTTCCAGCACCCCTAACAAAGTAGTCTATTGTAACTAGTGTTCTTAGTTTGTCATTTGTTTATAAGTAATGATTTGATGATTTGGGTTGAACCCCAACAGATGTTCAATTAAAAGGAATTGAGATGTAGCTTAATTTCTTATATAAAGTTCAGCTTTATCTAATAACAAAAAATATATGATCATCTCAATAAAAAGGAATTGGGACGCAAAGGTTCATGTCGCGTAGTTTAGAGTTAATGTTGCGACTCTTAAGTTTTTGCACACATGAGACATTCGATTTTGCTTGTCCGATAAGTTTAACGAGTTCGGGGTTCCGTCCCGACTGAGGGTTTAAGGTTATTAACACATATTTTGGAGTTCACGGTTCGGGGTACCGATAAAGATCCGACTTAAGAAAGAAGGTTATTCATGGTACAGATTTAAGGGTTAAAGGTTCAGAGTTCGTTTTATAAAGTACACATGTTACCCCACACTTTAGAAAATAAATTGTGGACTAAATGATTTATAACACATGTAAACTCTTAAAGATTTTCATTGATGGAAAGTAACACACAATCAGGGTTCCACTGAAACAGGGTTCCACTTAAACATAAAAAACAAAGGGTTCCACTAAAACACATGAAAACAGGGTTCAACTAAAACAGGGTTCCACTAACAACAGGGTTCCACAAACACATGAACACAGGGTTCAACTAAAACAGGGTTCCACTAACAACAGGGTTCCACAAACACATGAAAACATGGTTCAACTAAAACAGGGTTCCACTAACAACAGGGTTCCACAAACACATGAAAACAGGGTTCAACTAAAACAGGGTTCCACTAACAACAGGGTTCCACACAGGGTTCCACAAACACAATATAACAGGGTTCCACTCTGAAACATTAAAAAGGGTTCCCCGACAATTTTAATTAAAGACAGGGTTCCATTAATGGATCCAAACATTGACTTCACTAACTTTAAAGTGTCCAAGTTGTAGACAGAAAACCCAAACATTAACCGCACATTAAATCTCATCAACTTCTCTTCCCGACGCTTTATCCACCATCGGTACAGAAATCAGTTGGACTTTGATTAAACCGTGTCTCTTAAACCTTTTTCAGGTACAAGAATCAGTTGGAGTTCTGAAATCAGTTGGACTCTGATCGGTACAGAAATCAGTTGGAGTTCTCTTACAACTTCTCTTACTGACGCTTTCTCTTAAACCGTGTTCCACAGATTCTGATGTTTCTCCACCATCGGTAGGTTTTTTAGTTTTGTGGTATTTGATCAAATTCTGTGTAGTTTGATTAATTTGCTAAAAGAGGGGTTTTTTTTTTGTTTGAAATTGGGGATTTAGAAAGTAGGTTTTGGGTGTTACATATTATGTTTTGGTATGAAATTGGGGATTTAGGAATTAGGTTTTGGTTTGATATTGGGGATTTAGGAATTACTCTAATTTTGAGAATCATATGTAATCAATGTTTGATGTTGAACTCCTAGATTTTGTCCTGGTTTATTCAATAGTATAGTGGGTTGTAAGTATTAATTAGATTGCAGTTTTATTCCAGAAGTAGTGTTAGTGGTGTCCTAATGATTTCATGATCCAGTACTTGAATATTTGTTTTTGTGTTCACAATGATGAGATTGAGTGTTTAGATTCCACATGTTATGGTATTTTCGGATGTTTGTTGTTCTTGTTACCCATCTTGCAGCTCAATATTAGTCACCATTAAACAGTCTTGCATCTCTGTTTGTTGAGCCCGCAATTGCAAGATCTTCTTCCTGTCATAATGCATTAAGAGTCCATGTAGCTCATTTGATGGTTTGTTATGTTAACAGTACTAAAATGCTTAACAATTTTAGTAATTGTGCTTGTTCGATACAGATATTATAGCATCGATGGATAAGAGGTGGACTAAAAAGCATAGGAAAGAGGAGGCGTTCCGCGAGGGAGTCATAAAATTCCTAGAATTTTCCCCCATCTTTTTTTGTCGTGATGATGCACTTGCCGATTCATCTACCAGAACAAGCAAAGGTTGGTGGTCCAGTTCAGTATCGTTGGATGTATCCGATTGAGAGGTAAGATTTATCATTGTCATTTTCCTTAGAAACTTTACCTTATTTCTGAACACATATATACTAGTCGCAGTTGCAATTCTGTGATCTGTGTATGTTTGTGAACACATACAGTTCTCTCTATGCTATGTATCAGGTACTTGCGGAAGTTAAAGAGATATGTGCGGAATAAAGCCCATCCTGAAGGCTCGATGGCGGAAGGGCAAATAATAGAAGAAGCTCTCGTTTTTGTTGAGCGCCATTTGAATAGTGTACCTACGCAGTTTAATCAACTTAGTAGAAACGAGGATAACACTCGATATGAATCAGCAGTTAATAAGTTTTCTGTTTTTAGACAAGCCGGTGTATTTCAAGGTAAGAAGCATGTGGCGTCAATTTCAAAGGAAGATTTCCACAAAATGAAATTCGTTGTTCTCAAGAATTGTGTTGAAGTGCACCAATATGAGGAGTACATGTTTTCTACTTCCTATTATTCCTTATGTACAGTTCTAAAAATCCTACAATCTGAGAATGTTCTCATGCACATGTGATTTGAATAATTTTGTTACGACATTATATACAGTGAACATAAATCTCTGCTCGAAGGAACTAGAAACACACTTAAAAAACACACTGAAGAATTTCCTAGATGGTTTGAGCGGAAAGAGAGTCTCTATTAAGTACTATTAACAAGTTTATTTCGCTACAAAATCAAATTTCTGACTTTGGTGAGATTTTTTTTGTAATGAACAGATTACCCAACTGCACAAAGCGACCGGTCAGGTGTCTGAAGAACTATTATCATTGGCTGGAGGTCCTTGTCAAGAAGCTTTGGCTTTCAACATTTACACAGTCAACGGGTACCGCTTTCATACAAAACGTTGGGAGCATCGAAGAGCTACACAAAACGCTGGAGTATGTGTAACCATCAAGAAGGATTATTTTGGAGTGCTAACAGATATTGTAGAGCTGAGGTATGTGGGTAGCTTCCGTGTTGTTCTTTTCAAATGTGAATGGCGGGATGTAGATAGTGATAGGGGATGCAGGAAAGATTATAATGGGGTTGTTACGGCTGTTAATAAAACCATAAGTTGTTGGCAAGATGACCCATATGTGTTACCATCTCAAGTATCACAGGTAATGTATGTGAACGAAGAAAAAGGGTCCCAATGGCAAACCGTGATAAAACAAAAACCGCGGAACTATTATGATATGCCGGTGCGTGATATTAATACAGATATGAGTCCGAGTGAAGCAACCCAGGATTTGTACTCGACTTATTCAATGGAAGATGTCCAACGTGAACCGCAGCAGGATGATGATGATAATTTTCGTTGGGGTAGGACTGATGTTCCTGATGAAACCATCAATTATGTTGCGCCAGAACAAGGTCGTGCGTCTGTTGTCGATCTAGAGGAGGCTGATATTGATAGTGTGTATACTACTAGTGATGACGATGATTTGATGGAATTTGAAGAGTCTAACGACGAGATGGACTGTGATTAACACATCAGAATGCAACCATCATAAACCCTAAGGTACCAAAATTTTGCATTTCCTACAATTTTCCATATTTTTCTCATTTTTAGCACAAACACAGCCCACTAGAGTTCAATGAATATGCTGCTTATGATCTGAAACAAGTATTGCTTGGGTTGAGGTGTATGTAAACTGATTTAGTCAATTCTGATGGCGATGGTATTCATGAACTTCATTTGCGTATCTGCATGGTGATATTGTGCAGGTTAGCATCAGGTTTGTTGTTGGAGTCAAGTATGAAGAGAAGGCTGCCTTTATGGAAACGAAGGAGAAGGAATGGTTTTCCAGATTTTGGGCGAGGAATGTGGCGTGGATTTTGTTTGGTGGATGTTGGTTGTGAATCCGTCATGTTCTGTTGATCTTTTTTAAAGTTGTGTTTGTGTAGTTGTAATTAGGAAAGCAGTTGTTGATGGGAAGGTAATGATATATAAATATAAATCTATCATATTTGGGCACGGACAATTGGAGTTTATCTTTTCTTTTGTGTTCATGGCTGATCCAAATTTAGAACGCACGGGTCTACACTTAGTCTTCAGGTATTATAATCATGATATAAAACAGATGTCTGTCAAAATCAGTACAATGATGGATGCATTCAAATTTATACTGTCCATTGAGATTTTCTAATTTTATTTTCTTCATTGCAGGGCATGTTCTTAGTGTTGTATGGATTTCTGATGCTAAGTCAATATTTTCAGGGAGTAGTCATGGGTATGTTAAATTTATACTTTCAAGCTTCTGTGGAAGTTGATTCTCTAACCTCGACAATGTTTTCACTGCTGATAGTTCATAATTGGCACCTTGCAATATATACTGCAGAAATGGAGGTATCTCATCTCCTTTCCTTTTTCTTCCATGTAGAGTGAAAAAATAAACTCGTTACAGTTCCCCAGGTTTTGGTTTGTTATGTACGCTCTTGTTATGTTTACTAATACCACATAGGTGCTGTTGTAGAAAAATTATCGGAAGAAGCAGTGAGAATTGTCTACAGAAGCAGAAAAAAGCTCAACGATAAATGATAAGTTCTCTGCCTAAAAGACACTCTTCATCATTACCTAGAGCCCCATTTGTACTTAGACTTGATTCATGCTAATAGCCAGTGTAGCTATATCTTTTAATAAGTTGATTTGCATTGTAGCTTTCTTATGGCACCCTTTCCATCCAACGGCAGAAGTCACAACTTCTTCTACTACGTATCCAAAAGAAGAAGAGCTGGAGATGCAAGCTTTATGTACTTACACCATTTCAAGCCTACAAGGTATACTATACCCTTCGGGTTCTGTTTGTGTTAGTTCCTTAACTTTAGGATTCAAGTTATCATCTTGATTTTTACTTCATAGCTTATTTTTCCTAAATACGTTCAGTGATTCTAGACCAGTATTCAGACACATAGCCGAGCCTCATACTTTGTTATAATTTGGTCAACAGTCCCATTAAGCTGCACATTACTTCGTCATAATATGCTTTCAATGCATCTGACGTCAATTATAAACTAAGTGTAGGCTAACAATGTATAATGCTCTAAAGATCTGTGATATTTGGGGTCATTGATGTTTCTGTAGTTGATCTAGGTGTTTTGTAGCCATAGATTGGAAATGGCGGCAGTGGGAAACCAGCAACTACTAAAAGAACTCCCTAAAGTTGCAAATGCATGTTATGGATAGTGGTTGACCACACCTAGCATGGTAAGTAGGAACCTGTCATTGATGAAATACCCCTGTCAATATGCAACTAACCTCTTCACATTTCCTAAATGCAGGCATGGAAAAATTGAAGAGAAGGTACACCCTTGGAGCTGATGTATACATATTGGATTGTTATGTGTGCTAGATAATATCGAAGATAGACCCACCATGTCTTCTGTTGTTTTGATGCTCATTAGCTACTCAATCACTCCAGCATCTCCTTCACAACCTGCATTTTTTGCAGGAAACCATAACAATGATTGAGTATGCTCAACCCTGTACAACATTCTAATTAGAGCAGTTCAAAATCATATTTGGCAAATAACATTTCTGTTAACGTTGGTCTAAAATTGCCCTTGCTTGTATAGATTTGTGTGAAGATGATTCCACACATATTCTTTTGCCTACGAATTGTTAACTTAAAATTCATTTGCGTTTGGATTTTATACGAAAAATGGTACTAAAATCTCAATATAATGTCATTCTAACCATGTAAATGGATCCTTAACTTCTCTTCAACTTCTGTTCTCATGGATGATTGTAAATGTTAAATTTGTAATTGTTGTAGTTACAAGGTTCAACAATTCATTCTTAGTAATTCGTTTATGTCAGGTAAGTTGTCAACTATAGGATTTGTGCCGCAATGGGAGCGTGTTTGACTCTAGATTAGAAGGTTGTGTGTTCGATTCACGTCAAGTCCATATTATTTTCTTTTGTTTTTTCCCTCTTTATTCATCCCGAAACCAAAAGCAACAATAATATGCAAGCTTTGGTGTTGAACTCACAAAAGCAACAATGGATGAAAACAACTCTTCTAACACTATTGGATTAATATTAAGATCTTAAATTTCTACTTCAAAAATTGATTTCTTTTTTAAAATGGTGGCGGTGGCTTAAACTTGGTTGCTGACCCCTGTTTGAGCAGGCAATTAATTTTCTGTTGCTACGACTATGTGGCTCAAAGTAAAGAGCTACATGACCACTATTTTAGATGTTACATACTACTTGGAAAAAGGATATAACAATCAAACATATTTGGTCGTGGCTCAAATTTAGTTGCTGGGAGAAGTTTGGGTAACCAATTTATTTAGTTGTTGCTACAAGTCGGTGCCTCAAAATGAATAGCTACATGATCAACTTTTAGATGCTATAAATTACTTGAAAAACGGATCTAGCAATTATATATATTTGGTTGTGGCTCAAATTTAGTTGCTGAGAGAGTTTTGAGCAACCAATTTATTTCGTTGTTGCTACTACTCGGTGCCTCAAAGTACATAGCTACATACCACTTTCTTAGTTGCTTTAAATTACTTGAACAAAGGATCTAGCAATTAGACATATCTGGTTGTGGCTCAAACTTACTTGCTGAGAGAGGTTTGAGAAACCAATTTATTTTGTGGTTGCTACAAGTCGGTGCCTCAAACTGAATAGCTGCATGATCAACTTTTAGCTACTATAAATTACTTGAATAACGGATCTAGCGTTTAAACATATTTGGTTGTGGCTCAAACATAGTTGCTGAGAGAGGTTTGACCAACCACTTCTTTCTCTTGTTGCTACAAGTCGGTGCCTCAAAGTAAATACCTACATTATCACTATTTTAGTTGCAATAAATTACTTGAACAAAGGATATAGCGATTAAGTATATATTTTCGTTGCTAAATATTAGTGGACATATATTTATTGCCACCAATATTTGTGGCAGTTGCAATTTTAGACGCTGAAAGATTTTAAGCGACTAGTTTTCCGCGCTCTTGCTCAGTTTTTAGACGCTTAAGCCTGTTTTTCTTGTAGTGTTTATTCTTATCATTTTTTTATCTCTTCGATCCAACCTTTTATGTCGATCCGATTCCGATACTTCCACATTTCTTCATCGGAGGAATTTTTCTGCCACATGTATCAGCAACATAAAAAACTTTATCCATGCTAATAAGTTTCACAACCTCTGCAGTGGCATGCATACACATACAAGTTATATCACCCTGCCTGACCAATAGACAACACTCCACGGACGGGCGAATTTTCGGACCTGTCTTCAATACATACTTTGCACAAAGACGTGCTAAAGCTTTAGCTTCATCATCGCAGCCTGGGACATTTTGTGAAACTGCATTACCTGTTGATGTCAGAATTTCACTTACCAGTACTAGAAATAAACTCAACCGGAATATTTTGCTACTAATTGTATTGCCATCTCTTATTAAGCTTCTAGATCACTATTTTTCTTTGTGATTGTTTAGCTTGAAAATGAGCGTTTGAGTCTTCCAATACTACTTATAAGAAGCACATTACCATAAAGGCTGCTGGCAGACTACATAGTTTAGGCCCTTAAGGTAGAGTACATGGTTTTTCTGTCACCAACATTAGCCCCCTGACAATCGCACCTAGAAATTATGTCCTCCTTTCTTTGATGAGCTATAACCTGATCAGTGCATGCCTAACGAACATTAGGCACTAATTAAGTGGCATTACTCATTAGACTGACAACATGGAGTTGAGTTACTAAGGTATATTTTGGAATATGCTTTCATAAATTACAAAGTGTTGTACGTAACAACTCTGTTGGGTCTCTCTGTGACTCTGTATAGCACTTGGTAATTAACGGATATGGAAGCGGCGCCACTTGTTTGTAACTACAAAGTGGTGATTTTGTAACCTCTTTTTCTAGGGGGTCTGTATGATATAATTTGGCAAAATATAATATGACTATAGAATGTGTGTTGGTTTGACTGTAATATTTTTGGTCACAAAAAGTATAAGGGAGTGCAAAGCACGGGTGTACCACCAATGGCAATCAGAAGAAATAAGACTGCACGGCAAACAATCTTAGTTTAAGAGAGACCCAAAACAGTTAATTTTTTTTTAAAAAAAACTGAGTTTGTGTTGGACATAATTTTCTTAAAAAAAATGATAGATTACCGAGTTACCTCTCATTTTTTATCATACGGCATACTATATATATACTTTCACCCATTCGTTTGAACGAGAGATCGATAGGATTTGGGGTGAAAGAAGGTTTCCTCTCTATCCATAGTAACCTAAAATCTTACTAAATTCTTTCATTTTGATCGAGTCTCTCAACTCCGTTCCCTTGCTCTAAGAAGTGGTTTAAGCAAGTCAAGATGATGAATATGCCAGTCATCTTCTCATGAAATGCAACTATGCTGAAATTATCTGGTTTGGAGTCTCTGCAGCTTTCTATCAATCCCTAACACAAAATCAAGATGCTCAGTTTTTAATAAAGAGCTGGTTTGAAAATCCAAATTCTTTGGAACAAAATGAGTTTTTAATTAAATGCCTTTAGATCTTGGTGTGATTCGATCTAATGACTTAAGGATCTAAGGATACTTATTTATTTTCATGAGTGAATGAAAGAGCCTTAATCCCATCTGTGGAAAACTAAAGATGGACACCACCATCCTTAGTTATCAATATGGGTGGGCAAATAATATATGGCTTATATCCAAGATTGTCCACACAAGAGTTATGTGCATAAGGTTCCTGCATTTGGACGTGCATTTTGTTTCTCGTCCTGTGCATAATAGTTGTCCACTTCAGGTTCCTGCATATGGACATGCAATGAGCTTCTATATGTGCACAAGAGTTGGGCACATGTTGTTGGAGAATATTCCTGTAACAGTAAGCAAACCAAACAAAAACTTGAAAAGAATTAAGGGTTAGAACAGATAACACACTTCAGACAAACCACACAAGCACAGAGAGATGGAGTCGCCTGTTCAACAGACTGAACTTAACTCGATATTTGTCAGGTACACCTTTAGAAAGATGTTGTTATACCTTTAGAGATGACAAATCGAATCCAGGATAAAACCACCTGATACCAACCCGGTTAGCAAGACTCGTTGGCCCGTCGTGAACTTAACAGTAGAAGAAAAATAAAGAAATAAACTAGTGCGCAAATCAAAGCAAGAAGAGGGGAAAAGTCGTCAGGTCAGTGCTGCGACTGGGGTAATTAAAAATTTGACTTTTGTTTTTCTTTAAAAGAAGAAGAATACTGTTGAATTTTTCAAACGGTAGAAAATCAATTAATTAAACATATTTAATTTGAGATATTTAATTAAAAGATTTTGTTTATTAAACCTGATTTAATTTTATAAATTCAAAAAGGTAAAATACTTAATGTACAAAACTAAAATATAAAACCGTTGGATCTTTGATGGGTACATGCAGGCACTCGCAGGCACTCGCAGGCACACGCCAATGGTCACACCAAGGCTCGCACAAAGGCTCACACTAAGGCTCACACCAAGGCTCACACCAATGGTCACACCAAGGTCACACCAAGGCTCACACCAAGGGTCGCACCAAGGCTCGTGCCAAGGCTCACGCAATCTCCGCAAACCTGCGGCTCGCGGTGCTTCGGTGGGAAGCACCGCACATGTGTGCATTTGCCAACTAGTCCACTTCCTAAGTCCATATCCAATCCACTAGTTCTTTTTCCTTTGATAGAACGTTTGTGGTAAAGAGGATAAACTTCCTCCTTGGTTTGCCCAATATGGGACAAACCAAAGGTTTCTCATTCACTAAGAAGTGAAAATGGATGGCTCTATTTTCCACCCCAAGTTTGGACTAGTGACCCTAGATCCCACTAAGATAAGTAACAAAAATCATTTTAAGTAAGAAATCCATTTTTAATTCTAACAATCCCTCACATGAATGAAGAAAACGATAAATCAGAAAACCGGAAAACGAGAAATACTTCTTAAGCAACAGGTGTCCATAAAGAATTGAACCTCTGCTTAGTGAGAAGTACCGGAACTACTTGATGGTCAGTGAACGCGATGTCTTGAACTGCCATGGTTTGGTGTAATTCATCAATAGCTCCTTACGCGAGATATCTCTCAAGAGTGTTGTTAAGTTCACGCCGTTGTGTCCGTTTTGGTCCTGGACATATCCCGTTTCTCAGAATGCTCTAGAGAATTAACTCAATTCTCATAGGAAGCGACCCACTTCCTCATTCAGATAGGTGAGTTCTATCAAGAGTGTTAACTGCTACACCCCATTTGAATCTTGAATTGAAACTATAGAACTCATTAAGACTTTATTATAAGTCATCCTCACATGCAGTCACACTATCACGTCTACACCATAGGGAAGGGACAGAGAAAATAATTCCCTGATAGTGTTTAATTTTTACCCGCCACAAATTAGTTGTCTCATTCAAAACCTTGATCTTGGGATCTCCAGTCAGCAAGGTTGAGTATCCTTCATGGCAAGTTTTAATTTATGAGCTTAAGCCCCATCCCCCTCGATGCATTACTAACTATCTCCTTGGATAAGCCTTTCGTCAAAGGATCCGCGATATTCTCCTTAGACCTCACAAA
>JAJJMC010019430.1:300-11385 GCA_023531435.1 Papaver californicum
AAGAATAGTGCAACAGCTGAACAGATACGTATATAAGTGTCACAGAACAGGGTTCAGCTGTTACAAAGAGCTTTAAGCAACAGAACCTTCAAAACTTAACGCAACAGGAGCAGAGCTGCAACAGTGGAACAGCAACACTTATAAATGTTACTGAGTCGTCTTCTTCGGTGATGGTGGATGAAGAACACGCCGGCCGGAGCACCAGCAGGTCACCGGCGGCACCGGAACTTCACCGGATTTTCTCTGAATTGCTCCCTAGGCTTCTGTATATATTTTTCTTCGATTCTTTTGGTATTTATAGACTTCACAAACCCTAGAGAGAGTTCTAAACCTAATAGAACTCTCTCGAATCACTCCAATTCTTCAATCCCAATCCAAACAGGAACCGAGTCCTGATTCCGGCCAGAAATGGGTTTCTCGAGCTGATTTCACGGGATTTCTTGATGTCTTTCGATTTCTTCCAACTCTAATTGCAATGGGTCATCTTCAATTGCCGAAAACAACCCAAAAATCGCAACCAAATCCATTCCTGTTTGAAACAGGACTTTCCCGATGAGTTGGATCGGCCGATCCTGGGTTAACTCGCTGGCTCGCTGGGTTGACCCGCTGGCTTGCTGGGTTGATGATGTTGTTTAGAAAGTGGTAAATAAAGATTCGATTCTCGAACTTGTGAAGGTGATGATTTTAGAAAATAATGATTTAAACTAACTCTAGAAAATTTCAGGAGTAAGAAAAAGACTAAATAACCTAAAGATGATTTTTGAATAATTTTAAAAATACCAGGAATCAGGAATCAGGTAATTCTAACAACCTATGTGATTAATCAGATAATTCTTTTTAAATTAATTGAAGCCCAAATAATTGCCAAAATTGGTTTTGTTATGCTAACAAACAGAGGTAAATCACAAGCATGGACTATCAAAATTAATTAACTAAGCATAATCCATCAAGCAAAAACACAACTGTTGAAAGAAAACCGTTTTTACTATTCAAAACTATGCAATTTTAATGATAAAAGAATTATAAATAATTATTAGAAAATAATTAAATCACATAAAATTGAGAAAATTACCTTATCCATCATCCCAGTAAATAGACTTAGCTCATGGTGGAAAAAGATTGCTCAAAAGTTGATTTCATTGCTCAAAATATCGATTGCAAGGTGAAATAATAGTGCAACAGCCAAACAGCAACGGGTATAAACGTCACAGGAACAGGGTTCAACTGTTACAGCACAGTTTCAAGCAACAAAAGAGAGAAGAAATGGTGACAGATAGATTTGAAACAGCAACAGTTAAAACTGTTGCACTGTCTTCTTCTTCAGCGGCGATGGTGAAGAACACCGATCACCGGGAGCAGCAGCAGTGACCGGCCGTAGTCAGAACTTGATCGGAAAATTGCAAAAGTGGTTCTGGAGCTTCGTACTTTGATTCTGAGGATTGTAAACTCTTTATATAGGCCCTGTGAGTCTTCTAGGATGTTCTAATCCCATTAGAACTCGGTGATTTGACGAGAAATCACTAGTTATCCAAAACCGAAACATATTCCTTTTCCCGTCCAAATTCATGATTCTCCAGCCCTTATCTTCGGCTTCTAGAGCTTCTAATCGATTATACGAACCTTCAATTAGATTGGGTAATTATCAATTTGCTGAAATCCCATCAAAATTGCGATTTGATTTGAGTTCTGTTTTGCCGATGAAGCTTTGACCTGGTCAACTGGGTTTGACTCGGTCAACTGACTTTGACCGAGTTGACTGGGCCGAGTTGGTCCGCTGAGTTGGTCCGATCCAGCCCATCCCGATCCAAGGGTGCCCTAATCCAAAGTGTGGGTGCCTTGATCCATTTTCCCGGGTGTTTTGAACACTTTTTGAGCCAATTTTTTCACAAATCTTTATTCTTCTAATGTCCCTACAAAAGCAATAAAACGCGTAATAGACACAAAATCGAATGCTAACTCACTAGAAATTAAGGTGCAAATTAGACACTAAAATGTGTCTATCAGTTGACCCGATCCAGCTCAGCCCGATCCAAGGGTGCCCCAATCCAAAGTGTGGGTGCCTTGATCCATTTTCCCGGGTGCTTTGAACACTTTTTGAGCCAATTTTTCCACAAATCTTTATTCTTCTAATGTACCTACAAAAGCATAAAAACACGTAATAGACACACAATCGAATACTAACTCACTAAAATTAAGGTGCAATTTAGACACTAAAATGTGTCTATCAGTAAATCAAATCAAATCAAATCAAATCAAAACAAAACAATGTATAGTAAATTATCACCTCATCATTGTCATACTTTTGTTCTCTATCTTCTTCAACCTCAACATTCTCACCATCTTGTTCTACCATTGCATCCACAATTTTTATAGTATTGGTTATCAATTCATCCATATCTTGTTCTGTGTATGAAATTGTTTCTGCGTCATCTCGCTTACGTTTCTTTCTCACATAAGTCTTCCTCACTGGTTCTAGTTCTAACTTATCTTCAGCATCATATTTTGCGAGAATTGATTGATCTTCTTCCGAAAGCCCATTGTTACCGACGCTTGTAAGCTTGTCAATCAAAATTCTTGCCCACTTATATTTTTCCTTGTATGTGGTATCTTCATTTCCAGTTTCAACACTCACTTCATTTCTATCACCAATAGTCTCTTCATTTCTTTCAACAACCATCTCTTCATTTCTTTCAGAACCAATATCTTCATTTCTTTCACCAACCATCTCATTATCCTCTTCATTTGTTTCACCACCAACATCTGCATTTTCCTCTTCATTTCCTTCACCATCTATGTACTCTCCAAACTGAATTTCCTCTTCCTATATACGCTGGACCAAGCGTATTTCTTGTTCATTATATTCTAACAAGAAGGATCCCTGACGGTAACCCACATTCATCTGTGGAATACAAGAAAAGTTATGATTAATAAGTTGGTATTAAATAAACTATGAAACCTTTTTTGGTTCCATAGTTTTGCTTTTTCATCTTGAATAAGGTGCAGACATTAAAAATTATAAACAAACAAGAACTGTTGTTGCTTTTACCTTGGAGAAAATTTCTGGTTTGTTGGAGAGATCATCAAAATTATTCACCACTTGCTTGCTTATTTCATCAAGGTTCCATCTAGCGAACCTTGCGTACATTTCGCTCTCATCTTCTCTCACAGTGATGTTTGTCATCTCAGCAAACCAATATTGTAAAAAATCAATACACAATTCAACATTTAAATTAGTAATCAAACTCGGGATAAATAAAAAACAAATATTTTATGAATCAAAAGAAAAAAAATTAACTTACCAGTGGGTAAATGATGCAACCTGATACATCATCAACTTCTTCAGCTTTAATTATAGAGTCAATTAGATTTTCATGCAAAACATCAGGCCAACACACTTTATTCATCTCAAATACTTGGTACAAGTATTTTGATGTCAGATTCTGCCCACCTTTGTTTGGGACAAATATCAAAACCAAGAGATAGAGTATGAATAGCTTGACAAAGTCTTCAGCTTTGGTTTCATCTGCTGCTGTTTCCATCATAGCTCTGACAATATCAGTTTTCCTCATCTTCTTAGCTCCTTTAGAATACTCAACTTGAAACATGTTCACCTTTTTCTTCAGCTCAACATCTTGGTGGATATCTACATTCTTCATCATTTGTAGACCAAAGATGAAAGTGAACTGTTCAGGTGATGTCCGTAGTATCATATTCCTTGCTCTCATCAATTTGAAACAATCTGGTTTATCACCCTTTACACTTATATAAAATGACCCTAAGTCATCTGAACTGCTCTTGTCGTTTTCTTTATTTTTTCTGCTTTGAAAGGTACCATCGAAGAACGGTTTGAAGAAACGCCAGAATGGACATGCAACAAGTGCCTTCATGTGTTTTTCTTTAGTTTGTATCAATGCTATTATTTTTGGTGCCTCTGTACACAAATGTTTTAATGAGCACCTGTATGGATCTGGAATATTTTTTTTTCCTGTTACAGAATAAGTAAACCATTAGCACAAACAGAACAGAATAGGATGAAACCTTTTTGGGTTCCATCAAAATATTCATTAAGTAAAAAAACACCAACATTTTTTAGTCACAACCATACACAGCATAGGATGAAACCTTTTTGGGTTCCATCAAAACATGCATTAAGTAAAAAAACACCAACATTGTTGGTTACAAACATACACAAATTGGGATGAAACCTTTTTGGGTTCCATCAAAACATGCATTTTCTAAAAAACACCAACATTGTTGGTCACAAACATACACAGATTAGGATGAAACCTTTTTGGGTTCCATCAAAACATGCATTTTTAAAAAACCACCAACATTATTGGTCACAAACATACACTGAATAGGATGAAACCTTTTTGGGTTCCATCAAAACATGCATTTATAAAAAACCACCAACATTATTGGTCACAAACATACACAAAATAGGATGAAACCTTTTTGGGTTCCATCATAATACCAATTAAGTAAAAAACCACCAACATTGTTGGTCACAACCACACACAGAATAGGATGAAACCTATTTGGGTTCCAACACAATAATTTAGCTTAAAACAGATGAAACCTATCCGTTGAAACAGATGAAAATCAATGAAACCTAGTTTCAGAAAAATGTAACTGAAACCTAACTATGAAACCTGTAATTCGAAAGAGATGAAACCTTATTAATCAAATACATCGATGAAACCAAAATCACGAAACTAAAAATCATAAACATGCAAAATATGATGAAACCTAATTTACCAAATGCATTTTGATTTTCAACCATAAACAATCACAGAATATGATGAAACTATAAACTTCAATTTACTTTTCGTAGATTCTTGTTTCTTAACTGGTGTATTGAGTTTTTTCTTCATCTTCTTGTATTTTTTCTTCACCATGTTTAATGATCTTTAGTGATTTTTCTTAGGTTTAAACTGTGACAGAATTGAATAGAAACTTCAGGTAGATTATGATGAGTTAAAAGTAGAAGACTCAATTCTACTGTTGATGATCAACAATCGTTTTAGAATCAAAAATTTAGGTTGATTACGACTCAAATTTTATTGTTGATGATGATTTAAGTGATGACTTTTGTTTCAGGGAGATTAATGTGATGATTTTTGATATGATTGATGATGACGATGATGTTGGTTCAGGTGTTTTTCTCTGATGATGTTGAAACCATGAACGGTATGATTTTTGGACATGCTAGATGATAGAAGTTAAGAGGGAAATAATGGCTTCTTCAATTTTCGATGTTATTGAAGGGAAGGTGGGCGTACGTGGTTAAATGGGCGTGATGGGCGTGAGCAGTTAATGAAGTTGGGATGAATAATAAGCAAGGGTAATATGGACAGTTGATTTATAAATGGGTTTTTTGTGTTGAATTTTTTTTGTTGGGTTTTATGTAGTTGGATAGTGACACTATTGGGCTTATAACCCATGGCCTGTTTAAAAAAATAAAACATCAACTACTTTTCAATAAATAATAAGGCTCTCCTAAAAAGCCAACAGTAATGGAAACTGCCTCCTACAAACAAAGTTCATTATATCCGTTTAATAATAAAAATTGTTGAACAAAACCATTGGTAAGTAAACCATCTGCCCCACGTCCTCTTCTCTTAGAATCTGAGCCTTGATTATCTTACCAGATATTGCTTTTACTAAAAGTAGACTCCCATTAGCTACATTAGTAGCCAACCTAGAATTAACAACCACTATCATCCCCACTTTGAGTATGATTATATGTTGTGGCACATTCACAAACTCCAGGTTGTTTAGGAATTGCACAGTATAACCAGAAAAACCACCACCTATCGTATCCACGCTTTTGAGCTCGTATTCCGGAACAGGCTCTCTAGAAATTATAGACATATCGACCTTTTACAATTGCACGAAAAAAATATATATAAAGAGACTATCTTTGACCCAATGCAAAGTAACAAACATAAGCATGGAACTAAAACCCTAATATTATGCATGATAAACTTATATAAACCTCTAAAGTTTATAATTAGTATTGCATACTACCATATTTTTAAAATGTCTCAATGGAAATAAAATTGTATTTCTTGTACCAAAATCTATATTTTTAGATACCTTCCCCAATAGAATATATCAAGTATATATTATAGGTATATATAAATTACCGACCACCCGTATTAGTACACATGTAACTCGATACGTAAACTTACCACACTCAATTGTAACACGGTAAGAAGTCCTGACCTACATCGCCATGGCCAATGAGTCCTGACCTATGGTGCTAACCATTAGAACCAATGTAGTTGTAGATGCAACCACTCGGACAAAGCACTGATCCAAATAATTTCATTATCTTTAACAAAAACTGGGTATAACATAGATTGATCCAAAGAATCCATAGCATATTATTGTTTCACTGACGTTCAATTCCTAACATCACCCAATCACCTACCGCTAGGTCTAGGAACCTCGAATCATCCACAATTGCACCTGCCAACACTACAAGAAAAAGGGGTTTAAGCGACATGTCGTTTTAAGTCGCTTAAAGTCTCTTTTAAGTCGCTATAACCGTTATAGCGACTAAAAGTGGCACTCGCTCCGTTGGTTGCCCAAAGGCATGTATGTCAAAGCCTTGAGCGACCATGCAATCGCTCTAGTAATAAACCAACTAACCTAAAACGAGTACTTTTCTCATTGCTTAACATCTAGACCAACTAACATGGAGCAAGTAAAATTGTTATCGCTTAACATCTAGACCAACCAATATAGCAAGTAAAATACCAATCGCTTCAGATAGACCAACCATTCTAAAACAAGTAAAATACCTAGTTGATAGATATATGGAACAACTCGTCCTGAAATTGCTTGATTAAGGTTTTAGGCGACCAAATAATTTTGCTCGCTAAAAGCGATTTCTTATTTTGATTGGCTGAAATTGGTTGCCCAAGTTTTTAAGCTATGGAACTTTTTACTCTCTAAAAGCGATTTGTGATTTTAATTGTCCTAAAGTTAGTTGCTTAATTTTTTAAGCGGTCAAATAGTTACTCGCTAAAAGCAATTCTGATTTTGATTTGCACAAAATTAGTTGCTTAAGTTTTTAAGTTGGCCTGAAATTAGTTGCTTAAATTTTTAAGCTATTAAATTTTTGTACTTGAGTTTTTAAGTTAGCCTAAAGTTAGTTGCTTAAGTTTTAAGCTGTTAAATTTTTGTGCTCGCTAAACGAATTACTTCACTATTCTGATTTAGATAATCCCAAATTATAATTAAAATTAAAATTAATACGAATTAAATTATGAACAAAACTAAAAACAAAATTAAATTTTATTGTACCACATAATCCAATTTATATCATTTCTTGAAAAACTTACAATTTTTGCAGGAAAGGAAAAAGATACAATCTAATCATTTCTTTTTCTCCATCTGGGAGAACAGAAGCAATACATGAATAGATAAACCAAATGATATATCATACCTTTGGACAAATAATAGGTTTAAGCTTAACCTGCAGACCCTTGATAGAAGACTGAACACAACTGCGGACAGAAGCAGCAAATCCTTCTCCCCTTTTGAGTGATTGTTTTAATGCTTTGGTAAAATTATCAAGACATTTGGCTCATAGATGTCCCAACAGAGTAAGGTTAGCATGGTGCACAAAATGCAGAACAGAACAAGAAAAATAACGGTTATGTGAGAAGAATTAATTCACGCATATCAAGTGCATAATCTTAAAACAACGAGAACAGTAGGATATTCCAAATATGGAAGGTCTGCTTACATGTAATGCCTTCGATTCCAAATTTTGTCGCTTTGAGTTCCTTACACTTTCATCATAGTAGACATCCTCTGAATCATATCTGCATGGAAAAAGAAATGGGAAAGATCTGTGAGTACCTATTGTTTAACACCCAAAAAGGAACAGTGAAGTACTTGACTACACTGGTCACTACTGAATTTAAAACACATGAGAACCTAATTGTGCCCCTTCCTGCAATCAGTTATACTACACAAGAGAACCTAAAGGAAATGACATGTGCCTAAAGAATGACTAGAAAACCATACCAAGCTCTCCACTACAAGATAATACGCAGATATCTTTGATGTGGCAGCAAACATGCATACTACCAGACCCATTGGCTTGACCCAAGTACCACTAATAGGGATGATTAATTAAATATATGACATTTCGGTGAACTTAAAGTTAAATTTTCAAACTATAAAACAATAACTGACACATGTCAAACTGGAACATCTAAGATCTCATTAGGAACTAACGTAATACATGCAAAAAGGTCAAAGGCACAGACATCACAACTCACCATTTGATTCCAAGCGCTTAAATAAACCACAAAATGATAGTTAACCCAGTAAATTAAGAACTAAATGCACATGTATTCTTTCATTTACAAATCATATCAGATAAAAGGTATTGCATGTACGCAGAATTATCCAACACACATTTGGGGTAGCCAAACATAAACTCCTAATTCAAAGTCATATTTGACATTGTATAAAATGCACCCAACACAACTTAGTCTGGTGTGAAAGATAAATATCAAAAGAGTACCTATGTTAAAAGACCCCTTGTCCATGCAAATATAGAGGCAATGTTGTTTGTACTAGTTTCTTGTCCCTTCTGGTGTGTAACAGAAAATGCCGAGTCACAGTCCCATGAGCAGCCTCCATTTCTAATGTATTTCCACCCAAGGATAACTGCATATGGCACAGATACACAGCCACCATAAGATTTAGAGTCTTTATCTATTAAAGCAATAAATGAAAGAAAATGTAACGGTACTAACCAATACTGAACTCATCAAGCCAAGAGAACCAAATCCTGCATCCATCAACAAACAGTTAAGTCTAAAATTTGGGTGAAAGACTAACACACACAAAAAAAATACACAATGGGTACAAAGTTTAATATTTGGAACTACAAATAAGTTATTGCCTCTCCTGCAAGTCATTGTATCTGGCTGGTTAGTACCTCTCCTGCAAGTCATTTAGTTTCTGCAGCATGGCCGGCTTCCTCTGTTTGCTTTGCTTTCTCGGCATGTTGTTTCAAAGAACATTGCATCTTGTTGGCTAATATATTACTACCCCACTAGCCATTGATAATGGTGATTTCAATTTTTTTCCTCAACTGATTAGGTTCTCTCTAAAGATCTTCTAAAGCATTAAAACACATGAAAACAATCAAATATAATACAACATAGAAATATCACCTTGATGCTATCAGCGTGACTCCATCCAACCTCAGATAAAAGTCTTCCCAACAAATAGTATTGTGTCCAGGTTGAAGTCTCAAAACCTTTAAATTAGAAACATCAAAAAAATTCAGATACACATCTGAAACACATCAAATAAAACCCTGACACATATGAAATTCAGAAACCAGATCTTACTTAAGAGCATCGGGGACATTTGTCCTCTTAATATTGTCATCTAGTGGTAGGGTACCTAAAGAAAACCTCCATCAACAAATCTCCACCCACTAAAGCAACAAAACCTCGAATGTAAGAATTCATAGAACTAAAATTAAATTTACCCATGCTTTGAAACTACAAATAACACAAAAAAAAAATACACTAAATTGTAAAAACCAATGTTTCCTCCCTTTCCAGGATGCTTTCCCTTTCCAGATTCTTTAAAGCTACAAAAACCAAATCACAGAATCAACATTTTAGCATAAAGGTATCAAAGCATAAAAATCACTTAAAATGAAATTATTAGTTCTTCTGACCATTGGAACATCTTAAGTTGCTTCAAATAATCCTTCTACGTCTACATACAGAAAAAAAAAACACAAAGTCATTAAATCTACAACCCAAAATAAGAAAACAAACATCAACGAAACAAAACATTTAACAAAGAACCCTAAATCAAATCTGAAGTACACATAGATTAGTGTTTTATGATAAGAAAAAAAAACAGAAATCGAAATCTCTTGTTCTTTTCCTCTAGAGAGATCAATACACTTAATATAGCATGCTATTAACCTCTGTACAAATCACAAAAAAGAACAACCCATTGAAAAATCTAAAACCTAACATGTATTAAAATTAAGAAAACCCTGAACAATTTAATCATAACCAAAATAGAAACGAATTAATTTCTAGGGTTTTTATTTTGTTTACCTTCAATATTTCTGGTAAGTAATAATCTCCAATCTTTGTAGCTGCAAGAAAAACCCTTTCAATAACTTAAACATTTCTTCACCATTTTCGGACTTAAACATATCCAACAACTTCTCTAACTCCTTCTGATCTTCATGGTGTTCTTCAATGTCATTTAATCACAACATAATCTTCAATCCCAACATCACAGTATCTTCAATTGATTTCATCTTCTTCTTTGGTCTAACTAGCACCGATACGACCATCAACAACAACTCATTAATCTTTCCCTTCAACTCTCAACTTCAAACTTAGAATCCCAACTCTCCATCTTCCTCACAGACGGCTGTTCTGGAAGTTTTGAGAGAGCGGAACAGAAAGAAAGAGAAAGACAAGGAACGAAACTGATACGAATTTTTTTTTAGGGTTTTGAAAAGAAAATTTGAACGGTGGATAAGCCACCTCATACGGATCTTAAAAGGTTTTGGATGGTCCAGATTCGGTGTCATACGGATTGAGCCAAATGTGTGAGTTAAATGTGTGCTTCTCTTTGTGTTAAAACAAAAATTTGAACGGTGGATAAGCCACCTCATACGGATCATGGAAGGTTTTGGATGGTCCAGATTTGGTGTTGGATTATCATACGGATTGAGACAAGTGTGTGAGTTAAATGTGTGCTTCTCTTTGTGTTAAAACATCGGAAGGTTTAGGGTATCAGCTAAGATTCCGACTTAGGGGAAGAGGTTATTAAGGAAAATATGACGAACATCGATAGGTTTAGGGTACCGGTGAAGATTCCGACTTAGGGGAAGAGGTTATTAAGGATAATATGACGAACATCGGTAGGTTTAGGGTACTGGTGAAGATTCCGACTTAGGGAAAGGGGTTATTTAGGATAATATGACGAACATCGATAGGTTTAGGGTTCAGGGTTAGATTCCGACTTAGGGGAAGAGGTTATTAAGGATAATATGACGAACATCGATAG
>JAJJMC010019433.1:12500-22029 GCA_023531435.1 Papaver californicum
ATTAGAATTAGGCTCGGTCAACTGGAATGTGTATTAGCCATATAGGAGATCTTTCAATTGAGAAGATCCATCGACTTGAGACGAAGAGAAAGGTCTATCTATTTTAGTTAGTTATTCAGTTAAACCAATGAAATGATTCATTATTGGAGCAGATAGCAAGAACCATTTCATCGGACATGCGTATTTTTTCTTTTCCAATGGATTTACATGTTTCATTAATGGAAATTTTTTGATGTAGTGAGTAATAGGCTCTGGTTGTTCGCCGTTCAACAATTCTTTTTTAGGCAGTTCATACCATTCATACGTAGTGTTTTGATCTAAGATTTCAATTCTTCTATCTTTCAGCAGTAGCATATTGTTCCATGTAGCTAAGGTCAAAAATATGGAAGAAACAAGTCTTTCCACGACTCTACCACCCGGTCAATTCTGTTCCACTTAATCCCTCTTTCATGGCCACATATCTTTCCGGCTAAGGAATGGGAAATCTTTCTCCTCTTCTCTTACATGAATCAAATGTTTCATTTCATCCGGGAAAAGCCACCTCTTTCTCAACAATTTCTTTGTCATTTGATCCAATAGCGTTCCATTAGATAGGAACAGATTTGATAAATACTGATAACTCTCGGATGGAGTATTAGAACGGAAAGATCCATTAGAGAATAAACTATTGGTTCTAAGCCATCTCTGGCGATGAATCAACAATTCGAAGTGCTTTTCTTGCGTATTCTTGATGAACCAGCGTTTATATATAGATGTAGGAGGCTTTGTTTGGGAAGTAAGAAGCCCCTTTGACATCTCTTGATCTGCAAAGAATTCTCGACGTGAAAACACAGAGATAAAGGGCTGATCTTTGAATAGGAAAAAGAATGGATCTGCAGGGTCCCAAATGTATTGGCTTATTCGAAAAAAACCTTGTTCTTTGGAGGATCTATCTCGTGTCTGGTACTGCATGGTTCCACTCTGCAAGAACTCCGAATCATTCTCTTGAAGCTCAGCCTCTTTATGATAAATGATACGCTTGCCCCGAAATGACCTGGCCCAATAGGGAAATCCCAATTCATTGGACCTTTCGATACAATCAAATAGATTGCCACAAGGGCGCCATATTCTAGGAGCCCAAACTATGTGATTGAATAAATCCTCCTCTATCTGTTCCGGGTCGAGGGCTCCTTCTTCAAACTCCGACTCGTTTTTTTCATATAGAAATCTCTGATCAACAAAAGAACAAGATCCATTTTGCATCATATCTAAGGGATTTCTTGGTTCGGACCGAAGAAGCAATGTCACTCGATCATTATCAAACTGACTGCAATCTTTTTCTGTCCGTGAGGATCCCACCAGAGCGCCTTCTACTTCTAATAGGCCATGAACTAGATCAGAATCATTCTCAACGAATCCATAAGAAGTGATCCCATTTTTTTCATCGGGTCCGGGTAGAGACCAAAGATCTTGAGCGACCGATCCGGCAGAACAACTCAAAAGATAAAGAAGTATCGTTAATTTCTTCATGCTCGTTCCAAGCTCGAAGTACCATTTGTACAAAAAAGAATCCCCTTCCTTACATGATTTCTTCTTCATATAGATAGATATAGGATCTATGGGGCAATTACTTAGAAGTATATTTTGTGCCACAGCCCTTCCTATCTGATAGAAAAGGATCCCATGATCCTGAACCGATCTTACCTGGGATCGCAAATCCCAAGTTTGTCTATGAAGAGCGGATCTAATTGTATTAGTGTCTAGAATGGATTTCTTCTGTGTAATACTAATGGATAGGGCCTCATTGGTAAGTGCTACAAGATCTCGTGCATTGGAGCCCATGGTTATGGCCCCGAATCCATTAGTATGGAACATTTTCTTTTCCAAGTGAAATCCCCTAGTATATGAAAGAGTGAAAAAGTGCTTTCGTTGTTGTGGAATAAGAAGCCTCCGTATCTTAATGCATGTATTTAATTTATTCGGAGCTATTAGAGCGGGATCTACTTTTTGGGGAATATGAGTCGAAGCAATAACAAGGAGATTTCTAGTGGAGCATCTTTCACAATCCCTGGAGAGATAGTTCACTAATAGACCGAGGGATAAGTAATTCGACTCATTCACATACAGATCATGAATGTTTGGAATCCATATTATGCAAGGAGACATTGCTTTTGCTAATTCGAATTGAAGGGTGATATCAAATCGGTCTTTTTTCGGCGTCATATACATAGTTAGCGCATTCGTCATAGTTAGCAGCTCTGTATCAAGGTCATCATCGATATCGTCACTAGCATCAATCTCGATATTGTCACTACCATCAATATCATCAATAAGATAACCTTTAGGCTTGTCATCCAGGAACTTGTTCGGAAATACCGTAATGAAAGGAACATAAGAGTTTGTCGCTAGGTATTTGACCAAATAGGATCGTCCAGTTCCTATAGAACCTATCACTAAAATACCCCTAGACGGGGATAGGGCTAAGCGGAGCGAAAAGGGTTTTCCATGAGATGGGAAATGAAAACTATTAGCCCCACACGAGGTTTGTGAATAAGTGATTGTCTGATAATGAGCAAGGAATATCCGTCTTTCTGCTAAACAGGATCTATTGAACTCATAATTCATTAGATCTTTTTTATGAATGTCAACTAAGTATCGTAAGTAAATTGATCCCGGTTGTTCAACCATTTGATAACCAGAGTCATTCTTTGATAAATGATCACTATGAGTCAGACTCAATAGAATTTGATCAATCCTTTTTTTTGTCGTTAAGGTGGAGAACTGAACCAAGAATTCTCTTTCTTCATCATCAATCGAATCACTGTTCGCGACCCAGGATTCTATTTTATCATCAATCCAATCAACGTTCACGTTTTTTCTTTTTCTTATCAATGAATAGATCTCTTTACTTGTACGACTTAGATATCTCGTATTTCTCGAAAAAGTGATTCGATTGATGGGATTTGGTATGATACTTATGATATCGATGAGATTGATATTCAAATATTTCTTCTTAGAACGTATTGATTTGACCCCATAAGTGGGACCACCACCCAATAGCATGTTGCCACCAGAAGCAGAACCCCGTATTTCTTCTAGAGAATCTCCTAATTGTTCCAGAGCAACTAGAAAGAGATTCTTTAACCAGAAAGAGTTCAGTTCAGATGTAGGATACCTATCCAGAAGTTTTCGCAACTCAATCATGTATGATGGAATCATCAAAGATTTGATCTTTTCGAACTCTGTCTGTAACTCACTAGAGGCCCGGGAAACAAAGAGAAGATGTGTACGAACGAGATATCCAGCAACAAGAAGAAGGAAAAGGATTGAATAGAGGAACTCCCGAGCATTTGGTGATCTCAGATGTATCCATATCAATGGAACGGGTGACTCATTATTTCGATGAATCATTTCTTCGGACAGAAGAAGATTATGTAAACACTTACTCGAAATCTCACTTATCGGATTCCATTGTGGAAGAATCGCCCACAATTTTTTCTGAGGAATTGGCCATGATGTATCTGATCCATGCATAATATCATGAAAAACGGATACAAATTTTTGACTGCTACTTAGTATCGGCAATAGGTCTGAAAAAGTATCTAAAAGGGTGAAATTTAGATATTTGCACCCTGCCGAAGTAAGGAACCATGGCATATATGTTTGTAACAGATTCCATTTTGAGAGATTTGAAAAAGCACTATCTCGTTGAAGGGTTCTATACATCTGCCATTTCTCAACGCATTTCTTTAGACAAAGACTCTGTTTTTTCCTCTTTTCGGATGGTAAATATTTCTCAGAACATGGAGTGTGAATCAAACCCATGTTTGAATTGAAATTGAGATACTGATGCAAGTTCTTCCCTTCTGAATCAGAGAGATTCATATCTGAAAGAGGTTGACAATAAGTTCTTTCAAAATTGACTATTTGTCCCTCTGTTAGAGGTGTTCCAGAAATGTCTGGGATCGAGTAAATAGCTCTACGAACGAATGGATCGGATCGAATTGGAAAATGGAAAGATTTGTACAAGTTATACCTTTCGTCACCACTTTGTGGAAAATCGTTAGGTATGAATATGTTAGATACCTGTGACTCGATTGATGAAATAGTATCTCTCTCCAAAAAAACATGTTTTTTTGGACCGACGCACAAAGAAAAAATGTTGTTGCGAATGAACAAGATATTGAGGAATTGTCCATACGTAAGATCATAATTATTGATACGGGCCTTTTCCACATAAAAAGGGAATCTTTTGTTACAATCGAACCAGAAGTGATGTGGATTATTCAAGAATCGAAGTCGATTTGCTTTATAAAAAGAAGAGATCAATGAACTTCTATGAAATGGTTTCACGGGATTCAGCCAATTGTCTCGATCGTGGGATATCATTGAGAAATAGGAATCGGTGTTATCAAAGTCTTTCCTGCGATTATTTCTAGTATGAAATGAGTCAATCATCCACTTTGGTATCTTATTGAATAAAAACGGTGATATTGTTCCTCCATTGATCAAGAATTTCGATTTTTGGGAAGTATCACGATTATCCAATAAGAAGGGTTTCAATTTATTCAAATGAACGATTTGAACACCTATTGATTCTAACAACTGATTGCAGAGTTGATCATTCGGCCCTTTCAATTCATAGATGTGGATCTCGGACCTATGAATGGGGATATTCCCGATACTCACAAAGAAAAAAGGAAGTGACTTAGACAAAAAGAGAAGTGACTTGGACAAAAAGAGAAGTGACTTGGACAAATCTTGTTTGTCGATAACCTCGGACCAATCAATCGAATATTGATTAATACGTAATCGACCGAACACTACTTGAAAACGGCTCTTCTGCTCAGAAACGAAATGTTCCAAATGTTCCTGGAAATTATTGCTCCCGTTGGGCCATTTGTATCTATATGCATTAGGATCCCGATTCATGGATCTCTCGGTTCGAGAAATAAGAGGATCGAACCATTTCTTCTGACTCTTTTTCAAATTCGATAAATGTTGGTTGATCGTATATTTCATTATAGTTCTATGATTCAGAGTATCATTTCCTATTTGATCCCTTTGAATTCCATAAAAGAATCGATTCGATACATTTCTTATGTACCCATAGGTGCTATATTGGATTTGAATCAGATTTCGGATCAATCTATATTGATTGACTGCCTCCATTATGTTGTTGCTAGCAAATACCACTCTTTTTGGTTTTGGATCTTCCAAGTCATTCCCGCAGGAGATCCGGACCGATTTTTTTCTGATCCTTCGATAAAAAGATTCATTCTCTTCATAAAAAATAGGAGGTAGAACCAAGAAAGATTTCTTTTTCGATTCATCCCTGGAGTTGAATACCTCATTCAATAATTTTTTTTTATCCAACCCGTAGGAATCAATAGAAAAGGAAAATCCCTTATGATACACCAGATCCGGCTCGGTTATTGATAGAGTGAATAGATCTGCCATTTCTTGAAATCTCTCTTCTGATTCAAAATCGCGGTGTAACGTGTACCCCCCCCTGTTTCGGTCATGGAATAGATGAAAGAAAGAAAAAAATGGATTTTGGTTCAAGAATGAAATCTTATTGGAACTGGCCATATCCGGTTCATCCTTCGGAACCATATCACATCCCGGATCTGATGAAATAGGATGAATTGAGACGGTATTTTGTAAATACGTAATTATCTTGAATATATCAACCATTTCTTTATTTTCCGATCGTCTGGAAGGGACAAAAGAAACATCTTGTTCTTTCTTCAACAATTTATGATCTCTAGTGGACCTCTCAGTAGGATTCGAACCCAGATGAAGTTCTGACCATCTGTCAGAGAAAAAGGAACGAATTGATTTTGTAGAATTCCCAAGAATTGCTTCGATTTCTTCCGGAAGCAGATGATTATTCATCTGCTTCTCACGTTCCGTGAATAGCCGGGACATTGAGGAATATCCAGAAAGGCATTTCGGGAATCGGTCTGATTTTCTCTCTGTTCGTTCCGTTTGAAGAAAGGAAGGATCCCAAAGAATCGATCTTTCTTTTAGTTGTTGAATCTCTCTTTGATTGATCAATGTGTGATATTCCGAATCCTCATTACTAATCGAATCGAAAGGGTCTCTGGATTGATCAGAAGATCCTTTCAATTGGCTAGAATTCGTTACTTGAACGAAAATAGATCTTGTGGAATCATATTGAATATTTGACGATACATTCCGTACCTTGCTAAAAAACCGATCCTTGCTTACCAACCACACATTGTCTAACCAAATCCAACTCTCTCTCGATACGTTCCTCAAAAAATCCGACTCGTGCAGATTCTTCCCCCAACTAACGAAGATATCTTGGCGGAATTGCCACATATGAAATTGAGCACAATTTTGCAAAGAAATACCCCACTTGTTTCTCGAGAAGAGATGGGAAACATGTTCAATCTCATTTGATTGAATAGTTGACTCAGCTCCTTGTTGTTTGAAGAAACCCTCCACTTCAATTGGTCTTTTTTCACGAAAAGCAGACATGAGATAACAAATCCAGTGTTTCACTAAGATTTCGAATAGCTGGCCCGAATTCAAGTTGATTATGTTTCGCTTCTTCCTCAGAGAAAGACGATCAAACAATTCCCAATCATGGTCCTTGCGGATCGGATCATCCGTATAGGATACAAAAAGAAACTCCAGATATTTGATATCTTTCTCTTTAAATGAGATCTCAATTCCAGCTACGGTTTCCTTAGATATCTTACAACTAGAATTCCACCTTTTTCCGATCCGGTTCCTCCACCACCGCGAACCCCAGTTAGAGTCAGGCATGATACACTTTTTCGTTATTGGGAGAACCCAAGTACTCTCTTTCGGATCCATGAAACAACTCTCAGAGATCTTTTTCCCTTTTGGAAGATAGAGGAGCGAAACAATCAACCTATTAATATTGGAAGACCAAAAAGATTCTTCCGATGTATCATTTCTGGGTCCAATGGAATTCATAGGTATAGGAAGAAGCCCCATCAAATAGAGATTTTTTCTTTCGACCATATTTCGATTGTTAATACGATATATAAGGACCGCTACTACAAGCAGTACTACACCTTTGATCGTGAAATATCGATTGCTTGTTGAACCCTGTGAATCGCGTGAAAGGAGGATACTCCAAATTCGGGGGTCAAAGAGTTTCATAAAACGTTCTTGGTGGAAAAAAATGTGAGTGAAAGATCCCACTGAATCGAATTTGGTCCATGAATCTAAGAAATAGTGAGAATTCTTGATCTCTCTCAATATCTCTCTCAATTCGAAGATCCAGGATTTGAATTGATGTCGTTTCATTGATTCCTGTTTCATTGATTCCTCCTAAAGATTTCATTTCAATTGGAATTTGGTTATTCACGATGTACGATGATCCCTGTTAAGCATCCATGGCTGAATGGTTAAAGCGCCCAACTCATAATTGGCAAATTCGTAGGTTCAATTCCTGCTGGATGCACGCCAATGGGAACGTTCAATAAGTCTATTGGAATTGGCTCTGTATCAATGGAATCTCATCATCCATACATAACGAATTGGTATGGTATATTCATACCATAACATATGAACAGTAAGAACTAGAATTCTTATCAATACTGGAACTCATAGGGAAGAAAATGGATTTATGGATGGAATCAAATATGCAGTATTTACAGACAAAAGTATTCGGTTATTGGGGAACAATCAATATACTTCTAATGTCGAATCAGGATCAACTAGGACAGAAATAAAGCATTGGGTCGAACTCTTCTTTGGTGTCAAGGTAATAGCTATGAATAGTCATCGACTCCCGGGAAAGGGTAGAAGAATGGGACCTATGGGACATACAATGCATTACAAACGTATGATCATTACGCTTCAACCGGGTTATTCTATTCCACCTCTTAGAAAGAAAAGAACTTAAAAAAAAATACTTAATAACACGGCGATACATTTATACAAAACTTCTACTCCGAGCACACGCAATGGGGCCGTAGACAGTCAAGTGAAATCCAATTCACGAAATAATTTGATCTCTGGACAGCGTCATTGTGGTAAAGGTCGTAATGCCAGAGGCATCATTACCGCAAGGCATAGAGGGGGAGGTCATAAGCGTCTATACCGTAAAATAGATTTTCGACGGAATGAAAAAGACATATCTGGTAGAATCGTAACCATAGAATACGACCCCAACCGAAATGCATACATTTGTCTCATACACTATGGGGATGGTGAGAAGAGATATATTTTACATCCCAGAGGGGCTATAATTGGAGATACCATTGTTTCTGGTACAGAAGTTCCTATCTCAATGGGAAATGCCCTACCTTTGAGTGCGGTTTGAACCATTGATTTACGTAATTGGAAGTAACCAATTAGGTTTACGACGAAACCTAGAAATCAATCACTGATCCAATTTGAGTACCTCTACGGGATAGACCTCAACAGAAAACTGAAGAGTAACGGCAGCAAGTGATTGAGTTCAGTAGTTCCTCATATAAAATTATTGACTCTAGAGATATGGTAATATGGAGAAGACAAAATTGTTTGAAGCACCGACAGAACCGGAAGCGCCCCTTGTTTCAAAGAGAGGAGGACGGGTTATTCACATTTCATTTGATGGTCAGAGGCGAATTGAAAGCTAAGCAGTGGTAATTCTACCCCCGGGGAAAAATAGAGATGTCTCCTACGTTACCCGTAATATGTGGAAATATCGACGTAATTTCATAGAGTCATTCGGTCTGAATGCTACATGAAGAACATAAGCCAGATGATGGAACGGGGAGACCTAGGATGTAGAAGATCATAACATGAGTGATTCGGCAGATTTGGATTCCAATATATCCACTCATGTGGTACTTCATCATACGATTCATATAAGATCCATCTGTCTAGATATCATTATATACATCCAGAAAGCCGTATGCTTTGGAAGAAGCTTGTACAGTTTGGGAAGGGGTTTTGATTGATCAAAAAGAAGAATCTACTTCAACCGATATGCCCTTAGGCACGGCCATACATAACATAGAAATCACACTTGGAAAGGGTGGACAATTAGCTAGAGCAGCGGGTGCTGTAGCGAAACTGATTGCAAAAGAGGGTAAATCGGCCACATTAAAATTACCGTCTGGGGAGGTCCGTTTGATATCCAAAAACTGCTCAGCAACAGTCGGACAAGTGGGTAATGTTGGGGTGAACCAGAAAAGTTTGGGTAGAGCCGGATCTAAGCGTTGGCTAGGTAAGCGTCCTGTAGTAAGAGGGGTAGTTATGAACCCTGTAGACCATCCCCATGGGGGTGGTGAAGGAAGGGCCCCAATTGGTAGAAAACAACCCACAACCCCTTGGGGTTATCCTGCGCTTGGAAGAAGAAGTAGAAAAAGGAATAAATATAGTGATAGTTTGATTCTTCGTCGACGTACTAAATAGGAGAGAAAATCGAGAATATGTTTCTTCGTCTTTACAAAAGAAAAAAAGATAGGAGTAATTAGCTGTGACACGTTCACTAAAAAAAAATCCTTTTGTTGCTAATCATTTATTAGCAAAAATTGAAAAGCTCAACATCAGG
>JAJJMC010019440.1:0-11872 GCA_023531435.1 Papaver californicum
AGAGAGATTAGAAGAAGAAGGTTGATTAGGTATGATAAAGGATTCATCGAAGAGAAACGATGAATCTATGTAAATTCCTTAGGAAATGTATTTGGAATTGTATCTTGGATCATATTTCTGATCTGTCCCCCATTAATTCATAAAAACATTTATTAAATTGATATGTCTTTAAATGATTCTATGTATCAGTTTATTATGCAATTTCAAATTATTGGTTGTTAATGTCAACGTGAAAATTGACATAAACAATTTGGCGCTAGAAACAGGGACTGGGTTAAAGGATTTATCCTACCTGTTCTTTAAAAGGTGAATTTGATGCTGCATTAAAAATGAAAATGGTATTCTAAAAAAAAAAAAAACAGAGATTTTTATACAGTTTTTCTCGAGTATGTTTAAATATTTGGTCATAAAACATATTTTTAGAAGATGATAAAATTAGCTTCTGTCACTTTATTTTCCTTTAAGTAATTTATTGTAAGATTAGCTGGCTAACTTTTCAAAATTTATTAGAAATCAAGAGGAGAAAGTTAGCTACCAGCAAATCTAGAAACAAAATGTCACAAGCAGACTCTGCAAATCAAGGCAGTAATGATGAATAAACTTTAAGACAAAGGGAAGTTGAGAGTGATTCAGACCAACAACAGAGTAATGTGGGAAATCATTCACCAATCCAAGATCTAACACCAAATGCTTTATCGCAAAATCAGTTCTCGCATCACGAGAACTCAGGAAATAATGTTAATTACCTTCAAAATCTGATACGGGAAATGGATGAAATAAGAAGAGAACAGAGGATCAACCAAGGTAGAATTGAATTATTAACCAGAGAAAATCAAGCTTTAAAAGGTGCAATTCGACGTGAACAGAGGCAGGCTGCAACAAGATCACCAAGTTCAGAAGTAATTTTAGAAAGACGAGTACCAAGAAACGAAGGAGAAAATCATGATCAAAGGATGGTGTTAGCTGGATCGTCATCGCGAGCCAGAAGACAAAGAGAAAACCAGGAAATCCAACGTACACAATGGCAGAAATGTATTGAAGCCATGGAACAAATGAAAGAGGAAATAAAAGGACTGAAAAATAAAGAAGGAGGAAGAATAGAAGATGTGCTAAAAGAGGCTAGGCGTACACCATTATCTCAACGTTTAACAAGTGTTCCATTACCCAGAGAGTACAATATCCCTATATTTGAATGTTACGATGGAACAAAGGATCCAACCTCACATTTGAAATATTATAATCGAGTAATGTCACGATGGGATGGCCATGAAGCAATTATGTGCCGTTGCTTTCCTTCAAGTTTAACAGGTTCAGCATTATTATGGTACGATAGGTTGCCTGAGAGCTCCATTGAGTGCTATTCACAATTAGTGAGGAAATTTCTGGAAGCACCAGTTGATTCAGGAATATATAGATTATATTCTCTTACATCATGGCCAGAAGAGACCATAAGATCTTATACTGCTCGATGGCATACAGTGTGTCAAGCAATTGGAGATGTTGATTCAAGCACTGCAATAAATCATTACAAATGGAGAATCGCTGATCGGAGATGTCAGCTTTTTATTGAAATCCATCGCAACAATCCCAAGACTGAGGGGCAACTCAGAGAAATAATAGAAACATGTGCAAGGTTGCAAGATGTCCAGGAACAAGATCCAAGAAGCATTTCACGAAATCAGGAAAGCATGAAAAGGACAAACTCAATTGATGTGTCAATAGAACAGAAAAAAGAATTTCCTCATAAACCAGAATCTAAAGAATCAAAGCGCCCACGGCAAGGGGATAATAAGGCATTTGTGCAACGATTTCAAGAAAGAGTGTTCACAAAGCTTAATACCTCATATACCGAACTTTTGGATATCATAAAAGTTAAACCAGATTTTCAATGGCCATCTTCAAAAGGCAATCAACCTGAGTTTACTCAGCGATCAAAAAATTATTGTGGTTACCATTGTTATAAAGGACATACAACAGAAAATTGTAGGAATTTTATTATCTTGGTACAAAAAATGATAGATGCAGGAGAGTTAAAAGAATATGTTCAGAGGACCGAACCAGTGGCGAGACCTGATAAAGGAAAAGCAGTACATATCCCGTACAATGAGCGTACCATTGATGTAATATCGTACTCAGAAAAGAGAGATACTGACGTAAATATTACGATCAATAAAAAATTATGTCGAAGGGTTCAAAACCATGAAATTTTCAGAGTATCGGGAAGAATAGCAGAAGCTTGGGAAGACTGGATGGCATCCCCTCTAACTTTCTCAGCACGAGAAGTAAATCAGGAGGTCGAGATGCACAACGATCCATTAGTCCTTACATTACCCATGGCAGGGTGGAATGTTAGAAAAATCCTTATGGACGGGGGCAGTTCGTTGAATGTTTTATTTTATAGTTCATTTTGCAAGATGGCACTAACAAAAGACCAATTAATTCCATCCCGGTATACAATTTATGGATTCAATGGAATGGCCTCAAGACCGGAAGGAGATATAGACTTGCAAGTATCAGTCGGACCAATCAACATCCTAACAAAATTCAGTGTAGTAGATGCTCCGTCACCATATAATGCAATCATTGGCAGACGATGGGTACACCAGTTGAAAGGTGTAATTTCCACTTATCACCAATATCTGCGATTTCCAACACCGCAAGGAGAGATGGAGATCAAAGGGGATCAAGATGATGCAAAGTTCTGTATAATGGCGGAGGTAAGAATGCATGAAGAACAGGAACAACAACAACAACAAAGAAAGAAAAACCGAAGGACCGAAGAGAAAGAAAATGAAATTAATCAATACTTGAGAAGAAACCTTGAACAAAAGTCAGCAAACGAGTTAGGAGAAAGCAGTAACGGTCAAGGAAACTCCATAAATCAACAACATGAAGGACTCCCATAGCAATTAAAGGGAATTCCAACTCCAATTGGGAATCCAAAACCAATTTTCACTTCCATAGAAGAAACTAAAATTGTAAATATTGGAACTGCGGAATGGCCCAAGCAAGTGCAGATTGGAATCATGATGAAAGAAGATATGGAGCAAAGTTTAATCAAATTACTCTCTGATTTTGTAGATATATTTGCATGGAAAATGGAGGATATGCCCGGGATAGATCCAAATATTGTACAACATGAATTACGAATACGGCCTGATGCTACACCATCTCGTCAACGGATACGCAAGGTTGCATTGGAATATCACGATCCTGTTAAAAAGGAATTAACAAAGCTTCTAAATGCAGGGTTCATTCGAGAAGTGCGATATCCAACATGGATTTCTAACATGGTGATCGTACCAAAAAAGAACGGTGGAGTCAGGATCTGTATAGACTTTACCAATCTAAACAAAGCTTGTCCAAAAGATAGCTACCCACTTCCTAATATTGATCAAGTAGTAGATGCAGTAGAAGGTCATGAAGCATTATCTTTCATGGACGGTCAATCGGGATATAATCAAATCGCACTTGCTGAAGCAGATCAGGAACACACAGCATTCTTTACTCCACGGGGGCTTTATTGCTATACACGGATGCCGTTGGATTAAAGAATGCAGGAGCAACATATCAGCGTTTAGTTGATGCAATTTTCAAACCATGGATCGGACAGATATTAGAGGTTTATGTCGATGATATGTTGGTAAAAAGCAAACTATCAATTAACCATTTAAAAGACCTTGCTGAAATCTTTGGTGCGTTACGGAAGTACAAAATGAAGATTAACCCAGAGAAATACATTTTTGGTGTTTCATCGGGACGTTTTTTTGGGCTATTTGGTTACAAAGAATGGAATAGAAGTTGATCCAGCTAAGATCCAAGCAATAACAGATATGCCATCACCCAACAGTATTAAAAGTGTACAGAAGTTGAACGGATGTCTAGCTGCTTTGAACAGATTTATTGCCAGATCATCAGAACGATGCAAACCATTCTTTGAAATACTCAAGAAGAAAAATAAATTTGAATGGAACGATCAGTGTGAACAAGCATTTCAAAGCATAAAAAACCATTTAGCCACTTTGCCAGCATTACAGAAGCCAGAACCTGAAGAAATACTAACATTGTATACATCGGCAACAAAAGATGCAATCAGTGCAGTAATGGTGCGGACCAATGAAAAGATAGAAAAACCAATATATTATATCAGCAAAACCCTTAATTCGGCAGAAAGAAATTATACAAGAATCGAACAACTCATCTTATCATTAGTCTTTGCCACACAAAAGTTACGCATTTATTTTCTCACTCATTATATTCGGGTCCCGAGCAAGGCACCGTTACAATCGGTATTGAAGAATACAGGAAAAGTGGGAAGAATCGCTAAATGGAATGCCCAGCTAGAACAATTCAATATAATTTATGAGTCACAAACCGCTCAAAAATCTTAAGTTTTAGCTGATTTCCTTGCAGACTTCCCAATCGAAGAAGAATATGAAATCCAAGGACTACCTGGATGCGAGGAAGAAGACCCACAAGATATTCTGGACTCGACAAGCTCTCAAAGATGGGAAGTCTTTGTTGATGGATCCCGAAACAAAGAAGGAGCAGGAATTGGCATTGTACTTACTACACCAATGGGAGATCGAATGATTCATTCTTTCCGTCTTGAATTTGAAGAACATACAAACAACATAGTAGAATATGAAGCTGTGGTCCATGCTTTGAAACTTATCATTGAATTGGGAATTAGCAATGTTCGACTTACAAGTGATTCGTAGTTGGTAATTCGGCAGCTTGAACTAAGATATCAAACACTTGATGTAGATCTAGTGTAATATAAAAATCTTGTTCAAAATCTGGCAAGCCAAATCCCAAATCTTACTTTCCGGAATTTATCTCGAGACAAAAATCGACATGCTGATGCTTTAGCATTCATTTCTTCCATGTTAACTGACTCAAGTATGACAGCACTAAAGGTTGGGAGAATCTATGAACCTTCAATTCAGATAAGAATGCTTCATAACATGGAAGAAAACATAACAGAGACAGTTCATGATCCTACACTACAAAATATTCCATTTTTACCTCAACAAATAGGTGATCAAACAAGTGAACCAGATTGGAGAATTCCGATTCATCAATATTTAGAAGATAATATATTACCTACCAATTCTCAAGAAGCAAGAAAAATTCAACTCAAATCAGACAATTACCAACTTCGAAATGGAAATTTGTATCGAAAATGATTTCTCGGACCATTAGCTCGATGTTTATCCCAACAGGAGGGAATTCGGATACTTAAAGAGATACATTACGGAGATGCAGGAAACCACAGTGGAAGACGATCACTTGCATTAAAAGCCAAAACTCAAGGTTATTATTGGATATCCATGCAAAAGGACTCAGACAACATGGTACGAAGATGTGAGGAGTGTCAAAGATTTGCAAAAAAGATTAAAGCACCAGCTACCGAACTCAATTCTATACTCAGCCCATGGCCATTCGTAAAATGGGGAGTAGACATTGTTGGTCCGTTAGTTGAAGGAACTAAAAAGAGACGATATCTAATAGTGGCTACTGATTATTTCACCAAGTGGGTAGAAGCGAAAGCATTGGCTCGAATCCGAGATTCTGATGTATTTACATTTTTATTTGAAAATATTATATGTAGATTTGGAATACCAGCAGCCATAGTTTCTGATAATGGGCAACAATTTCAAGAAAAAAACATTGATATGTTGTTTAAGACGTATAATATTCAACAATACAGATCCACACCATTTTATCCCCAAAGTAATGGCCAAGCTGAATCCACGAATAAAACAATAGCAATGAATTTGAAGAAAACACTTGATGGGTATCACAAACGTTGGTGTGAACAATTGCATAACACTTTATGGGCTTATCGCACCACGAGAAAAGAATCCACCAGAGAATTGATGTGGTTTAGAAAGTGGTAAATAAAGAGTTCGTTTCTCGAACTTGTGAAGGTAATGATTTTAGAAAATATTAAACTTAATCTAAACTAATAAAAATCAGGAAATTAAACTAGAGAATATTTTTAGAAAATATGGAGAAAACTAGGAATCAAGATTCAGTTATTTCTAACAATTCATGTGATTAATCATGTAATTCTTTTTAACAATTTAATTCGAGTTTGCCAAAAATATGTTTTCTAAAAGAATAATTGTAAATCCTAAGCATGAGACATCAAGAGTAATTAACTAAGCATGACCCATCAAAAGAGAACACAACTATTTAATAAAAACCATTTTTTTTTAATTTAAATCCATGCAAATAATAATAAAAGAATTATAAATAATTAATTAAAAATAGACTTACCACATAAAATTGAGAGAAAAACCTCCTCCATCATCCCAGTAAATAAACTTATCCCATGGAGAAGAAAACTTGCTCAAAAGATCTTTTCATTGCTCAAAATATCAATTACAAGGTTGAATAATAGTGCAACAGCTGAACAGACGCGTTTATAAGTGTTACAGAACAAGGTTCAGCCGTTGCAAAAGGCTAAGGCAAAGAAAAGGAAGGAAGAAATTTGAAAGCTAAGGCAACGGAACAGCAACACTTAAAAGTGTTGCTGTGTCTTCTTCTTCGGCAGCGATGGGATGAAGAACACGGTCACCGGCGGTGACCGGTGCAGCAGCAGTTGGCCGGATCGTGAGTATTCCGGCCACAATTCCGGCGACTCCGAAACTTCAACTCTAAGCTGTTCTCCCCGTTCTTCTTGGCTTCTCTTGGTATATATAGGCTCTAGGGATCCTTGTGAGTCTTCTAAACCTAATAGAACTCTTTAAAACACATCCAAATCTTCCCAAATCCGAATCAAAGTATAACTCCCTTTTTCCGGCCAAACTCGGATTTGGGGCTATTTTTCCGGCTAAAATTGCTGTTTCTTGGTGTGTTTAATCTTGTATAGACCTCTAGTATATTGTGTATCAATTTGGGACGAAAATATACAAGTTTTATCATGAATCAAAGTTCACAGTTGAGTACAGCCGATTCCGTCCGATGAGTTGACTCGCCGATCCAGCCCGCTGGGTTGACTCGCTGGGTTGACCCGCTGGGTTGACCCGATCCAGGGGTGCCCCAATCCAAAGTGTGGGTGCTTTGATCCATTTTCCCGGGTGCCTTGAACACTTTTTGAGCCAATTTTTCCACAAATCTTTATTCTTCTAATGTACCTACAAAAGCATAAAAACACGTAATAATTGCAAAATCGAATACTAACTTAATAGAAACTAAGGTGCAAATTAGACACTAAAATGTGTCTATCAAGAATCTCCTTTCCTTCTTGCGTACGGTACAGAAGCTGTCATACCAACTGAAATCATTCTACCTACCACAAGAACAGAAGTATGGGAGAAAAATTTGAATACAGATTTAATGTTAGAGAAATTGGATGATTTAGAAGAAAAGCGCGAAGTGGCACTCCAGAAGATGGACAACTATCAAAGAAGGATAGCACGGGATTACCACAAAAAAGTCAAGTCTCGAAACTTCGTTCAAGGACAATATGTATTACGACAAATCCCTGAATACCATCGGGACAAAGATGCTGGGAAGTTCGCACCAACTTGGGACGGACCATATATAATACATAATTCAGCTGGGCAAGGATCGTATTATCTCCAAAATATGCAAGGACAAATCTTACAATATCCTTGGAATGCACGATACCTAAAGCTTTATTATCCATGAAACTAACACAATTATGGGAGCCCGCACATGTATTTATATCTTTATTATAAACAGTTATTTACGATACATTTCTTTTGAGTTCGTACTTACAATAAAATACAAATCCAGGAACATCACCTTCTGGAAGAACGTTTCGATGGACGACATATTCTAAATTAAGTTCCCGGAACATTGTACTCTGGAAAACGCTTCGATTGGCCGCAAAATTCAATCTCCATACCCACAGAGGTACATGTTTTATTAGAATTTGAATAGATTCTAATCTTTTCACAAAGAAGGAATATCTAACTTATGGTTATCATTTTCAGAATACGATCAGGACCAACCTTGTATCTTACCCCTGGCCCGGGTTTGTTTCGTATGTGTGGGATCTCGGATTATATGTTTTGAGGTATATACACTTCAATCCATTGTATTTCTGAAATAATATGATTAACCTAAAAACTTTATAAATATTATATTTTGTGCAGGAATAATATTCAAGGCACAAACCAGTTAGAAACAAGAAATTACAAAATAATGTTTTCACCAAAATTCAAGCCTCGGAACAAGACGAGATCGGGACACAAATCAACAATATCTAGAAACGAAGCTACAAATACTAAAAGCCAACAACAAGTATAACTATGCTTTGCGGTTGGATGGATGAATTGGTTGGGAAGGAACTTCCGGAACAAGAGCACGACCAGTTACCATAGAAGGATCGGCCTGAGCCCGCTCCAAAGCAGAATTAAAAGACATTGCAATTTTAGCTTTAGCATTTTGTCTTACCCAGACAACATAAGCATGACAATAGTCTACTTCTGATTGAAGATCCTTAATTTTCTCTTGATCTTTATCTACCTTTTCCTTTTCAGCATTCAATTCCTTTAATAGTTCTTCAGCTCTTGATTGTACTCTAGTTATTTCATCACCTTGAATGTTGAGTTGAGATTGTAAGTCCCGAAGCTTAATCGTATTTAAAGCTACAGTTTTCTCTGATGTCTTCAGCTCTTCAGTCAGGTTCGCTATTGTATTATTGGCAATGTTAAGTTCAGCTCCCGCTATTGTGGCTCGCCCATTAGCTTCATTCATTTTCTTTTCTAGCGCTAAAATTCAGAGTAAATGTTAGTTAAACCATATAAAATTATCAATAAAATCATCATATAACTCAACATATACCTCTAATCACAGATTTAAATTCTGTCTCTTTAAGAGTTAAAGTTTTCAGAACTTCTTGATACTTGGATTCCGCTCTATTACGTCTCCAGGTATTCAAATCCATACTATCGGACAACTGTGTTAATTTCTTCTTAACCAGTTCCATATCCTTATTCACTTCCCTTGCATGATTGTTCAACTGAATCATCCTACGCTGGAATCTAAACAGAGGTTCCAGGTCTCCCTCTGATCCCATCAATGAAGGGTAGATTTAAAAAAAAAAAAAAAAAAAAAAAAAAAACGCACCAAACACTGGAACGCCCAAGTACGGACGAACCATTAGATCGCACCTAACAAAGATAGATCCTGGAACGATACAGTACGACTCTAAAATAAAATATGAATTGGGGAGTAGGGACGAAGCTTGATTCTGATCTTGAAGTTTTTGATTCTGATCCTCAAAAATTTCCAGCTGCCGAAGCTGCTGCTGCTGTTGTTCTTGCTGTTGTTGAAGTTGTTGTTGAAGATTACTGTTTTGTTGTCTCATATTCTCAATTTCCTGTTGCAAACTCTCATTCCCGGACTTTGCTTTCGATTTCTCGTTCTTGGGCATCTGTTCCATCATTATGGCTCTAGCCTTATAGAATTTATACGCTGCGAACGTACAATCGTTACCAGTTTTGAGCTGAGTAATAACTTGTTGAGGAAACGAGTATGTAGAGCCTTCAGCCATGGTTAGAATTTCATTCAAGGAAGAAGGAAGACTGCGCGGGTGTGGTTGATCGAAAAAATCACCTTCAAACCAAGCATCTCGGGTACTATCTATTGAAGCCGCACCAACTGAAGCCCGAAGCCTAGCCATAGAAGCATTATCGGCCTTTGATAAGTTGAAGCGAATAGAAGTATTTAAAAACCCTTTTGAGACAAACCACTCGAAGGCTTCATCTTCTTTACCCGCAAGGATAGTTCCTTCATCTTCCTCGTTAAAAGGCCATTGCGCGGAAGGATCGGTCATACAATCGTCACTGTCATGAGAAGGAGTGGCAGGATGAGGTGATGTCCCGATGGGGGCACTTATTACTTGGTTGACCTCAGAAGCAGATACATTCTCAGTTTGGTGCGCAGTATCAGGAACGATTGAAGGGGGAACATTAGGGTTCGCACCTTCAGTATTACCTCCTTCAGAGATTTCATTTCCTTGTCCTTCTATAACAATATTTTCATTTTCAACATTCTCTTCAACATCAATAGTAGATTCGACCAATTGTACTATATTATCTTCTTCAATGGCAACATCATCTCCTTCCTCTTGAGGTAATCCGGAGAAAACCGTTAATGAAACATCGCAATGAGCAACGTGCATTATGTCAAAGCTACTAGGAAGAGGAGAAAAAGTGGCGAAGATATTGGAGGGGGCAATGATATCTGAAATAGCTTCAGAAGTAGATGAAGGAACGGTGCGCAAATCAGAAGGAAGAATGGGTAATTCCATACTTACGGGAACAACATTGATAATTACGTGCTGTCCCGATACATCGGTTTGGACCGAACCTTCAGCAGCAATTATAGGAGCAGAATTACTGCATCCCACAGCTATATTATCTCTAATCTCCCCCTCTTCTGTTTCAGAAGGGTATGCTGGTCTTCTCATTTTTCTCTTTTTCTTTATTTCTTCAGGAAAAACTAGCTTGCGATTTCCTTTACCTTCTACAATTTCTTCTTCTTCCACTCTCTGTCTTCCTTCAACAATTTGAATACCAAGGTTTCGGCGAGGAGGAGGAGGAGGAGGGACATCAGTGACAAGATCAGAATCAGGTTCAATCTGAAACATAGACATTTGTTTCATGAGAGATAATTTAACAACAATTCATAATGAGTGTTGAAATAAAGAGTAACACAAACCTTATAGTCGAACTTGTAGTCCATAAAATTTAATCGCCAAGGACAGTAATTTGGGTATCGGTTCCGAAACGCTTGAATTTCATTGGCAGGAATGTTACCATAAAACCAAGGACCTTCAATTATAATTGGAGTGCGATACCACTTGTAGTCATGATCCTGACGAATTCTTTCCTTTGAGGGAAAGTCAAGCTTGGTTTTAGGAATATGTTTGATTTTGGGATCATCAATTTCATGCAATAAGGAAAATCCCGGATGACTTTTACGAGCGGGACTGACACTCCACTTCACATAATTTTTCTTTGAGATGCAATCTCCATATGTGGCATGAAAATTCTCTACAGTATAACCCTGACGTTCTGAAGAATCTGGTATGTAGCATGTAAGATTAGTCCGCCCTTCACTTCGAAGATAACACTCATCGAGAATTCGCCATCAATTGCCATTATATTGAGCAATGGATCGGGGCAGCCCATGGGAAGAGTTATTTCGAGTCGCAAGGACCTCAAACTGAAAGGGATTCTCCTCTTCATATAAAGGAATACGAAGTCCGGCCTCTAAAGCACCAGCAGCAATTAGCAAACGATTATATGAATAATTGAACTTCTGCATTGCACTTAAAGTTAGAACATCGGAACTAGGATCAAAGAATGAGACTTTAAAGTCTTGAATATCATGTCTTATTTTAAAATCTTCAATATCCATTGTTCGATAGCTATAAGATGCTTGAGAACGTTTATTTCTAGAAGAAGGATTAACATTCGCAGTAGTTTCAGGAGCTGGATCACGAGCAGGCCGAGCCACAGCGTATCGAGAGGAAGAAATTCTAGCAGGTCTTCCAGATTCCTGATGGTCATTATTAGTTTGAGGATTCCTAGACACCATGATATTTTATCTAGAAAGAAAAGTTTTAAGGATCAGCTCAATCATATCTGAGAAGAATCAAATCAATTATATTTGTGAAAAGTTAATCATGATTAGATTTTAAAGTAAGATACCCAAAAGAAAAATTTTAACATACCTGAAGAAAGGAGATAAACAATTATTTGATCTAATGTTAAAAGCCTATAGAGACGATTGGGATGCAAAAGTACTTGAAAAAACTTAAGGAAAACAGAGAACAACAACTTCAAGAGGTAAAAAACATAAGTGAAAAAGACTGCTTCGTATT
>JAJJMC010019443.1:0-7500 GCA_023531435.1 Papaver californicum
AGGTTTAGAAGACCTCTGTCCTATCCATTAGACAATGGACGCCTTTTCATTCCGTATTTTCTCTTTCTCGTTTTCCTTTACTATCTTCCTATTTGTAAAAAAGGAACCAGGTTCTTTTGTGAAAAAATTGAGGGAATAAATATGCTTATTTACTTTAATGATGCGTATATCAGAATTAAAATGGAGCGGGTAGCGGGAATCGAACCCGCATCGTTAGCTTGGAAGGCTAGGGGTTATAGTCGACGTCGATTCAGCCTTTCTTTTTGACGTCTCTAATTCAAAACCGAACATGAAACTTTGGTTTCATTCGGCTCCTTTATGGAAAATGGATAGATTCCAAAATCTAAGTTGTAAAAAAAATTTTGACCCATAACACCTATGTTAGCTTTTTTGTCTGAATGCATTCAAAACAACTCGCTTTATAGATGATCCCTCTAGAAGGGGGTAATTCTAACAAATACTTCTAGTTATTTCGTTCTCTATTTCTACTGTGCGAATCCTGAGGAAAAGAGTTGTGTTTCCACCGAGCTGAAACAATATGTTGATGGCCCTAGTAAAACAAAGTCATCATTTAATAGCTATTTCGCTTCAATTTCCCTTCTACAAAGAAAAAAAGGAAGATCTAGTTACGATTGAAATACACTTTTTTCTTCATCCATGGACCCTTTATTCATACTCATTTAATTGGAAGTTTTGATCCAACTAAAAAAAATTATGCTTCGCAATTCCATAATCCAATTTTCCATTTTAAATTGACCCTTGGATACAAATCACGAGAATGTATATTCTTCCTCAAATCTGTCATTGAGAGGTAAAGGATAAAATCCTTTTAAGAAAGAAAGTTTTTGATCGGAATACAAATTAACCGAAAGACCCCTTAACTATTTAAGGGATTAATAGAACGAATCACACTTTTACCACTAAACTATACCCGCTACAATTGATTATTGTATATGAATGGAATCTTTGTCGAACAAGGGAATCCTACATAATCAAGATAGGATCAGAATAGAATTATTAAATTGGAGCGTTGACGCTTTTTGTCGGGAGAACTTGATGAGGTAGGAAAAGAAGTCTTATTAAACAAAAGGGTTATATCTTTTTATTTTGCTGGGCTGGGGGGTTCTTTAAAGAAAGAGCCACTGAAGTCACAAAAAATTGTGTAAGAATCCGTAGCTCCGTTTTTTCAACCCTCCAATCCTTTAGAAGAAAATACAAAATTTTCTCAAAAAAGAGAGAAAGTTTGACTCTTTCATTTTTTGAAAATACCCTTTCCCTATTTATTTTATTCATATTCCGCCGGTAAATTTTAGGAATTCGAGCCAATCAACTGGATCTAGTATAAAAACCCGGAGTCTTTTTTATGGACTCAACTCAAGTCTTCAAATAAAGACTGCCCTTGAAGAAATAACGAAATTAGAGTTATAATATTAAGAAATAGGATAGGTCCCTCTTTTTCCAAATTGATAAAAAAAGCAAAGACACTTCTATCCTATACCATAAGATTGGAAATAGTCTTACGTGTTCCTGTCGTTGTTGTTTCAATAACAAGTATTTTTGTTTTCAAATCAGAGAAATGAGTTGATCCATCATTCATTGCGTTGGAATAAAGTAAGAAATGGCCCGGCTAGGTACTGACCAGGCCGGGGAATAAAAGGAGCTTTCGGCTAAAAAAGGGGGGATATTTTTTTTCTTTCTATGGAAGATATACCCATTATCGAAATGAAATTCGAGTTGGATTGCTAATCCAATTTGTATCTATCTTATCTATCTATAGAATAAAGTGAAAGAAAAAATAAAGACTTTTTGGCTTCAAGCGTAACCGTAACATAGTAATTTTTTCAATTTGGAGAGATGGCTGAGTGGACTAAAGCGGCGGATTGCTAATCCGTTGTACGATTTATTTGTACCGAGGGTTCGAATCCCTCTCTTTCCGTTTCCTCCGATGACTTTCTTTTTTTTGCATTCAAAAAAAGATCGAGACCTTTTCATTGCATTTTATCTTATTTTCTCATAGTTAAATGTCTGGAATAAAAAAAAAAAGAAAATGAATAAACCAACAAGCAAGAAAAAAGCTTTTTCCTCTTTTTTATTCCTCACGTCCAGGATTACGTCCTGGATCATTAGATAGGAATCCGAAGATAAAAAGAGAAACAAAGAATATCACTACTGTGTAAACAAAGAGTTTGAGAGTAAGCATTACACAATCTCCAAGATCATTTTTGTAAAAAAAGGGAATAGACTATCCTTTTTTATACCACATATCCTCTTTTTACACCAAGAAACGAAGTAGTTTCTCGAAAAGAAAGTAATTTTTCGAAATTCGTTTGTAATAAGATTCTTTCGTTACGGAAACGCTTTTTTATGACACAATTCTATATTATATTGTGGGGGACCCTAAATTGAATAGGGCCCTTGAAGTAGAAGGTCAAGTTGGGGAGGTGATCAAGATTTCTCGCAATTATCCAAGAATTCAAATGTTTGGATCGAGGGTTCAGAATATAAGACTTAGCTGATCTTATTAATTGTTAGACTCTTTTTTTATCAAAAAATCATACATGTTTGTAGGACAGTAGTAAAAAAATATCATCGAAAACTTACAGCAGCTTGCCAAACAAGGGCTAAGAGAAGAAAGAGCACAGGTATTACTGGCATAACATCTACAATTGGATTAAAAAAAGCATAAGCCTCGGGCAATTTGGCGAAGAAAAAACTACTCGAATGAAGGGCAGAATTAAGACAGATACAGATCAAACTAAAGATATTAAGCATAACAAACATTTCCTTCTTGGAGATAATTGTATTTTGATTGAGTCATTGATATTAAGGAAAAAAAGGAAGAAAGTAAGGTAGATTCAAATTCTTCTTTTTTTTTACTTGCTCAATCACAAATCCTTCAATTCTCAACCGAGAACAGAAGGAGTCATACTTTCATACAATATCTTAATTGAATTCTATGTAATGATCAATAAATTAAGTTAAATTCTACAACTATATGCATTAAATCCTAGCAACAATCTACTCTATTCCATAGAGATTTGGGTGGGAATTGACGAATAAACAATACGGATATTAGTGTTTATTGGTGTCAAATATAAATATAAATGGGGCGTGGCCAAGCGGTAAGGCAACGGGTTTTGGTCCCGCGACTCGGAGGTTCGAATCCTTCCGTCCCAGAGCAGTCCAATTAGGTTCAAAGTGTAATGTTGAATAAAATCGAATCTTTTTTTCTGAGTTCTACTGATTCTTTTCTGAATCATATCTTACCCTTTTTCTCGCAAAACAACCCAGGGCAAATGACATGCCGATAGAGCGAGATCTATTTCCTATCCTACCTGGCCAGGAAATAGCTCAATAGTTGAATTCAAAAATGAGATGGGCTCTTCCGCGTCTGCCTGTTCCATCGATATTCCTAGTTGCTTAGAAAGACTTTATGGTCTATATCCATAAAAAAAAAAAGAACGCATTCAAAGTGAAAATGCGAAAAAGCTCTACCTTACCCCCCTATCACTAAAGTAAATAGTGGAGTCCAGTTATTAGTTATTAATTCTCTGTGGATCTTGGAAGTCTAAACTAAACAAGAAGGGGCTCTTGGGACTAATTGAATTTTCATTCCATCACCGAGATAATGATTCATTCAAAATAGATGGGTGATTGAGTCGGAAATGAGATATCTATTAAACCTTTTTAACTACAGGCTATGATCTGATTACTAAATCCTTTAATTGATTTCACGATCAAATAATCAAAATTCTATTGAAATAGAAAATTTGAAAAACGAAACGCTTTTCATGATGTTTTATCAATCTTTGGTTCTCGAAGAGATGTGAGATTTGTTAACTTTAATTCTATCAACTCATTTCTGGCCTTTCCAGTTCATTGGACTCGTTTCTTTGGTTAATACTTAATATTCATTTTGTTCCGGTATTAGAAATATAATGAAAGACCCTTCTTTTTTTTAGTTAGGTGTTTTGTTTTTAGCTTAGTTGTTCGAGAAAGGTTGAATCTTTCATGATTGATGGTCTTGAACAATCTGTTCTGTTGAAGATGCAGATTAAAGAAAAGCGTTTTTTTCTTCATTTTCTTTATTAATTCTTTTGCTCATAGAATAAAAGATAGGGTTAATTAAATTGAATCCTTTGCGGAGACTTCTCCAGAAAAAAGGACCTTTCCATATAGAAAAAGAAAGTATGAAAGTATAGATTACTATGTACCGATTGAACTAATGACTATTCATGATTCCATATTGAATCAATTCCATACCGGCTCCAAACTAGAGGAAAGTTATGGTAAAACTTCGTTTAAAACGATGTGGTAGAAAGCAACGTGCGACTTGAAGGACATGATCGGTTGTGGATTCTTACATCCACCATTTTATATAGGAATGAAGGTGCTCTTGGCTCGACATAGTTTGTTCTGTTCCACTAGAACAATCCCTTTTTGCTGGGTTGTAAATAGTACATGATGGAGCTCGAGTAGAAAGTATTGATTCATTTCTCAGGGGCAAGGGTCTAGGGTTAGTGTCAATCAATAAGTCGGAACAACTTCGTAAGTATATCTTCAATATAGAAATAGAAAGGATCCAATTCGAGCAAACGTTTCAAAAAAAGGAAATTCTTTTCTTGGAATTGTCAAAAAACGAAACTATTTTGATCAAAACAAAAGTGTATCGCATGGGAATCAATCCTTCATCTGATTCTTCGATAGAAAGAAATCACAAAAGGTATGTTGCTGCCGTTTTGAAAGATTAAATATCACCGAAGTAATGTCTAAACCCAATGATTCAAAGCAACGATAAAGGATCCCGGAACAAGAAAACACCATTTTCTGTTGTCTCAACAATAGGTTCGGTCAGGGCGAGGAATAAAAAATGGACTCTAAACAAGACAAAGCAAGGGGGTTAGAGACAGCTCAATAAATAAAATGCCTAAGCTTAAGGATTTTCCTTTGAGCTCTTTGATAATTATACAACTTGAGTTATGAGTACGAATGTTTTTTCTTTTCTGCGGGAAGGAAGAAAAAAAGGAATTCAAAAAAAGTCTAATGGATTTTATTATTTTCTCAATCTATTTGGAACTATATACATAAATTCAAATCATTCTTTCTCGAGCCGTACGAGGAGAAAACCTCCTATACGTTTCTAGGGGGGGCGTTGTTCATCTACATCTATCCCAATGAGCCATCTATCGAATCGTTGCAATTGATGTTCGATCCCGAAGAGAAGGAAGAGATCTTCGAAAAGTGGGTTTTTACGATCCGATAAAGAATCAAACTTATTCAAACGTTCCCGCTATTCTCTATTTCCTTGAAAAAGGCGCTCAACCCACAGGAACCGTTCATGATATTTCAAAGAAGGCAGAGGTGTTTAAGGAACTTCTTCCCGGTAATCAAACGAACTTTAAATAATGAACAAAGATAAAGAAAGTGAGGGTTCCATAATGTGAACTTCCTGGAATTTCTTCTTTTTTCACTCTTTTTTTTTTGTTCTATTTATACGAATTTACTATTAGATTGCTTTCATATAATCCCATATTATCGATTCTCGAATATTATCGATTCTCGAAATAATGAAATATTTTTTCTTGATATGGTTTGGTTTTTGTTAGGATGACACCAAGAAAAGGGGGTTAAGCTTGCTTATTGTCCCTTTTGTTATATTCGGGTTTTGTCTTTTTTTCTTTATGTTTTCAACGTTCATATTGACAATAGTGTATTGAACAAATATAATTGGATCGTGGATAAATGGATCTATTTATCCACGTCCCATAAGTTTTGTTTTTTACTTCAAAAAAAGTGCTCGTTAGATTTGCTGTAACACAAGAGGACCCTTTTTTATGAAAAAATAGACAAATAAAGGAGAATCTCTCTTTTTTTATCTGGGAATTTCTTCTATTTTCATATGATTTGTTCATTTTTATATTCCGAATCGGTCCTAAAAACCTTTTGTCGATTTGTTGCTAGTTTAATCCTTTGATGTGGCCGTTCAATCTAATCTATTTCTTTTTTTATTTCGATCATATCTACACACCATAATTACATTATTTGGGTTGCTAACTCAACGGTAGAGTACTCGGCTTTTAAGTGCGGCTAGATTCTTTTACACATTTGGATGAAGCAACGGATTCGTCCATACCATTGGTAAAGTTTGTAAGACCACGACTGATCCTGAAAGGGAATGAATGGAAAAAATAGCATGTCGTATCAATGCAAAACTCTGAGAATTCTTCATCCTTACCAGATCGGTACAAAATATTGTTTGAATTCTTGGAGCGTGACAAAAGAAATTCACGGATGGGTCGAGTGAATAAATGGATAGAGCCATACGGCTCCAATTATAGGTAAATAAAAAGCAACGGGCTTTTGTTCTTAATTTGAATGATTACCCGATCTAATTATACGTTAAAAATATATTAGTGCCTAACGCGGTAAAAGGTTCTCCTATAAGTGGATTATCTATTTTTTTATAAATCCTAACTATTCACTATATCTTCATTATAGTATGGAGGGGAGACGAATGTGTAGAAGAAGGGGTATATTGATAAAGATTCATTTTTTCCAAAATCAAAAGAGCGATCGGGTTGCAAAAATAAAGGATTTCTAACCATTATCAATTGGATTAAAAAAGGGAGGATCCGTTGATTAGCCTATCTGTATCCGAGGTGTCTAGTCTTTTATTACTATATACCTTGTTTTGACTGTATCGCACTATGTATCATTTGTGAACCCAAGAAATCCTTTGCCTTTGTTTCAAATCGAATTTCAAATGAAGGAATTAGAAGCATATTCCAAAATAGATAGATCTCGGCAACAAGACTTCCTATATCCACTTCTATTTCAGGAGTATATTTATGCACTTGCTCATGATCATGGTTTAAATGGATCAATTCTTTATGAATCCGTGAAAAATGTAGGTTATGATAATAAATCCAGTTCACTGCTTGTGAAACGTTTAATTACTCAAATGTATCAACAGAAACATTTTCCTTTTTTGAGTTCGACAAATGTTTCTAAACAAAAAAATTTTGTTGCGCACAACCCAAATGTTTATTATCAAATGATATCCGAGGGGCTTGCAGTCATAGTAGAAATTCCATTTTCACTACGATTAGTATCTTTTCTAGAAGGAAAGGATAGAAAATCTCAAAATTTACGATCAATTCATTCAATATTTCCTTTTTTAGAGGATAAATTATCACATTTAACTCATGTGTCAGATATACTAATACCCTACCCTGTCCATCTGGAAATCTTGGTTCGAATCCTACGCTCTTGGATACAAGATGTCCCCTCTTTGCATTTATTGCGATTCTTTCTCCATGAGTATCGTAATTGCTATAGTCTTATTACTAAAAAAAAAGAAATTTCCTTTTTTTCAAAGGGGAATCAACGCTTTTTCTTCTTCCTATATAATTCTCATGTATATGAATGCGAATCCATATTCTTTTTTCTCCGTAAACAATCTTTTCGTTTACGATCAACATCTTTTAGAATCCTTCTTGA
>JAJJMC010019452.1:0-20569 GCA_023531435.1 Papaver californicum
CCCCCCTCTTCCAGGTCCGTCACAAGGGAAACGAAAACCCAGATTTGCTTTATCAGGTATCAAACGGGAACTACGAGCAAATAGAACACCTTTCAGTAGTATCAATACCGTTACATGGATCGTAAATGCATGAATGTGATGTACCAAAAAATCTGCGGTTCCTAATGGAATAGGTAACAAAGCTACTTTGCCGCCTACTGCTACTAAACCACTACCCCCCCAAGTCAAGCTGGTGCTTGTTGTTGCACCAGGAGCTGTTGCACCAGGTGCTAAAGCGTGAGTGTTTTGTACCCATTGAGCAAAGACGGGTTGTAATTGAATAGCGGTATCTGAAAACATATCTTGTGGACGCCCTAAAGCGCTCATGGTATCATTATGAATATACAAACCAAAACTGTGAAAGCCTAGAAATATACATGCCCAGTTGAGATGCGATATGATTGCATCGCGGTGCCTAAGGACACGATCTAATAGATCGTTGTATCGAGTAGTTGGATCATAATCTCTTACCATAAAAATGGCTGCATGTGCAGCAGCACCAACTATGAGAAATCCACCGATCCACATGTGATGTGTGAACAACGAAAGTACTGTACCGTAGTCAGTAGCTAGATATGGATAAGGGGGCATGGCATACATATGGTGAGCTACAACAATGGTTAAAGAGCCTAACATAGCTAAATTTAGAGATAATTGAGCATGCCATGACGTTGTTAGGATTTCATAGAGCCCTTTATGGCCCTGGCCTGTAAATGGACCTTTATGAGCCTCTAAAATATCTTTCAGGCCATGACCAATCCCCCAGTTAGTCCTATACATGTGACCGGCTATCAGGAAAAGAATTGCAATAGCTAAATGATGATGTGCAATATCGGTCAGCCATAGACCCCCTGTTACTGGATCTAATCCTCCACGAAAAGTAAGAAATTCGGCATATTTTGACCAATTCAAGGTGAAAAACGGGGTTGCTCCCTCGGCAAAACTTGGATAAAGTTGAGCCAAAAGATCCCGGTTCAAGATAAATTCATGGGGAAGTGGGATCTCCTTAGGATCTACTCCAGCGTCTAGAAATTGGTTAATTGGTAACGAGACATGTATTTGGTGTCCCGCCCAAGAAAGAGATCCAAGTCCTAGTAACCCCGCTAAATGGTGATTCAACATGGATTCTACATCTTGGAACCAAGCCAACTTTGGAGCAGCTTTGTGATAATGGAACCAACCAGCAAAAAGCATTAACGCCGCAAAGACCAATGCACCAATTGCAGTACAATAGAGTTGTAATTCACTAGTTATTCCGGACGCTCTCCAAATCTGAAAAAACCCAGAGGTTATTTGTATTCCTCGGAAACCCCCACCCACATCACCATTCAATATTTCTTGGCCCACGATTGGCCAAACCACCTGAGCGCTGGGTCTAATGTGAGTAGGATCGCTTAGCCATGCTTCATAATTGGAAAAACGGGCACCGTGGAAATACATGCCACTCAGCCAAAGAAATATGATGGAGAGTTGACCGAAATGGGCACTAAATACTTTTCGGGAGATCTCCTCCAAATCACTGGTATGGCTATCGAAATCGTGAGCATCGGCATGTAGGTTCCAGATCCAAGTGGTAGTATCAGGGCCTTTAGCTATTGTTCTTGAGAAATGACCTGGTCTGGCCCATTCCTCGAAAGAAGTTTTTACGGGATCCCTATCCACCAAAATTTTAACTTCTGGTTCCGGCGAACGAATAATCATTGAGTCCTCCTCTTTCCGGACAACACATACAAAGAGACCTGCCAACAGTCAAGTAATTAGTGAACTTCTGAAATCTATTTATAATTAGTTCCTTTCCTTCCTATCTCCCAGCTATTTATTTTGTTTAGTTATTTACTAGAGCAATTATGATCTGGAAGTCGATCCGGGGCAAGTGTTCGGATCTATTATGACATAGCCATGAGGCGCTCAACGGACCTTTATAATATTTGAAAATCCTTTCCCGGCTTTGACTTGACACAAAAACTCTTTTTTGGATTCATATGTAAATTACAGGTGCTTAGATGGAGCTGCTTCGTATCTTACATAGAACGTATGACTATTGCTCGATTCCAAATCACTTCATTGGGGCAGTCATGAATAAGACCAAGACCCCAGTATCCACATTCAAAGGCTTTTTTAGTTTGAATAGCAAAAAGGGATGTATGATGTACTGTAGTCGGGTATCGTTTATGCCTACGAGGTACTAAACGAAATAGAACAGAACAATCTTAGAAGGGATACAATGAAATTCCTTGATTAGCTCTTCCCAGAGGAAAGATCCATTTTTTTTACTGACGGATAAAAAGAGTGTTCTTATTCAAACCGCCGCGTGATCTTCAACCAATTATGCGCTTCAATATAATTACCTGGAGTAAGCGCTATAGCTTGTTTCCAATACTCCGCAGCTTGATCGGACCAAGCTTCCGCAATTTCAGAATCTCCCTGCCGAATGGCCTGTTCTCCTCGGTCGGAATAGGTGGGTCGATTCCTTCCCTTAGAACCGTACTTGAGAGTTTCCTACCTCATACGGCTCAGCAATAAATTATTTTGGTGTCCCATCTTATCTTAATCGACCCTATCTAACTAAATAAGATTTTTCATAAATCTATCCCATTTTTGTTTCTCGGGTTAACCAGAAGGGGTTAATTACATTTACATAAGTTTTAAACTTTCATTTTGATTCAAAATAAGTTTTATCTTTTCTCCTACCTTCAGAAAAATGAACCCCACTATAGTTATCTTTTTCTGAAAGGTAACTATCTCCGTTTCATTTTCATATAGAATCTTTGAAAAAGACTTTCCTCTCTAAGAAAGAAAGGACTTACTATCTTTGGGATCTGATGCTACACCGCTGCTCAATACCTTAGTGGATCAACCCTATTACATAAGTTGATTCCTAACTTATATCTCATATCATGACATAAGTAAGCAGTTTTTTCTTATTGTATCGACCCAAAATCTCACTAATTGATCTTTACGGCGCTTCCCCTATCAATTAGATCTTTTATCTATCCATAGAATATAGTATTATAGGCATATTCATTTCTTCATTTTTTGGCTTTTATGAAGTATCTTTCTTTGCTACAGCTAATAAAAATCGTTGCTTTGTACGATACATATGTAGAAAGCCTATCCTCTAGTATTTACTAGCGTATTTTATCTTTCTTTCCCTCTTTCTATAGTGGAGATAGTCGCACGTAATGACAGATCACGGCCATATTATTAAAAGCTTGTGGTAAGAATGGATTTCGTTCTAGTGCCCGGAAATAATATTCCAAAGCTTTTGTATGTTCTCCGTTACTTGTGTGGATAAGGCCTATGTTATACAGTATATAACTTCGATCATAGGGATCAATTTCTAGTCTCATAGCTTCATAATAATTCTGTAAAGCTTCCGCATAATTTCCTTCGGATTGAGCTGACATCCGTTACGGTCGTTCATTCTATTCAAAGAATCCCCGTTTCAGAACCGTACGTGAGATTTTCATCTCATACGGCTCCTCCCTTCTGTGCATAATGAATGATAATAATCCATGGAACCAAAAGAATATTGAAATATTCTCATTATGAACTGACAGGGACTAGTGTTTTTACAAGAAATCTCTAGCCAGCCTTCCTGCAAGAGGTCTTTTCTTAACACTAATCGTGTTGTTGCTAGATAGAAAAGGTTACTCCAACAATTTCTTTGTCCTCAACGCCCCCTATTTCCAGGAATTAGTCACTTCAACAGTCTTTGATGGTTATATAGGTATCCAAAGTACAAACGAGATGGATGTTTGTTGTCCCAACCATTCTTGTTAGTTCCGATCCCGATAAGGAAAGGGATAATTTATAACAAAGTTTTTTTTGTTGATTCCTAGGTGTAGTGCTTCTTCCCCTATGCCGCCTATTGGTACTGATGGAGTAGGATGGACCTCTAATACAGAAGAACCTATAGGTGTAACCTTTCGTTCAATACTAGATTAGAAAATTGAAGTATCTGAGGCTGCATCAATCGGGGATACACAATAGAAGGAATTGTTCTATTTCCAAACTTCACCTTCAAGAAGCGTAGATTTTTTGCAGATTTATTTCAATAAACGCCTTTCGTTTTATACCGAATCCAACCCTGCGTGCCTTTACTCGTAAGACGGAGAACACTAAATAGAATCAAATCACACCATCTCTATAATAGGTAAATGCCTCTTTTTCTCCGGAAGTTGTCGGAATTATGCGTAATAAGATATTGGCCACAATTGAAGAGGTCTTATCAATAAAATTTCCATTTATCCGTGATCTAGGCATAGTTCGCAATCCATTCTATAATTCTTCTCATTACCTCGCATGGGAAAAGAATCCCACAAACAAAGGAATTGTACAGGACGAAATAACATAAAAAAAGACTCGTTCTAAACATTCAATTAATATTTCCTACAGATTATGATTCAAAGAAGGAAAAAGAATAGAATAATAATTCTATGACCAAAATCCCATCCATTTTCATATTTCGAATTGTTATAATCGGTTAGTCGTACCTATATTGCAAAAATAAATATGAATGGCTCGCTATTCACCCGATTTCTGGGTCATAATCATAAAATTTTGTAGGAGAGATGGCCGAGTGGTTGAAGGCGTAGCATTGGAACTGCTATGTAGGCTTTTGTTTACCGAGGGTTCGAATCCCTCTCTTTCCTTATCTTTGCCTAATTCAAGAGCGTTATTGACCACAATGGATCAAATAACAAGGAATAGGATTATTCCACGAGGTAGACCTTTCTTTGAAATGAATTCTATATTCCTAATTGGGGTGGTACGAAAAATACTGATTAAAGGGTCGCCAAGACATAAAAAAATCCCCGCGGATCCATTTATGATACATGAATGGGAAAAATATCCGGATCAAACCCCTTAGCTTCGGTCAATTTACTTCGGCGAAAAGGGGGAAAAATTCTCCGAATCCTTGCCTTGCTATTTGAGTTAGGTTCAAGTCTGACGGGAATAATATTCTACGACTAGCAACTCGTTTATTTTCAAGCCGACCCACTTACTATCTATTATTTGATTGACTAACCCTTTATATTGGGATGAGTGAAGAGTCAAATGTTTTGGCAATTCTTCATGGGAGGATGAATCAAGATAATTTTGAATCAGAGCTTTGGATTTTTGTTCATCCCTCGTCGTAATAATATCTCGGGGTTTGCAGCGATAACTTGGTATATCTACTATATGGCCATTAACTAAAATATGTCTATGGTTAACTAATTGCCGAGCTCCAGGAATGGTCGAAGCCATACCCAATCGAAAAAGTATGTTATCCAAACGCATTTCAAGTAATTGTAGTAAAACCTGACCAGTTGACCCTTTGGCTTTTCCGGCGATACGAACATATTTAAGTAATTGTCGCTCTGTCAGACCATAATGAAACCGCAATTTTTGTTTTTCTTCTAGACGAATACGATATTGAGACTTTTTCCCAGAACGCGATTGATTTCTAAGATCATTTCCGGCTTTAGGCCGTTTACTAGTTAGTCCCGGTAAAGCCCCCAGACGGCGTATTTTTTTGAAACGAGGCCCTCGGTAACGAGACATAAAAACTCCTTTTTTATTTACAGAATAAACCTAAATTAAGACTGAACTAAACGATAAACGAAAAAAATATACTGAAGTTAAGTACTGTACTACAAAGAAGAATGAGATGAATTGTATCAATATTCAGACTCTTTTGTATATATAGCAAGGTAAGGAGACTTTGTCCTAATTTGTTCTGTAGAGATCTAACCAACCGCTCGAATCCGTTTTTTATTCATAGTTGGAAGTTCTTACGACATAATAGATCCACTATTTTTGAGAAAAGGAAAAAAGTATTTTCAATATACCTTGAGTTCAACCAGACATTATTAATCATGTAATAAAGTATAAAATGGAACAAAGAGAGAAAAGCCGGCTATCGGAATCGAACCGATGACCATCGCATTACAAATGCGATGCTCTAACCTCTGAGCTAAGCGGGCTCACATAACAGAAATTGTGTTGTGCATAGGAATTCAGTCAACTACTTAGCTCTTAGCTATTCAAAATCGATAATGAATATGAATAGAGAAAAAATGAATACTGAATAGAATGGTATTCTATAACAATATAATATAACATAAGAATTAATATAACGATAAATAGAGTGATATATGATATCAAAATTTTCAATGGGAAGAAATTCTACATTTTTTCTTTTCCATAATTCTCTTTTATATTTATAATTTATATGAATATGATTATCAATATCTTAATTCTAAATTATTAGAAATTAAGAAAAATATGGCATTCTAAAAAAAGAATCGAACGTTCAAGTATTTAAAATCGGGCGGGAAAAGTGAGAGGAAGAGAGGAATATATATGTGATATATATCCATCCATATTGAATTGCGGATACATCAATGATAGAATCATTTCTGATTAAACCAAATGTAGGTCCTTCAATAGAGAAAAAGGGGTAGATAAAAAAGAAATCAAAGAGGAGTAAAGAGAGAAACCTTTTAGATAGATAAGCTGTATCTAATGAATTCAACGGTTAACGGTTCCAGCATGAACGAAAAAAAGAAAGGGATGGCATCCCGGCCAGATCTTCGGCTCAAACTAAAAAGGGGATATGGCGAAATCGGTAGACGCTACGGACTTGATTGGATTGAGCCTTGGTATGGAAACCTACTAAGTGATAACTTTCAAATTCAGAGAAACCCTGGAATTAAAAATGGGCAATCCTGAGCCAAATCCTGTTTTCAGAAAATAAATTAAGGGGTTTCTGAAAGCGAGAATAAAAAAAGGATAGGTGCAGAGACTCAATGGAAGCTGTTCTAATGAATGGAGTTGACTGCGTTGGTAGAGGAATCCTTCTATTCAATTTGAATTTAAACTCCATAAAGAATGGGGGATAAACCTATATACGAGACGTACGTATACGTACTGAAATATCAAAGATTCTATGAATGCCGCCCTAAAATTTTTTTTACATAAAAAAAAAGGAATCATTTTTGTGAATCTATTCCAAGTTGAAGGAAGAATCGAATATTCAGTGATCAAACCACTCACTCCATAGTCTGATATATCTTTTGACGAACTGATTAATCGGACGAGAATAAAGATAGAGTCCCGTTCTACATGTCAATATCAATACAGACAACAATGAAATTTATAGTAAGAGGAAAATCCGTCGACTTTATAAATCGTGAGGGTTCAAGTCCCTCTATCCCCACAAAAAGGCCCGTTTTACTCCCTAACTGTTTATTTATACTTCTACTCTTTTTTCTTTTCGGCAGCGCCCGAAAATTAGCTATATTTATCATTCACTGTACTATTTCACAAAAGGATCGGAGCAGAAAAGCCTCTCTCGTATCACAAGTCTTGTGGTATATATGTACAAAAGAAAATCTATGATCAAGGAATCCCCGTTTGAATCATTCACAGTTCACAGCATTATTTTCAACTTCAAAAGTTTTCTTTTTTGAAAATTCCGGAAATTCCAGGGCCTGGGTAAGATTTTGTAATGCTTTTTGATTCTCTTGAATTGACATATACCCAAGCCCTCTAGTAGGATGGGGATGGTGCCTCAAGAAGGGTTGGGATAGCTCAGTTGGTAGAGCAGAGGACTGAAAATCCTCGTGTCACCAGTTCAAATCTGGTTCCTGACATTGAGTATCTACTGTTAAGTTCCTGACATTGAGCATCCATTATTAACCCACAGGTTAATAATAGATACTCATACAAATTCGATACGAATCAGCATACATACATGCTATCGTCCGAATGTCTAGAGAGAGAAAATCCTACCCTTTTTCTTAAAGTCTGTATAAAAAAAGAAATAGAATATCTTCCAAATTTGGGAATCTCAATGAGGACCCATTTTTTTGCGCATCCATATATCCATATATAGGAAAAAGAGTTCGATTACTCTGTTTGCTCTAGAAGAGACTGTAAAAAAATTCCTTGAATATCTCGCGGCGTAAAAAGAAAATTAGGTTCGTATCATTCAATGAGCATCTTGTATTTCATAGAATTTTGGAGCAATATAATCCTTACGTAAGGGCCATCCTATCCAACTTTCAGGCATCAAAATACGTTTCAGGCGTGGATGATTATCATAAGAGATTCCCAACATATCATAAGATTCCCGTTCTTGGAAATCCGCACTTTTCCAAATCCAAAAAACAGACGGAATTCTGGGATTTATCCTTGGGGCAAATACTTTAATGCATACCTCCTCTGGCTGATCCACACCATACTCTATTCTCGTAAGATGATACACACTAGCTAAGAGTCCGCCCGGTGCTACATCATAGGCACACTGAGAGCGTAGATAATTGTAACCATATACATATGAAATGACAGCAATGGAATGCCAATCCTCGGGCTTTATTTGTAAAGTTTCGACTCCTTGGTAATCGAAGCCTAAAGATCTATGAACTAACCCATGCTTGACTAGCCAAGCAGACAAACGACCCTGCATTTTTTTAATCTCTCCCGGATTTTCATTTGTATAAGTAGTTCACGTTTACGACGAAATTTTTGAAAATTGAAGTGAAGGGCATTTGCTATTCTTCTGCACAAAAGAAAAGCAGCCTCCCTAATTCACTAATTCGTGGGAAGATACTGAACTTTTGTATTTGAAAAATGTTTCATAAGGTATCTCTGAAGTGGATCGCGATTGATAGACTAATCCTTGATCATAATTTCCAGTATGCGTGCTGCGTCCAACATAAAACTTGTGAGTGGTAGTAAAACATCGATTATTCTGTTGAGACCCAAATCTATCCTCGTAGATTTCTCGAGATACCTTCTTACGAAGTTTTGTTATAGCATCGATAACTGCCTCCGGTTTAGGCGGGCAACCCGGCAAATAAACATCCACAGGAATTAGCTTATCAACTCCTCGAACAGTACTATAAGAATCAGTACTGAACATCCCTCCTGTAATAGTGCAGGCTCCCATAGCAATGACATATTTTGGTTCAGGCATTTGCTCATATAATCTTACTAAAGAGGGAGCCATTTTCATTGTTACTGTGCCGGCTGTTAAAATTAAGTCCGCTTGCCTAGGACTCGATCTTGGTACCAAGCCATAACGATCAAAGTCGAAGCGCGAGCCTATTAATGAAGCAAATTCAATAAAGCAACAACTGGTACCATACAGAAGCGGCCATAAACTGGAGAGTCTTGACCAATTTGAAAGATCATTTGATGTAGTTGAAATAACTGAATTTTGGGTTGTTTGATCAAGTACCGGAAACTCAATGGAATTCATAACTGTCTCAATGTCATTTTTTTCTTCTTTTTTCTTTTTATTGTCTGAATATTCAGGAGCTAAGACCATTCCAACGCTCCTTTTCGCCATGCATAAACTAAACCAACAATTAGGATAAGCACGAAAATTAAAGCTTCTATAAAAACGGATACACCCAATACATCGAAACTCATCGCCCATGGGTAAAGAAAAACCGTTTCAACATCAAAAACAACAAAAACCAGAGCAAACATATAATAACGAATTCGGAATTGTAACCAAGCGTCGCCCATTGGTTCTATGCCCGATTCATAACTAGAAAGTTTCTCCGGTCCTTCCCTAGTCGGGGCTAAAACTCCGGAAATGAAAAAAGCCAAAATAGGAATCAGACTTGATATTATTAGAAATGCCCAGAAAATGTCATATTCGTAAAGCAGAAACATAGATGCACTCCTATGAATGTGGAAAAATATATACCGTATTCTTCGATTCGATCTGGAATTTGAATTAAGCTATAACTTTTTAGTCGAAATACCAATGAATTTTGATTGAACTCCCCAGTTTTTTTGCTGTGGGTCATTCTTGTTTCAAGATTCATCGAGTGGAATCCGATTTTCACTTATTTCGATATGCTAGAGACATATTATGCTCTTATTACAAACTTATCGTTTTTATCTTGTCTCAAATTTTCTATAAAAAAAAGAGAAAAAAGAATTACATTACATCTTTTTTTAGTTCTAATTTATATAGAATTTTGATTAAGATTAAATTAAGATACTATTAAGAAAATGAACAATTCTATATGTATGTTATATCCTTTTTGAATATTCATATAATAAAACCGAAGGGTATTGGTTTATTCTTTTCATTAAGATCCAATCCAGTTAGAGGATTGTTGTTTCTATTGATTAGATACGGAAACTGAATGCATCGCCCTATTCTATTTTTTATCCTTGTTCTAGACTTAATGGATTTTATTCAATGCATTGAATTGAGAGAAACCCTTACATCTAACAACCCTAGGGTTCTATCCCCAATTTACATTTTTTGAGTCTGTACTACCTCGACCTGCAACCCATCCCCCCCCCAAAAAGAAGTGGGTTATTTAATTAGAACTCGAAGTCTTAAAAGAAGAATCTAGAATATCGATCTTTAGTACTTGAAATGGGTCCGAAAAGGCGAGAATACTTATTAATGTAATTAAAATGAGTTTTCAAAAGTAAGACCAACCGCTGGGTTAGCCTTCATGCAAAAAAAAAATTATGTTGAACGAACCCTATACAACGAAGTATATCACAACGGGAAAGTCAGCCGAATCCTAAATAATTTACAGAAGAAACTTCTTCTAATCGAATCGCGCTTTATCAACTCAAATGATTCGACAGACCAAATCCCCAAACAACTCATGGAAATCGATAGGGGTACAAACACTAATAGAGTTAGGAACCAGTCATTATCTCTGAAACAACGAATTGGGTTCTGCTCCCGAAAAAACGATGAGTTGGGGGCTTCTTAACTCGTCCAAGTGCAAACAGACCCTCAATCTTCTTGCATAAAGTAAGCATAGGTAGAATTGGACTGGTGAGCAATTGGATTGGGGTATATTGAGATCTAGAAAAAGAGATTTTGTACAAAAAGAAAAGGAATATCCCAAACCCTTTGATCCTGGATAGGAAAACAGGAAAAATTTGTGTGTAATTTATCCACAAAGAAGAAAGGACAGTTTTTTTATCCGAGATCAAACAAAGACTGATTGGGCCCACTGAAATGAATTTTGTCCCTTTCATGCTCACCCGCGGGGATCGCTCGGAGCATGTGATAATTATTCTATTTCGATGGGCCAAACGACTGTCCGACTACAACCAACAAACAAGAATGAGGAAATGAAAACTATAAAAATTTTTAGGGCTATACGGACTCGAACCGTAGACCTTCTCGGTAAAACAGATCAAACTTTTTATTATCGAAATGATTCGAACTGTTCCAAAGACCCAACATGCATTTTTTTTTGCATTGGGCTCTTTCATCAACTGATATAAATATCAGATAGTCCGCCATACTTTTTCTTAACAGAAAGATAACGAGATGGCTCCACGTGCTCTGATTCATTATTTAGATTATGATCCAGGAGCAATACCAAAGTGTTTCAAAGAAGAGTTACCTTGACGTAGGTCTGCCTCTGGCCTAGATCAACCTAAGTTAAATGGAGTCTCTATCGCTCTGCTCAAAGAGTCAAATATGAAACTTCATACACCTTAAAGTTCATATTACGAAAAGATATTTTTTTGAGGTCCTTATACTCATTATGCCTAGCATTGAATGGGCTGTGTATTCACCTTATCAATTATCGAATCAATGATGGGTTCTATTTGGAGCCTAAATTGGCACCCAAAGCGGACCGAACCAACTATTTGTCAGGCTATTGTTCCCTCGAATATATAGAGTAAGACACCGATTTATCAATAAGATCAATTTTTTTGATTGCATGATGGACTCCCCTGAAAAACATTGGCGCGCGTGTAAACGAGTTGCTCTACCAACTGAGCTATAGCCCTTGTGATAGATAGTTTATCATGGAAATAATTTCTTGTCAAGATGAATCTTCTATGATCCAACATGATAGCTTCTGATCTGTTTCCTGCCAAGAATTGGTATTGCTTCGAAATAAGATTGCATCTATAATTCATCGATATGACAAGCCCCTTTCTTTCTCTTTGTGATGATAAATGACCTACTTAACCCAGTGGTTAGAGTATTGCTTTCATACGGCGGGAGTCATTGGTTCAAATCCAATAGTAGGTAGAACTTATTAGATACCGGAGTAATTAGTATCTAATAAGTTTTTCTACCCACCCTCCCTTTTATTTTAGAGAAATGCCATTACAGTTGATTCGACTCAATCCGCAGAACCAAAATATGGTGTATAAACGGAATTCACTTTTTTATTGGGGCGCACCAATTAGTTATGAAATTGAATTGATAGCCTCTACTCGCGTCCTAGCTCGTCTGACGGCTAAATTCGCTTCAATAGTTTGTCTCTTGCCCTCAGCCCGACTTAAGTTAGCCTCAGCTATTTCAAGAGCTTGCTGAGCTTCTTGTGGATCAATGTCACTACCCTTCTCCGCATCATTTACTAAAATGGTAATCTCATTATTGCCTACTCTAGCAAAACCACCCATCAGAGCTATTTTTAACCATTGGTCATTAAGGCGTAGTCTCAAAATACCTATATCTACAGCTGTGGCAATAGGGGCGTGGTTTGGTAATACACCGATTTGGCCACTATTAGTAGATAAAACTATTTCTTTCACTTCTGAATCCCAAACAATTTGATTCGGGGTTAGTACACAAAGATTTAAGGTCATTTATTCAATTTGCTCTCCACTTCTAAGTTCACAGCCTTCGCGGTAGCTTCATCGATGTTACCTACCAAATAAAAGGCCTGTTCAGGAAGACCATCTAATTCTCCGGAAAGGATCAGTTGAAACCCCCTAATGGTTTCTGCTAGACCAACATATTTCCCTGGAGAGCCCGTAAATACTTCTGCTACGAAGAAGGGTTGTGATAAGAAACGCTCAATTTTTCGTGCTCTTGCTACGGTTAAACGATCCTCTTCAGATAATTCGTCCAACCCAAGGATAGCTATAATATCCTGAAGTTCTTTGTAACGTTGTGAAGTTTGCTTAACTCTTTGCGCAATTTCATAATGTTCTTCACCAACGATGCGAGGTTGGAGCATAGTTGACGTACTATCAAGAGGATCTACTGCTGGATAGATACCTTTTGAAGCTAGTCCTCTTGATAGTACGGTAGTAGCATCTAAATGTGCAAATGTCGTGGCAGGGGCAGGGTCGGTCAAATCGTCCGCAGGTACATAAACTGCTTGAATAGAAGTTATAGACCCCTCTTTGGTAGAAGTAATTCTTTCTTGCAAAGTACCCATTTCTGTACTAAGGGTAGGTTGATAACCCACAGCAGAAGGCATTCTGCCTAATAAAGCAGATACTTCGGATCCTGCTTGGACAAATCGGAAAATATTGTCGATAAATAGAAGGACATCTTGTTCATTAACATCCCGGAAATATTCTGCCATGGTTAGGGCAGTCAAACCAACTCTCATACGAGCTCCCGGCGGTTCATTCATCTGACCATAGACTAGAGCTACTTTTGATTCTGCAAGATTTTGTTCATTAATTACTCCAGACTCTTTCATTTCCATGTAAAGATCATTCCCCTCACGAGTACGCTCGCCCACTCCGCCAAATACGGATACGCCTCCATGAGCTTTGGCAATGTTGTTGATCAATTCCATGATAAGGACTGTTTTACCCACTCCAGCCCCCCCGAATAGTCCTATTTTACCCCCACGTCGATAAGGAGCTAAAAGATCAACTACTTTGATCCCTGTTTCAAAAATAGATAATTTTGTATCTAATTGTATAAAGGCAGGCGCAGATCTATGAATAGGAGATGTTGTGCGAGTATCTACAGGACCTAAATTATCAACAGGCTCTCCAAGAACGTTGAAAATTCGTCCGAGAGTCGCCCCACCAACTGGAACACTTAGAGCAGCTCCCGTGTCAATAACCTCCATTCCTCTCTTCAGACCATCTGTAGCACTCATAGCTACAGCTCTCACTCGATTATTTCCTAATAATTGCTGTACCTCACAAGTAACATTAATTAGCTCGCCGTCAGTATTTCGGCCCTTAACTACCAAAGCGTTATAAATATTAGGCATCTTACCCGGGGGAAAGGATACATCTAGCACCGGACCAATGATTTGAGCGACACGCCCCAGGTTTTTTTCTTCAAGTGCGGAAACCCCGAGACCCGAAGGGGTAGGATTTGTTTTCATAATGATAATAAAGTGAAATATGTAGAAATTCTTTGCATTTTGTAAACCGAAGAAAAAATGTCCGATAGCAAGCAGGTTGATCGGTTAATTCAATAATAAATAGGAGTTAGCACTTGATTTCGTTGGTACCATTCAAGCGACTCCAATTCGATTGTTTACTCGTTCAATGAGTGAATTTTCCAATTTCACAACCTAAAAAAAAGGTAGATGGATAAAAACCATGAGGGAGCGTTTCAGTTCTCTAGCATTATAGACAATCCCACCCATATTTTCTATGGAATTCGAACCTGAACTCTATTTATGATTCATTTTTTTTTTTCACATTGGCCATTGTTTCTTATTTCAGCATATAGTTTTCCGCCTCTTCTCTACCTTTTCAGGGACGAATTCCAGATAGTTTTACATCTAGGATTTACATATACAACATATAGCACTGTCAAGAGTGAATTTCCTTTTTTTTCTAAATTTAGATTAAAAAAAGTACGGGATTAGAAACTTGAAAAACAGGGATTGGGTTGCGCCATACATATGAAAGAGTATACAATAATGATGTTGATGTATTTGGCGAATCAAATACCGTAGTCTAACAACCAACCATTCTGATTAGTTGATAATATTTGTTGAGAGTTTTGTGAAAGATTCCTGTGAAAGGTTTCATTAACGGCTAATTCATGTCGAGTAGACCTTGTCGTTGTGAGAATTCTTAATTCATGCGTTGTAGGGAGGGACTTATGTCACCACAAACAGAGACTAAAGCAGGTGTTGGATTCAAAGCTGGTGTTAAAGATTACAAATTGACTTATTATACTCCTGACTATGAAACCAAGGATACTGATATCTTGGCAGCATTCCGAGTTACTCCTCAACCTGGAGTTCCACCTGAGGAAGCAGGGGCCGCGGTAGCTGCCGAATCTTCTACTGGTACATGGACAACTGTGTGGACCGATGGACTTACCAGCCTTGATCGTTACAAAGGAAGATGCTACGACATCGAGCCCGTTGCTGGAGAAGAAAATCAATATATTTGTTATGTAGCTTATCCTTTAGATCTTTTTGAAGAAGGTTCTGTTACTAACATGTTTACTTCCATCGTGGGTAATGTATTTGGGTTCAAAGCGCTTCGCGCTCTACGTCTGGAGGATCTGCGAATTCCTGTTGCTTATGTTAAAACTTTCCAAGGCCCACCTCACGGTATCCAAGTTGAAAGAGATAAATTGAATAAGTATGGTCGTCCCCTATTGGGATGTACTATTAAACCAAAATTGGGGTTATCTGCTAAGAACTATGGTAGGGCGGTTTATGAATGTCTCCGCGGTGGACTTGATTTTACCAAGGATGATGAAAACGTGAACTCACAACCCTTTATGCGTTGGAGAGACCGTTTCTTATTTTGTGCCGAAGCAATTTATAAAGCACAGGCCGAAACAGGTGAAATCAAAGGACATTACTTGAATGCTACTGCAGGTACATGTGAAGAGATGATGAAAAGGGCTGTATTTGCCAGAGAATTGGGAGTTCCTATCGTAATGCATGACTATTTAACGGGGGGATTCACTGCAAATACTAGCTTGGCTCATTATTGCCGAGATAATGGCTTACTTCTTCACATCCACCGCGCAATGCATGCAGTTATTGATAGACAGAAGAATCATGGTATCCACTTCCGTGTACTAGCGAAAGCATTACGTATGTCTGGTGGAGATCATATTCACTCTGGTACCGTAGTAGGTAAACTGGAAGGGGAAAGGGAAATAACCTTGGGCTTTGTTGATTTACTACGTGATGATTATATTGAAAAAGACCGAAGTCGTGGTATTTATTTCACCCAAGATTGGGTTTCTCTACCGGGTGTTCTGCCTGTGGCTTCAGGTGGTATTCACGTTTGGCATATGCCTGCTCTGACCGAGATCTTTGGAGATGACTCTGTACTACAGTTCGGTGGAGGAACTTTAGGACACCCTTGGGGTAATGCACCGGGTGCCGTAGCAAATCGAGTAGCCCTAGAAGCGTGTGTACAAGCGCGTAATGAGGGACGTGATCTTGCTCGTCAAGGTAATGACATTATCCGTGAAGCTTGCACATGGAGCCCTGAGCTAGCAGCTGCTTGTGAAGTATGGAAGGAAATCAAATTCGAATTTGAAGCAATGGATACTTTGTAATCCAGTAATTACCATTCGTTCCTTTAATTAAATTGCAATTAAACTCGGCCCAATCTTTTACTAAAAAAGGATTGAGCCGAATAATGAATAAGGTTCCTATTTCATTTTCCAGGCATATATACATACTGGATTTCGGTATACAAAATCTTAAATACAAGATCTAAGACTCAACAATGAAAATCCTTCAGTTGTTGGATCCATAATTAATCCTATGGATCCTTGAGATGGGATTAGTAGAATATTTTCTATACCCCTAAATTCCGGACTATGGTCGAATCGAGCCAATGGTCACAACGCTTTATCCCCGTCCCGTATATTGTCCTTTTCCTTCCGCATTGCAATAGAAACTTATTATTCTCCAAAGTTCTCCAAAAATGAATTCTTCCTAGGAGAGAACAAATTTTTTTGATTCGAATTTGTACATGGCACGGGATAACCCTCTCTTTCTATTCTAATTGAAGAAAGGGTTCCATCATATAGATTGATAGTGAAGTGATATCCAGATTCCCACAAAAAAAGATTTTTTTTCAAGACTCATCCGTGATTAGTTAATTATTCTATTGGATCTATATGCTTATTCCGAGAGGATATATTCAAATGATTATTCATCGAATGACTATTCATCTATTGTATTTACATTCAAATAGGGGGGCAGGCAAGCTCTATGGAAAAAAGGTGGTTCCATTCGATGTTGTTTAACGAGGAATTAAAACATAGGTCTGGGCTAAGTAAATCAATGGATAGTCTTGGTCCTATTGAAAATACCAGTGGAAGTGAAGATCCCGTTATATATGATAGGGATAAAAAAATTGATAGTTGGGACGATAGTGATAATTCCAGTTCTAATAATATGGATACTTTTTTCGATGTCAGGGACATTCGGAGTTTGATCTCTGATGACCTCTTTTTAGTTAGGGATCGTAATGGTAACAGTTATTCGATATATTTAAATATTGAAAATTTTCTTTTCGAGATTGATAACGATCGCTCTTTTATGAATGAACTAGAAAGTGCCTTTTTTAGTTATCTGAATAATGGTTCTCAAAGTAACAATCACAACTACGATCGTTATATGTATGATACTCAATATAGTTGGAATAATCACATTTTTCATTGCATTGATAGTTATCTTCGTTCTGAAATCAGTATTGATAATTACATTTCAGCCGGTAGTTACAATTACAGCGACAGTTACATGTATAGTTACATTTGTAATGAAAGTGTAAATAGTAGTGACAACGAGAGTTCCAGTATACAAATTAGCACAAATAGAAGCGATTTCAATATGAGAAGAAGATATAATGATCTCGATATAAATAAAAAATACAGACATTTGTGGGTTCAATGCGAAAGTTGTTATGGGTTAAATTATAAGAAATTTTTTAAGTCAAAACTAAATGTTTGTGAACAATGCGGATATCATTTGAAAATGAGCAGTTCAGATAGAATCGAGCTTTCGGTTGATCCGGGCACTTGGGATCCTATGAATGAAGACATGGTTTCTATCGACCCCATTGAATTTCATTCAGAAGAGGAACCTTATAAAGATCGTATCGATTCTTATCAAAGAAAAACAGGGTTAACCGAGGCTATTCAAACAGGCATAGGTCAACTAAATGGTATTCCCATAGCTATTGGGGTTATGGATTTTCAGTTCATGGGGGGCAGTATGGGATCCGTAGTAGGCGAGAAAATTACCCGTTTGATCGAGCATGCGACTCGTAAAGCTCTCCCTCTTATTATAGTTTGTGCTTCGGGAGGAGCGCGCATGCAAGAAGGAAGTTTGAGCTTGATGCAAATGGCTAAAATATCTTCCGCTTCATATAATTATCAATCAAATAAAAAGTTATTCTATGTATCAATCCTTACATCTCCTACAACCGGTGGGGTGACTGCAAGTTTTGGTATGTTGGGAGATATCATTATTGCCGAGCCTAATGCCTACATTGCATTTGCGGGTAAAAGAGTAATTGAACAAACATTGAATAAGACAGTACCTGATGGTTCCCAGGCGGCTGAGTATTTATTCCACAAGGGCTTATTGGACTCAATCGTACCACGTAATCCTTTAAAAAGTGTTCTGAATGAGTTATTTCAGCTTCACGGTTTCTTTCCCTTAAATCAAAATTCAATCAAGTAGAGCATTCAATTCCGTTTTTTTATTTGCGGAAAAGAAGTTTTTTAGTTATCGGTAAAGAAAAAAAAGAAGAGTTCGTTTTCATTACGGGCATAAGATCCATTTATATTGTAAGAAGAATCAAAAGTTTCGGATACTTACTTTAAAATTTTTCCTCTAGAGCTGTATTTTATACCTATAATTGGTGCTATATTCATGATTAGTAATCAGGAAGTTTCGATCAACAGGATAAAAGAATGCATTCTTCTTTTGTTTTGGCAAAATTTTATGAAGAAAAAGAATTTCATCTTATCCTCTTACGTATTATAGATATAGAAAAATTCAAATATATAAAATAATAGAATTGAAATCGTGCCTATTTCAATATCTCCCGTGAGAACTCATATTTAGTTCTACATTCCTTGCACTTATTATTCTATACTTATAATAAATAGATATACTTATCATAAGATATCTTTATAACAGGTACAAATTTTAAATCGAGGTATCCATTCTATGACAACTTTTGATTTACCCTCTATTTTTGTGCCTTTAGTGGGCCTAGTTTTCCCGGCAATTGCAATGGCTTCTTTATTTCTTCATGTTCAAAAAAATAAGATTGTCTAGATCCCTATGAAGCAGACGCTTTTATATCTAACCAATTTGATGAATTATTTCTAATGGTTCACATCGTAATAGTGCTAGTTGATGAGAGTTACTTCGGGAACAAAAAAAGTAAAGTAAAATTCATTTGGGTTATTCTCTCAATTCCAAAAAAATGCAACTTGATCTAGTATGAACTGGCGCTCAGAACGTATATGGATAGAACTTATAACGGGGTCTCGAAAAACAAGTAATTTCTGCTGGGCCTGTATCCTTCTTTTAGGTTCACTAGGGTTCTTATTGGTTGGAACTTCTAGTTATCTTGGTAGGAATCTAATATCCTTATTCCCGTCTCAGGAAATCCTCTTTTTTCCACAAGGCATCGTTATGTCTTTCTATGGGATCGCGGGTCTGTTCATTAGCTCCTATTTGTGGTGCACAATTTCGTGGAATGTAGGTAGTGGTTATGACCGATTCGATCGAAAAGAAGGAATAGTGTGTATTTTTCGTTGGGGATTTCCTGGAATAAATCGTCGTATCTTCCTTCGATTCCTTATGAGAGATGTCCAGTCGATTAGAATCGAAATTAAAGAGGGTCTTTTTCCGCGTCGTGTCCTTTATATGGAAATCAGAGGTCAGGGAGCCATTCCCTTGACTCGTACTGATGAGAACCTGACTCCACGAGAAATTGAACAAAAAGCGGCGGAATTGGCCTATTTCTTGCGCGTACCAATTGAAGTATTTTGAAATGAACTGCGAAGAATTAATGTTTTGTTAGCATGGGGAAAGAAACAGAACTAATGAATCTTCATTTTATAGAACTTAACTTAAGTTTTTTCAGAACGTTCATTCGAGCAAAAGTGGATGTATATGGAATAAACAGAAAACGAAACTTTTTTTGTGGAAACAAAAAAAACGCAATTCTTTCAGACTATAATTTTTCTTTTTTGGGGGTCTACTATTTTGAATTGTTACGTTAGATACAGATGGATTCTATATTGTAAATAACTCCTCTTTTTTTTTGTCAAGCGATTTTTCTTTTTCTACGCCTTTTTCCTGCTTGATCATCAATGATTAGATCCCTTAATAACTATAAATATCCAAACTTTCTCAGGTTTTGCCACTCATTTTTGATTTCACCATTATCTCAATATTTTTCAAAATTTCCCTCCATTATTCCTGGGCTGTAGGTAGCCCTTCGCAATAATTGATCTAACAAAGGCGGCTCTTTCGGACATTAATCGAAAAGATGCAATTGTTTCTAATTTGACTAATGTTTCTAATTTGACTAATTGAAAGACCCGGAAACTTTTTTCTTCATTCGAAGCGAAGCAAACCCTTACTCTTATTTCTATGTTCTTTCTTGATCCAAGGACTAACTAAAAAAAAAAGGAGGCGTAGATCCATAGGTTCGATACCTTGTTATCGAACTCATGCTTCATAGAAATATTCGATCGGATAGAGTCGACGAAAGAGGTAGTTTCATTAGTAATTTACAGATTAAAAATGCCACAAAAGAAAACATTCACTACCCTCACATATCTTGCATCTATTATATTTTT
>JAJJMC010019456.1:0-11883 GCA_023531435.1 Papaver californicum
CATCTATATGATCGCACCAAGTAAAAGACAAAATACAAGAACGATAGATACATCGAGACAAGATGGATCGACCCAAAGAAGAATTGATCCAGAAACGATGACCAGGCTATAGAAAATGACACGTTGCATAAAGAGCGACTCAGAAAAATAGATCTATAAATAGAAGAGATCAAACAACAAAGAAGAGGACGGAAAAAATAGATAGAAAAACCAGAGAAAGGGAGGGAAGAAATTTTTAGGTACGAACCTATGGGAAGTAGTGGTATAATGTATGAATTTCTGTATTGAATTGAAAATTGTAAACAATTTTATAAACCCAGAAATTACAAAACCTGGATGATCAATTGTATTGAGCTTAAACAATTTGGAAAAGTATGATTCTTTATTACATAAAAGAACGTTTCTCTATTGTTAGTTTATATTTATTTAACTTGAATCCAAGAGATTGATTGGTTGTTTAGCTGAAAGGATTTTTTGGCATAAACTTGAATAAAAGGATTTTTCTTTGTTACTCGATCTTAGTTATGTAAATTGTATCCAAGAATTTGATTGGTTGTTTAGTCGAAAGGATTTTTTGGCATAAACAGGTAAAGTGGAAATAAAATAAATAGAGGAATAAAATTAAATATAGGGTTAATAACAAAAACTTAAAAAATTATGATATATAGCGTAAATACGTTATAATGATAGGTCTTAAATTTAAGTAACCTAATTTACACTTACATCCCTAAAACTATCTATGTGACTAAGGGGAAACAAAGTAAGGACAAATTAGACTTTACACATAGTATATTTTCCAAATTACTTGAATGTCCTCCATTTATTTGTCAAATGCACGTTTAAAAAAAAAAGAAAACATGAGAAAAATGTGAAATCACTTTTTACAGCTCCAAAACACTTTGGAAAGATGAGTTTCCTTCGTAATAGTATAGATTTATCTAGTAAGAAACTTTGTTATTAAAGAGAGATGGTTAAGTGTAATGCAACAATTAAATAGATAAATACCGATGGATCATTTTAATCATCAGATGGATAAATTAAATTCGATTATATCATTATATTTATTTTTTTCCCTTTCTAAAAAAGGCAAACACACATATATATATATATTGATCGATAAAATTGATTGAAGATCAAAATCGATACGAAAGTGATTAAGGATCATATTAAAATTACCAAAGCTACAAAGACTTCACCAATTCATGACTACAGATTCGATAATTTCAGCCACTCCAACTATTATGTGAATCCATCCTGACCAAATCAGTACTAGGTAGTAACATAATTCGACAAAAAAATCAAATTTGTTTATAAAAAGATGAGGGTACTGAGTACGCCATCAATCTTTTTGCTAAACCTAGTCAAGACACAACTTGAATGATCTTAGGGAGAAAGAGAAGAACACAAAACAAGGTGTTAACGTTGTGGTGCTTATAATTTAATAAGAACAAAAACTACTATAATGTTAAAAATAAAGTAAAACACACGCAAGATCTTATTAACGAGAAAAATTGCAAGTGCAGAAAAATACCGAAACCTACTCAAGTCACCAAATTAAGCCGCTACGTTTTTGCCTACTATGTAACTTAGCTCTAGTGTACTTAAGACGGAATATGGCCCTTTAGCAATACTTTTACGCCTACAACCACTTTGTGCTCATGCACTTGTGTCCAATATATCAGATGTCCGCTATTGTCATAGGATCTTGATGGTTTGTAAATAGTGGTAAAAAAAGTATCGTTCGCTCGAACTTGTGAAGATTGAATTTATATTTAATAAATTAATTTTAAACTAAAAATATACACAAAATATGAAAATAATATTAAAAAATACTGAGGTTATGGATTTCACCATTAACCAATTAAAGTGATTCAAACTAATTAATATTCATGCAATTCTTACATTTAATTTGATTCTAAAATATTGCAATAAGTAGATTTTCAAAATAACAATTGTATAACAAAAACATGGAACATCTAAAACCTAGGCAAAAGAATGTACCATCTAACGAAATCACAACTGCTTAACAAAAATCATTAAATCAAATTTCAACCAAGGAAAATAATCATAAAAGAAATTGCAAAAATTAATTAAAATAGAAATATACCACTTTTATTGAAACAATGGCTTCCTCCGTCACCTCAGCATATGGGGTTTAGCTCATCTTACTCAAAAAACCCTCAAAAGTTTGGTACATAGCTCAAAGTGTTTGAAAATAATGAAAAAGAGTGAAAATAATGAAAATAATGAGTTTGCAACGTTTATAAAAGTTACAGACTCACTGTTACAGAGGTATAATTGTTTCACCGAAACTAAATGTTGCAAATGAAGATAAACGTTGCAAAGTTAAAAGCTTTAGCAACGTAATCTTCAAACTTTTGGTCACGGAAGCTTCAAACTTTTCGCAACAGAATCTCCATCTTCTTCATCATGATCACGAGCAGATTTTTTCTGGATTTCTGATTCTTCATTTCTGGACTCTCCAGACCCCCCGTAACTCTTCTTCGACTCTTATATTGATACTTGCACGATCAAACCACTCCAAATCTTCATAGAGTCTTCTCAATCAATGAGAAAATATTCTCGGTTTTTCATTTTCTCCTGCTGTTAATTCTCGGTGATTTTGTTGCTGTTATTTTCTTCCTACAACTTGCAAATAATACTCTCTTGATATCTCCAACCGTAAGAAGATAATATCTCATTTAACTGATTTTTAAGAAATACCCGAGATTATTATCCCTTCCCTTTTTACGGTAAAATTCGTGATATTGAGAGATTCTGTTCTATTCTATAACTCTTTCAATCGTGTACAACTTTAAGTAACTAAGGTAAGAAGATACTGTTGACTTAACACCTAAAAATTTTCTCATCAAATATCACGCGAATAAGATTTATGGTTTCCCGCCATTTTAATTTTCAAACGAGAAAGAATGGGTGCCTCAACTGGTGAGTGCCTTTAACAAATGGGGTTCCCTTATCCAAATTAGGGGTGCCTTTAACACTTTTCAGCCAATTTTTCATTAATGTTTATTTCCCAAAAGATACCTACAAACACAATGAAATGCAATATTAGTACAAAATAAGGACTAACAAGAATAGAGAAGTGAGATCAAATTAGACACAAATATGTGTCTATCAAATACCCCTAAACTTATTATTTGCTAGTCCTCGAGCAAATCTATAAAAATAAATCTTAACTCACTTTCGCAGGCATCGCGGTTGCACTTAGCATGTGCAACAAGCCTTTAAACCCATAGGTGTCCCTATCGGACGAGTTTTGTCTCGTGAGGGTTTACAAGAGGTGTATCCACAAAACCTTTTACTCCAAATTCTAGCTACCTGAGAACGATTAAGGATAGACACTAAACAAACTATTTAGTTGGCATACTAAATTCTTCGCCTATAAGAATCATTACCCTATATGAGTCCAATTGATGTACACGAGTTTTCACTCAGCGTACTAAAATTCATACAAGAATTCAAAACTCTAGTTAAATAGTTATTCAGTCACGATACTCAGAATTTATCAAAGTACAATCACAAGGAAAGATTTAGAAAATGGATATAGACAAAATGAAGTTTGCGCGTGTTGACTTAGGTGAACGGTGTTTCCCATATCTGTCTAAAGGTCAGTGCCAGGATGAATGGCTTGAGATACGCTCCCACTAGTCTTATTCCTTAAACTAATATCGACTCAGCCGGTATATACAAGGGTCCAGCGGTCGATTTATTGAACATATTTTAAATGTACTGACAACATGATTGGATCAAATGAATCCAAGCGCATGCTTCTTATCAGCATCGTACATGATAGTTCTCATGGATCCTGCGTTCCATGCTTGCTTAGGCGACGGAGACAGGGAGAACAACATATTTTGCTATCAAAGTGTCTCATTTTTTTTTGAATAACGGTCTAAATAATACAATAATGGGGCTTGATCTCAAACACTTCATCCTGGCGGTGATAACAATCTGATACTGGTGCCCTACCAAATCACTTAGAGAAACATAAAAATTGCAAAAATAAAAATAGAAAGTAATATGGTCAAGATAGATTCCGAGATATGGTGACAACTATCATGTTATTTCTAACACCTGAGCTAGGCATCCTTTTATGAATAGACCATTTAGCTAGGCACACCAATTCCTATAGAAAAAGAGCTAAGTTTCCATCTACCTAGAATGGTTAGTGTCACCCTGAATTGGTCACAAGTTTCTAAACTTTGGAGTTTCATGTTTCACTAAAAGTTTTTCCCTTACCCCCAAACTTAAATCTAACATTGTCCTCAATGTTCTAAAGATGAATGATTAAAAACATGAACAAGGAGAAATTGTTACCAATCGAAGAAAAGGAGTTAAGGAAAGATATTACCGTGTCGCATGAGCATGGGTTACCTCCAAGAAGTGCTAAGCTTAAATTCTTCATCCAGACTAAAAAAGAATTAGTCACCTCACTAAATCATATAGCAATAGTCGGAACAATTATGGGTCATCTGAATAAAATAATGTTATCCAAAATAGAAGGAAATTACAGCAGGCCCAGAAAGTGAACAAACCGAGTAAAACCTTATCCCCATCTAGTGTTTTGTTTATGACAACTATATCTAGTTGAGGTTCAGGTTCTGGCTCTGGCTCTATGAAAGGGTCTAGATAAATCTCTTTAGGCTGAATTTCCTCATAGGAAGGATCCGGAAGATCAGGTTCTAGAGTCTGGAAAAAAATCAAATAATAAATTTTAAGGCACATAATAATAACCTGAAAATTTTTGGATCCTCAAAGTCAATCATATTTGACCCACACAGTTGACTACTCTTAAAACGGTGGTCATTCTTAAGCAAATTTGTCGATTTTAATTTCCTAAAGTAATTAGTCTTAAAACTTAATAACTGACACATTTGGAATTCAAAAGTTCCCACATATGGAAGAAAATATTTTTGTGGGAAAACAAAGTCAATCTTGGTATTATTTCATAGGTGAACCATATCGACCAGAGGGTGGGTTTCTAACAACCGAACTTCTTTTTGGACATCAACAGGCTCAGAGAATCTAGTTTGAAGATGATCTTGAAAACTGGTAGAGATATCAATTAGTTTATGCATAATATCAGGAACAGGCAAGTCCTCTGGGTATTTAGATGCAAAGTGATCCAACAAAACTTGAGAAGCACACAATTCTAACCCTAAATTAGGTAACTTTTGGAAGTCTAGGGTTCTAGAAACAACCTCTAAGTCGGGTGAATGATCTTGTGAGATAGATTCATCTATGGAATTAGGCAAATCATCTACACAATCATCCACAGGGTCATCTATATATTCTGTGTGGAACATAGAGTCACTACAAGACTGATCATCATCAGCATATAATCTCTGGCATTCCAGAACTCTTAATCTTAGCTCCAAACTAAGCGGTGTGTGTTTATAATACTTTTCATATATCATTAGAGGTGATTCTTCTAGATAGGTATTTCGATCACTAGCTTTTAACTTCTTTACGATATCTCTCCAAGGAAAAGAATCATCGGTACCCCCAAACTTAGGGTGGACATTACTCTTAGATGGACTAAAAACTGTTGGTTGGATTCTAGGGTCCTTAAGATCAGAACTACACTCAACTTCCTCCATCATATCAAAATTCTCTAAGAGTCTATCATCTTCGTCAGACACTATTATCTTCGAATCGTTAGACTCTAAATCCCTAGTCTCAGGAAACACTCGTTTCTCTAAACCATTATCGGCTTTAAAACAAGAAAATTCTACACCGTCTAAAATAGTGATATCTTTAGTCAAATCCTCTTCCTTTTGAATAGGTGAATAATCATTAAAATTATTTGGATTTGAAACAGAAATAACACTATCATCATGAAGCACAATTGGAGTGACAATTTCTTGATCACTTTGTCTGTATATTTCAAGTTCTTCACCAATATTATCCTCATCATCATAATAATATGAAGATGTTTGAACCTCGTCTAAATAGGTAGTGTTACCAATTCTATCCTCGTCCTCTTGACTAGGTGAATAATTATCAAGGGTATCCCTATGTTGGAAATTAAGATCACTTTGAGCAATATTATTCTTTGTAAAACTTTCGTTCACACTTAATACAAACTTATTTCTATCCTCAGTTATCTGCTTTATGATTCTTCTTGTATCCTCAATCATCTGCTTTGTATCCTCAGTCAAATCCTTGACTAGATCATAAAGATTTCTAGGTCATAACTGCTCGTGTGATTCTTCTAGAGGCATAATAGGTTCATTATAAGTACTAGATTGCACATGCTTTAGGGCATCCCTCCAAGACAAAGAACTCAAATTTTGCTCATTTTCATGTTTATAAGACGGGTGTATGTATGAATAGTAATTGGGATCACCTTGGTATGAGCAATAACCTTCAAAAGGTTGGTGGTGGTCCCGACTACTATCCACACTATGTTGATAGTACGGATAATGTCTATTTTGAAATTCAGTCGGATATTCATTGTATTGGTCCTCATAATACCAATTCAACATTTTCTAACTAAAACTTCCCAATATTTTACAACAATAAACTCTAAAAATAAATCCTACCGGAAGGGGTTCTAAACATACACAAGCAAGGCTGACTCAACCAAATCAAACATATTGAATCTAGCAAACAAAAAGCATGATGGCTCCACTTATATTGTTTCTAGACCGGCTTCTATTCTTCCAAAAGGCAACTAGTTACAGTTTTAGCGAATCTCTCAGAACGATCCGAATTAGATTAAGTCGAATAGAAGCGGGATAAGCTCTAAGGAGCTTTGATAACCCTGCCTCTTTGGCAACATTTCCTTGGGTTACAAGGAGGCTCTAATCAACTTTAAATAATCTTCCTGAACCTTAAGTTAGGCTAACAAAGTAACAAATACAGTCCTTTTGAATAATTTTTCAATAAGCTCGTTACCCTATAGGTTTCTTTCTAGTCAAATTTTAGGCTTAGCTTCGCGTTAGGTAACATGTTCCTAAGGTGGGCAAGAAGGAAACAGTGATGATCCTTATCTTATATGGCCAGTCCTAGCCCTTTACTAGAAAATAAATCCGTATTCAAGTCCTCAACATATATGCATTACGAGGGAATACAGAAAACCCACTGACAGGGGATTCGTGAGTTGATCGAGTCTTACCTCCCGTACCAGACGAGCGATGAACCGTTGAAGTCTACTCGGGCCACCAGCTCCTGTGCCAGTGTACGAACCCGAGGGGCCGAGACAATATTGTACTTGTCGTTCTTCCCTGTTGCAGTTTATATTTAAATACCCTTCTGTAGGGTTTAAACATTAATAATAAAGTTCAAAAGTTCAAAGTCCAAAAAAAAAAAAACAGAAAAATATCTAAAATAATTACAAAAATAATATGAATTTCCTAATACAGTTTTCTAAAAAGAAAAATAAAAACCCTAATTTTTTTAAAAAAATAATATTGTCTTCTTTTTCCGTTCTTTTCTCTTTATCTTTAACTCCAAGTCTTTAATCAATCAATATAATCTTTAGCTCAAATTTCTTTTTGATCCAAAATAATACAAAGAAAAATACCCAAAACGTAAAGTAGAACAAACAAAAATAAAAAATAAAATAAAAATCTAACTAAACTAACTAACCTAAAAAAATAATCTAAAAACAAGTCCGCGTCAGCGACGCCAAAAATTGATATTTTGTAAATAGTGGTAAGAAAAGTATCGTTCGCTCGAACTTGTGAAGATTGAATTTAGATTTAATAAATTAATTTTAAACTAAAAATATACACAAAATATGAAAATAATATTAAGAAATATTGAGGTTATGGATTTCACCATTAACCAATTAAAGTGATTCAAACTAATTAATATTCATGCAATTCTTACATTTAATTTGATTCTAAAATATTGCAATAAGTAGATTTTCAAAATAACAATTGTATAATAAAAGCATGGAACATATAAAACCTAGGCCAAAGCATGTACCATCTAACGAAATCACAACAGCTTAACAAAAATCATTAAATCAAATTTCAACCAAGGAAAATAATCATAAAAGAAATTGCAAAAATTAATTAAAATAGAATATACCACTTTTATTGAAACAATGGCTTCCTGCGTCACCTCTTTAGCTCATCTTGCTCAAAACACCCTCAAAAGTTTGGTACATAGCTCAAAGTGTTTGAAAATAATGAAAAAGAGTGAAAATAATGAAAATAATGAGTTTGCAACGTTTATTAAAGTTACAGACTCACTGTTACAGAGGTATAATTGTTTCACCGAAACTAAATGTTGCAAATGAAGATAAACGTTGCAAAGTTAAAAGCTTTAGCAATGTAATCTTCAAACTTTTGGCCACGGAAGCTTTAAACTTTTCGCAACAGAATCTTCATCTTCTTCATCATGATCACGAGCAGATTTTTTCTGGATTTCTGATTCTTCGTTTCTGGACTCTCCAGACCCCCGTAACTCTTCTTAGACTCTTCTATTTATACTTGCACGATCAAACCACTTCAAATTTTCACAGATTCTTCTCAATCAATGAGAAAATATTCTCGGTATTTTCTTTTTCTCCTGCTGTTAATTCTCAGTGATTTTGTTGCTGTTATTTTCTTCCTACAACTTACGAATAATACTCTCTTTATATCTCCAACCGTAAGAATATAATATCTCATTTAATTGATTTTCAAGTAATACCCGAGATTATTTTCCCTTCCATTTTTACGGCAAAATTCGTGATATTGAGAGATTCTGTTCTATTCTATAACTCTTTCAATCGTGTACAACTCTAAGTAACTAAGGTAAGAAGATACTGTTGACTTAACACCTAAAAATGTTCTCATCAAATATCACGCGAATAAGATTTATGGTTTCCCGCCATTTCAATTTTCAAACGAGAAAGAATGGGTGCCTCAACTGGTTAGTGCCTTTAACAAATGGGGTTCCCTTATCCAAATTAGGGGTGCCTTTAACACTTTTCAGCCAATTTTTCAACAATGTTTATTTCCCAAAAGATACCTACAAACACAATGAAAATACAATATTAGTACAAAATAAGGACTAACAAGAATAGAGAAGTGAGACCAATTAGACACAAATATGTGTCTATCAGATCTCCGAACCTAAGTCTAGGTACCGAGAAATTGCTATTGTCTTTCTAATGATATTCGAAAAGATCTCTATATGACTTTTAATTTAGTGGGATTTTTTCGTCCCCTTGTGTCGGGCGTCAAAATCTAGTTGCCAAAAAGATAACAACCACACCCAAGTAGATATAAATTCACTACTAAGCTAAAGCACAACTATAGACAACTAGAGATAATTTCTTGAAGGCTCAAAGGCCAGGGACCCTTAACTTGAAGGTTAAGCGTCCTATTTATGGGTATCCTCAAAACACACCTGCAGGTGATACGGTGTTACAAGGCTGGTCGATACATTCGATTACAAATGGACTCCTCTAGCGCTACACCCTTCAGAGCCTATTACATTTGGATGCCTTTTGTGTGGAGCATATAACACTATCTACGAATGTTAAGTGATTTAGTGTCGAATATTTCAACGCCACTTATTGTGATTGGCTGGGCCTCTTTACATAGTTCAACGTTGATCCCGAACCACGTCGTAGTACCTTGATTTTTGATCAGATTTTTGAACCTGATATTGAAATATTATTGTGGAAGAGATTTTCTGGAGATAGTTGGTTGGACTATTCGATTGTAGACCGTGGTCCATGGATATATGGGTACGATGGGTCTTCAATGTATACCTCCTTAGCAATAGAACATCAACGATTTCTTTTGAAGAGGAAAATCACACGTCTTAGCTTATCTTGTAATCTCCATCCTTTGTCTCATGACATGAAAAGATCTTTGTGTAGCGTCTTGACCACATGTATTCTTTTTTAAGGTTTACGGGAGAACCATAAAGTTTTGGTTATTCTTCACTGCAGACAAGACCTAATAACAAAGAAAAGAAGAAACACATGTAAGATTTCTGTTAATCAAATTGCTCCATCACCACTGCCACCACCACAACCACCACCACCACCATCATATTATTAATTTCAGGATCATATTGGATCGAAAACTATTTTGGTCGAGATGGGAAAGAATCCATATATGATTATATCAATCTTGATCATAGATATGCGAACGGTAATTATTATGTCCCATTTGAAACCCTAAGTTCTGTTATTAAGACTGTTTAATCTTGTAATGGTCTATTTCTTTGTAGTAATTGCCCATTTAATAATGATAAACATATTTATATATTTTCAATCTGTTAACTAAGCAATACAGTATCTTACCTTGTTCGAAATTGAGAAAAAGTGGGTTCAATTTCAGCAACAATGTTAGATTAGTTATTGATCCGTTGCATTCACCGTATTACAAAGTCATATGTATGTGGAATAATGGTGCAAGTCTTGAGAATAAATGAATAAAAATTTACTTTTCCAACAAATATTTACGTATTGGCATCATGCTCTCGTTGTAAAGACGTTTATTGCAATACGATAAACCCGACGAGTCTTCTTTTTGAGCTTGCAGAAGTTGTTCTGAGGCTTTATAAGCAGCAAAGCTAGGTTGATGGCTCATTTATTTTTTATGTCCAACATGTATTTAGACTTCGTCTTCATCGTCATTGTCAGAAACATGGATTTTAGAGGAAGAATCAACACCATCAGCGTTAATCCAGAAAGGATTGTGGGTAGTATTCTCCTTAAGGTGAACACTTGTTGGTTCATTTAATAACTGATCTGAAAGAAATCTCAAAAGGGAGAACACCTCGTTTTTGATCTTGATAATATCAGCTTAATTCTTCACGACATCATTTTGAATTTTTATTAGGTTAGTAAGAGTGGTTGGGCTTTGAGTATCCATAGCCTCCAAAGGAATTTGACCGGGCATGACGAATTCGAGATTGAACGCTTCTGAACCCTTCCTATAATCATCAGTCTTGAGGAAATAATTGAATTATCGATTTTGGAACCAAGAGGTTGATGCTCCGCCGTGATCACTAATTATTTTTGGGTGAAAAAAGATGTACTGTAAAAGTATTTTTTTTAGGTTCGACATATCAAAATCGTATAAGACAAGCCTAAACCAAGAGATATATAGATGTTCACGTCTTACTTCAGTCACAAAGGTGAAGATGATGGGTTGACCTTATATAAGGAAAGCATAAAAAGTTAAAAAATCATTGTGTGATATGTTTTGTAGTATGGAGTTGTTGAACTACTGTGCAAAAGGCTAGACATGTAAACGGAAGTCTCATTATGATATGTCCCTTTTTTTATAGATAAAGTCATTGATAAGTACATATTTTACATACTTAGAGTGTCAATTTCATGTTAGTATTTGCTAGGTTTCTTGTGAATTATTATATATTATTTATCTTTTAGTAGGTGAAATCATCCAAAAGAAGTGAATGGACACTTAATTGTGCAAGAAACGAAGCCAACAGCAAAAGAATGAAGTCATTCCGACTTCGTATGAGGAAGTTATGGGCAAAAGAAGAATTTAGACTTGTCGGTTTCCCGAAACTAGCAGTTCAACCAAGATTTAATGGAAGTGCTAAGGACACCTGTGTTTCTACTAAGAGGTGGTACTGATTTGGAACTCTTATAAAGGCACCAGAGTTATTAATCAAGTCTTCCATCTTTTAAATATCACCAAAGGCACCAGACCTTTTTATTGGGCACCTCATCTTCTTCCTAAATTTCAAACAGAGAAATCAGTACGGTTTTACTGTCATTAATGGTGAGAATTAAGGTTCTTTGCTGGTTGGTTGTTGGCAAAGAATTAATGTGAGTTATGGGTTATTTGTGGAGTTATTGTTTCCATTAATGAAGATGGTTAGTATGAAGTGTTGGGAAATAAAAATGTTTTGTTACTAAAATTAATAGTTTATTAC
>JAJJMC010019459.1:0-11180 GCA_023531435.1 Papaver californicum
AGATAAAAAAGGAAATACAAGAACGATGGGTACATCGAAATAAAATGGATCGAACCAAGGAAAAGGCAATCCAAGAATGACGACAAGACTGGATAAAATGACACGAGAGCATCGACCCAAAGTAGAATCGATCGAGGAACGATGACCAAACTGGAGAAAATGACACGTTGCACAAAGTGGGACCCAGTAAATAAATCTATAAATAGAAGAAGCCAAACAACAAAGAAGGGGTCGGGAAAATATAGGAAGAAAAACCTCAGAAAGAAAGAGAAGATATTTTTAGGTATGAATCTAGGAGAAGTAACTATATTATGGAAGGATTATTTGTACTTAATTAATCAATTTGTAAAAATGATAGCTCAAAGATGTTAAATTTGAGTAATCATATACATCGTACAAAAAAGATTATATGTTTGGCACAGAGGTGATTTTATAAAATCAATACAAAGATGTTTGGGTGTTACTCGATTTCAACTTTAAATTGATATGTGAGAATATGATTGGTTGTTTAGTCGAAAAGATTTTTTGGCCTAAACAATTTGGCGCTTGAAACAGGGACGATTAAAGGATTTATCCTACCCGATGAAGGAAAAAAGGTTTTAATTTCAAAAATAAGTCGTCCAAGAAAGAAACATTTTTATTAAGAAAAGAACGGATTTGGTTGAAAAAATTTAAAAGAAAAAATTGGAAGTATTCAATTTTGCAAGATACAAAAAGTGAAAAGTTTATCTACATAAGCATGTTTATTTGACATGAAAAATGTTTGAAAAAGATAGTTAAGAATATGAAACGAAGGATTTTATGAATTAGGAAAAAATCAGATTTGTGATAGGAAGAATTCACAGTTAAAGCAATAAATAGGATCTCTTATGATTTTGATGTGTAAGAGTTCATTTGACTGATTTTCTGAGATATTTTTAGATATCAAGCAAGGAAAGCAATCAGCAAGGCGAAGAATAGTTAAGAAACAACAGGATCTGAAAATTATGTCTCAAGACGCTAATTCTGGGAACCAAAATGGTAATGAAGATTGGGAGAATAGACATGAGGAAGGAAGAGAACCAGGACAACAGCAAAGTAACGAGGGAAATCATACCCCAAATCAAGAATTAACACCAAATACAGTGGTTCAGAATTACTCTTCAGATCATGGGAGTTCTCAAAGAAGAATGCAGCAAATACATGATTTATTAGAAGAAATAAATGAAATGAGAGAGGAGCAAAAAGCAAGCAACCATCGAATTGAATTACTTGCAACCGAAAATCAAGTTTTAAAAGATGTAATTCAGAGAAAGCAAAGACCAGCTGTGACAAAAATACGGAATCAGGAGGTAATGTCAAGTAGACAAATATCGAGAAGTGAACAACGGAATCCAGATCAAAGAATGGTACTATTAGGATCGACATCTCGAGTAAGAAGGCAACAAGAAAAAGAGATTTTACGAACCCAATGGGAAACATGCTTGGAAACGATGGAACAAATGAAAGAAGAAATTAAAGGATTAAAAGATAAAGAGGGGGGAAGAATAGAAGAGGTATTGAAAGAAGCAAAGAGAACTCCGTTAGCACAACATTTGACATGTGTATCATTACCAAGAGAATATAATATACCAATATTCGAATGTTACGATGGTACCAAGGATCCAACATCACACTTAAAGTATTATAATCGAGTGATGACCCGGTGGGACGATCATGAAGCAATCATGTGCAGATGTTTTCCATCTAGCTTAACAGGGACGGCATTGTTGTGGTACGACAGATTACCGGAAAATTCCATCCATAATTATGCACAGTTGGTGAGGAAGTTTCTTGAAGCATACATGTATAATAAACCAGTTGATTCAGGGGAGGACAAACTTTATTCATTAACATCTTGGCCAGAAGAATCGATCCGATCATATACAGCCAGATGGCATGCGATATGTCAAGCAATAGGTGAATTAGACCCAATTACAGCTATAAACCATTATAAATGGGGGATTGCTGATCGGAAAAGCCACCTTTTTGTTGAGATTCACCGAAATAATCCAAAAACTGAAGGCCAGTTACGAGAAATAATAGAAACATGTGCGAGGCTCCAAGACATACAAGAGCAAGGATCGAGAATCAATCCAAGAAGTCAAGGAAATACAAGGAGAACAAATTCAGTTGAGGAATCACCTGATCAGAAAAGGAAATTTCTTCCGAAATTCGAATCAAGAGAATTAAAGCACCCTCGACAAGGATATGGTAAAAATTTCGCTCAGCAATTTCGAGAAAGAACGTTCACCAAGCTTAATATTTCATATTTCAGATTATTTAACATTTTGAAGAATCGGCCAAATTTTCAATGGCCAATAACAAAGGGAAATCAACCAGAGTTTACGCAACATTCAAAAGACTATTGTGAGTATCATAGCTATAAAGGGCATACAACAAACAACTGTAGAAATTTTATAGCCTTAGTACAAAGGATGGTCGATGCTGGAGAGTTAAAGGAATTTGTTCAGAAAATTGAACCAATAAAGAAACATGATGAAAGCAAGGCAATACGCATTCCATATAATGAACAAACAATTAATACGATATCATATGCGGAAAAAGATAATACGGATTTGAATGTAGCAATCAATAAAAAACTGTGCAAGAGAATTCGGAACCATGAAGTCTTTAAAGTTCAAGGAAGACAAACAGAATTATGGGAAGATTGGATGGCGTGTCCCTTGACATTTTCTGCACAAGAAGTAAACCAAGAGATTGAGATGCATAATGACCCTCTTGTGTTAACATTATTGATATCAGGCTGGAATGTAAAGAAAATACTTTTGGATGGGGGCAGCTCGTTAAATGTGATGTTCTATAATACATTTTGTAAAATGGGTTTTAAAGAAGATCAGCTGATCCTTTCACGATACATCATTTACGGGTTTAATTTAATATCTTCCAAGCCAAAGGGATACATTGATCTTGAAGTTTCAGCTGGACCGATCAACATTTTGACAAGGTTTACTGTTGTGGATGCACCATCACCATATAATGCTATAATTGGAAGACGATGGGTTCACCAATTGAAAAAGGAGTGGTATCAACATATCACCAATATTTGCGATTTCCAACACCGAAAGGAGAGATGGAGATAAAGGGTGATCAAGAAGATGCTAAGTTTTGTATAATGACAGAAACAAGAATGAATGAGGAACGGGAGCATCTACAACATAAAAGGAAAAAAGAACGAAGAGTTAAAGCAAAGGAGGAAGAAATAAGTCAATATTTAGAAAAGCATGCAAAAAATAAAACGGTAAATGAAAAAGGAGAGAGCAATATGAGTCAAGAAAATCTGATAGACCAACATCTCAAAGGGACGATGTAGCAATCAAAGGGAACCCCAACTCCAATTGGGATTCCAAAACCAGTTTTCACTCTAGTAGAGGAAACAAAAGTTATAAATATTGGCACTACAGAATTGCCCAAACAAGTGCGAATTGGGATGTTAATAAAAGCAGATTTGGAACAACCGTTAGTTAAATTACTTTGTGAGTTTGAAGATGTATTCGCTTGGAGAATAGAAGATATGCCGGGGATCGATCCTAAAATCGTAGAGCACGAATTAAAAATACGTCCTGATGCAATTCCCTTTCGCCAACGGATACGGAAGGTCGCACCAGAATACCATGAACCAGTGGAAAAAAAATTAACTAAATTGTTAAGTGCAAAATTCATTCGGGAAGTACGATACCCCACATGGATTTCTAATATGGTGATTGTCCCGAAAAAGAACGGTGGAGTAAGAATTTGTATAGATTTTACTAATTTAAACAAAGCATGTCCAAAAGATAGTTACCCGCTCCCAAACATCGACCAATTAGTAGATGCTGTTGAAGGACATGAGATGTTATCATTCATGGATGGACAATCTGGATACAATCAGATAGCATTGGCAGAAGCAGATCAGGAACATACATCGTTCTTTACTCCACGGGGATTATATTGTTACACCAGAATGCCATTTGGGTTACGAAATGCAGGAGCAACATATCAACGTTTAGTGGACGCAATATTCAAACCATGGATCAAAAAAACTTTGGAAGATGACATGCTAGTAAAAAGTAAATTATCTGATGATCATTTACAGAACTTAGCTGAGATTTTTGGTGCATTACGAAAATATAAAATGAAAATAAATCCAGAAAAGTGTGTTTTTGGTGTTACTTCAGGACGATTTTTGGGATATTTGGTTACGAAAGATGGAATACAAGTTGATCCAGCAAAAATACAAGCAATAACAGATATGCCATCACCAAACAGTATAAAAAGTGTACAGAAGTTAAATGGGTGTTTGGCTGCATTGAGTAGATTCATTGCGAGATCATCAGAACGATGCAAGCCCTTTTTCGATGTACTTAAGAAGAAAAATAAATTTGAATGGAACGATCATTGTGAACAAGCATTTCAAAGTATAAAATTACATCTCGCCACGTTGCCAGCATTGCAAAAACCAGAGACAGAAGAAATATTAACTTTATACATAGCGGCAACAGAAAATGCAATCAGTGGGGTAATGGTACGAACAAATGAAAAGATTGAAAAACCAATATACTACAACAGCAAGACCCTGAATTCAGCAGAAAGAAATTATACCAGGATTGAACAACTAATTTTGTCAGTAGTATTTGCTACTCAGAAGTTACGCACTTATTTTCTTACTCATTATGTTCGTATATTAACAAAAGCACCATTGGAGTCAGTTTTAAAGAATACAGGAAAAGTAGGAAGAATAGCAAAATGGAATGCTCAGCTGGAACAATACAACATTATTTATGAAATACAAACTGCGCAGAAATCTCAAATTCTAGCTGATTTTCTGGCAGATTTTCCAATTGAGGAGGAATATGAAATTCAAGGACTGCCAGGGTGTGAAGAAGAAGAGCCATTGGATATTTTGGATTCAAATAGTTCACGACGATGGGAAGTTTTTGTTGATGGGTCGCGAAATAAAGAAGGAGCAGGAATAGGCATCGTGATTACAGCACCAAGGGGAGAACGTGTGGTACATTCATTTCGTCTTGAGTTCGAAGAGCATACGAATAACATAGTAGAATATGAGGCAGTGGTCCATGCTCTCAAACTAATTATTGAACTAGGAATAAGTGATGTTAGACTCACAAGTGACTCGCAGCTGGTAATTAGACAGATTGAGCTAAAATATCAAACGATTGATGAAGATTTGGAAAGATATAAAAACCTTGTACAAAATTTAACAAACCGTATTCCAAACATTGTTTTTCGATATTTGTCCCGAGAAAAGAATCGACATGCCGACGCACTTGCATATGTTTCATCTATGATAAATGATCCAACTATTAAAGCAGTAAAAATTGGGAGAATATATGAGCCATCCATAAGAGCACAAACATTAAACAGTATAGAAGAAGATAGTGCGATGGAAGAAATTGATGACCCAGCAATACGGAGTACCCCACTTACATCGCAACAAGAAGATGACCAACCAAACGAACCAGATTGGAGGCTCCCGATACATCAATATTTGCAAAATAAAGTGTTACCAACAGATTCTAAAGAAGCAAGGAAAATTCAACTCAAGTCAAACAGTTACCAACTTCGGGATGGGATCCTTTATCGAAATTCTTTCCTTGGACCGTTATTTCGATGTTTATCTCAAAAAGAAGGATTGCGAATTCTTAAAGAAATACATTATGGAGATGCAGGAAATCACAGCGGAAGACGATCGTTAGCACTAAAAGCCAAAATGCAAGGCTATTACTGGATTTCTATGCTAAAAGATTCGGAAAAAATGGTTTGAAGGTGCGAAGAGTGTCAACGATTTGGTAAGAAAATCAAAGCACCAGCTACAGAATTAAATTCAATACTTAGTCCATGGCCATTTGCAAAATGGGGAGTTGATATAGTTGGACCATTAGTTGAAGGAACAAAGAAAAGAAAATATTTAATTGTGGCTACCGATTATTTCACCAAGTGGGTAGAAGCGAAAGCATTAGCACGAATCAGAGACACTGATGTCTTTACATTTCTATTCGAGAATATAATTTGTAGGTTTGGGATTCCCGCAGCAATAGTTTTTGATAATGGAAGACAATTCCAAGGAAAGAATATCGATATGTTATTTGAAACATACAATATTCAAAAGCATAAATCTACACCTTTCTACCCCCAAAGCAATGGGCAAGCAGAATCCACAAATAAAACAATCGCAACAAACTTGAAGAAAACATTGGACGGGTATTATAAAAAGTGGTGCGAACAGTTACATAATACACTATGGGCATATAGAACCACAAGAAAAACTTCCAACTGGACAATCACCTTATCTTCTCACTTATGGAACGGAAGCAGTAATACCAACGGAGGTTATCTTACCTACAACCAGAACAGAAGCATGGGAGAAAAATCTTAATTCAGATCTTATGTTACAAAAATTGGATGACTTGGAAGAAAAAAGAGAGGTAGCACTCCAAAAGATGGAAAATTATCAAAGGGGATTAGCTCGAGAATACCATAAACGTGTAAAATCACGAAACTTTGTCCAAGGCCAATATGTCCTACGACAAATAACGGAATACCAAGAGATAAAAATGCAGGAAAATTTGCACCAACATGGGATGGTCCATACATAATTCAAGCGTCAGCAGGACAAGGATCGTACTATCTCCAGAATATGCAAGGAGAAGTTTTACAGCATCCATGGAATGCACAATACTTAAAGCTTTACTATCCGTGAATAACAACGCGATGTCAACACAAAAGGCAGGTACATAGCCAACTAATTCAGTAATTACTTTTATAATTTAATCACTCTAGGAACATCGTATCTTGGAAAATATTGTAATTATTAATCAGAATTCCATTAATCTCGGAATATCATATACTTTGAATCCAAGAACATCATATCTTGGAAAACACTATGATCATTGATCAAAATTCCATTAATCCCGGAATTTCATAATACTTTGAGCGCTCAAAATTATTCCAGGAACATCATATTCTGGATTGCGTTGCGATTGACGACACAATCATACACAAAAGGTAAACATCCTTAAAGAATTTCACTAACAACAAAATTCTTATAAAGAAGGAGTTCCTTATTAGTGGTGTATCAATTTTCAGAGTACAGTTCGGGACCAACCCTGTATCTTACCCCTGGCTCGGGTTTGTTTAGTATGTGTGGGATCTCGAACAACATGATTTGAGGTAAAAAGTACTTTAATTCATGGTACTCGGAAAGTTATATGATATCCAAAAAGATTACTTAATCAAATTCTCTTGTGCAGGGAACAACTTTGGAAAAACGTATCAAAAGGTTACAAAAGAAAATTCGTAAAAGACAGACAGAGTACAAAATGGTGAAGCAAACAATAGATGAAATTATAAAGAACATAATCAAGCATCGGGAAGACTGGGTCGCGATGGTGGAGGGGGAACTACAGGCACAGAAGCACGTTTACTGAGCACTGAAGGATCGGATTGTGCAAGATCTAAAGCAGTATTGAAGGATTTCGCAATTTTTGCTTTAGCATCCTGCCGAACCCAATGAACAAAGTCGCGCCCAAAGTTGACTTCCTTTTGAAGCTCTTCGATCGTTTGTAGATCTTTTTCTATTTGAGCAACAAAGCTTGATTTTTGATCTTTTTCTTCATTCAATTCTGTAGTTAATGATACAATTTCTTGTTCACGAGCTGCAATCTTGGAAAGCTCAACAGACAATTGAGCTTGTAAACTCCGAACTTTTGTTGCACCAAGAGACACCTTGTTTTCAGAAGTCTTTAACTCTCCAGTGATGTTTTTCACTGTATCATTCATTGTGTTGAGTTCAGTTTCTGCTTGAGTTGCTCGATCTCTAACTTTATTAAGTTTTCTCTCCAGTTTTGAAAATACAAGAAAATATTAGATAAATTTTATGGTATAATAAACCAAAAGATCAGGTATACCAAAAAAGTACCTCTAATAACAGATTTAAACTCTATTTCTTTCAGAGTAAGCAATTTTACAACTTCTTGGTATTTTGACTCAGCTTTATTACGCCTCCAAGTGGCTAAATCAAAACTATTGTTCAATTGAGTTAGTTTTTCTCTAACCACATTCATCTCTTTGTAGATTTCCTTTGCATGATTATTCAATTGTACCATTCTACGATCGTACCTAAATAAGTTTTCCGAGTTTTCCACTGGACCCAGGATAAAATTTAAATTTTTCATATAGATTAATAAAATAGAATAATAAATAAAGAGGAGTGAAAAATAAACCTTGATTTTGATTCTGAAGAACTTCGATAGTTTGAAGTTGTTCTTGTTGTTGTTGATGTTGTTGTTGAAGCTGTTGGAATTGTTGAAGTTGTTGTTGGAGAAGATTATTTTGCTGTTTCAACTCATCATTTGCTTGTTGTAGTGTATCATTTCTTCCCTTCATTTTTACTGACTCGCTCTTAAACAGTAACCCCAACATGGTGGCTCGAGCCTTATAAAATTTATAACCGCTAAATAAGCAATCATTACCATACTGGAGTTGAGCCAAAGCTTGTTGTGGAAGTGAATATGATGAACTCTCAGCAACAGCTAAAACTTCAGTAAAGGAAGAAGGAGGATTCACAGGAAATGTTTGCTCAAGAATATCGTTCTTAGACCACGCATCCTGAGCTTCATTTAAAGGGATCGCACCAAGAGAATCACGGAATCGAGACATGAAACAAGAATCAGACTTAACAATGTCAGGATTGGATGAAATATTTAGAAGCCCCCGAGAAAGAAACCACTTGTAAGCCTCTTCTTCATCACCGATTAAATTAAGACCTTCATCAGTTCTGACACTGGCAATTTGGTTAGAAAGAGACTGCAGAATGACAGGATCGGCACTTGGTGTTTCAGTATCGACCGCAACAGCAACAGGAGAAGATCGAACCAAAGTCTCGGTAGGTACGATCGGTTCTGAAGAAACTCCAGTAGTACCCTCGACTTCAGTAGGGATCGAAGCATTAGGAGCGATCGTACCAGAAGGAGGAAAAGTTTCGTTTTCAGAACGATCAATATCATTCGATTCTTCAACAACAGTGGCATTGGTTTCAACATTCACATTTTCTACGTCACCGGTCGGATTTACATCAGCATTATTCTTTTCCAACGAATTTTCTTCGTCAACATGAGTTACTTCATTCACTACATCAACAATATCTTCATCAATAACAACATCGTCTCCCTCTTCTTGAGGAAAACCAGAAAAAACTCCTAACGTACCATTATCAGGTACGGGAGTATCAAGCACAAAATCAAAAGGCAATGGAGAAATAATATTATAAAAATCGGTTGAAGTACCAGAAGGAGGTGCAACAATAGGATCGGACTGATCTGATACCCCAATTTCGGCTGGGATCGAAGAAACGGGAATAACATCAATAGGATCGGACTGATCCAATAGTAAAGCAACAACAGAACTTCCTTCTCCACTGTTCAAATTTGAAGTTATCCCTCCTATAACCTCAGTGGAAAGCACAAGAGTTCTGGACTTTTTCTGCTTTTTCTCTGCTGCAAGGATTAATTTCCGTTTTCCCTTACCTTCAACTATGGGCTCGACCCTTTGTCTACCCTCGACAATTTGAACACCGCGTTCAGATGAAGGAAGAGGAACTCCGATATCCAAAGAAGGATCGACCTGAAACCAAAAAGGTTTAAACATTATAAGAAGATATTAAAGATTGATACAATATATCTAAAAGAATGGAATATGAAATGAAAAATTCGAACCTTGTATTCAAATCTATAATCATCAAAGTTTAATCTCCATGGACAATAACTCGGGAAACAGTTTCGAAGATGTTGAATTTCATTATGGGGGATGTCACCATATACCCAAGGACCTTCAATCAAAATAGGGGTACGATACCATCTGTAATCGTGTTCCCGATGGATTCTTTCATTTGAAGGAAAATCGACTTTGGTATATGGAGCTATCTTAATTCTAGGGTCGTCAACCTCTCGAAGTAAGGGAAATCCTTGGGAGCATTTGCCAACTGGACTAACACTCCATTTTACAAAGTTTTTAATAGTAATACCATCACCGTAAGTATTCTGGAAATTCTCAGGTGTATAGTAAGCACGTTCAGAAGGATCGGGAGTGTAGCAGGTAAGACGGGTGCGACCCTCACTGCGAAGAATACATTCATCGAAAATTCGCCACCAATTACCATTATATTGTGTGATGGATCGAGGTTGAGTATGAGGAGCTCTATTACGAGTAGCAAGAACTATATATTGGAAAGGATTTTTTGTGTCATACAAAAGGAGACGAAGACCAGCTTCTAAGGCACCAGCAGAAATTAACAATCTGTGATGGCTATAATGAAAATTTCTCATAGAATCATAGGTCAACATGTCAGAAGTATCATCAAAGAAAGAAACCTTAAATCCTTGAAGATTATGCTTCCTCTTAAATTCTTCGATGTCCATAGATCGAAAACTATAAGAAGACAACGCCCGTTTACTTTTGGGGGCAGGATTAGGAATGTCAGGGGTAGAATTACATACGGTGCGAGGTGCAGCAGGGGTGTGAATACCAGGAGATGAATCACGACGAGAGACGGCATATCTCGAAGTAGTAGACCTACTTGATCTTCTGCTCTCACCTTGGTCACCAGAAGCATCAGACTTTCTATGAGGCATGATGTAAAATCTGAAGGAAAAGAAGCATAAGAGAGAGAAATTTAGCATAAGAAGAAATTATCTAGAAATCAATTATAACCATCATTTCAATCATGAAAAGAGAACATAAGTCAAGAAAAAATTACTTACATGAAGAAAAGAAGTGAACAATAGTCAGATCAAAGTAAAGAAGGAATCAACTGATAAGAAAAGAACTCCTGAGTAGTGGGGGAATTTGAAAAGTTTAAGGAAGACAAAGTGCAATAACTATGAGAAAACAGTAAAAAGTTGCAGGGTATTTAAAGGAGAGAATTAATACCGCCATAAAATGGGTAAAGATTTGATTCTATCGAAAAAAGTGTAACTGACACAATCATATGTATAGAAACAATAAATGCAGAGCCGGAAAAATCAGTAACGTGCTAATGCAATTAATACCAGCGGAAAACTCGGATAACGTGCGAGAAAAAGACTGAAAAAAGTTAAGTTCTTCTCCATTTTTCAAAATCTTGGATCAACCGCTAGATGATTTTG
>JAJJMC010019468.1:0-15804 GCA_023531435.1 Papaver californicum
TGGGATCATGTGAATAAGGGTTACGAGGAAAATGAGGGTTACTTGGACTGGTACCAAAAGTTCTCCCATGGTCGTGTGATCCGGATAGATTCTCGCGGGCAGAAAATCAATAAAGATTCTACTTCTTCTACTCCGGCACCCGACACCAGAACTGACTCTATCATTCTAAAGCTTGTCGTAATTTTCTTTTCCTTTCTTGTTCTCTTTTTCTTAAATATATACACTTAACCTCGATTGCAATTTATTTGTTTTAGAGAGATCGAAGGGAGATTATGATCAAGGACTGAGTTTCTCGAAGGACAAGGAAGAGGCGTTGACGCCTGACCAACAAGGTCGATACATTGACTTGTTGACACACATTGAAAACCCCGTTGCGGCCAAAATGTTTAGTGATCAGGTAAGTGAAATAAGAGGTCTCGCAAACGTTCTACCCAAGTAATCCAAGAAGGTGTTGATATCCAAGGCGACGAGGGCCAAGGAGATGTTGATCAAGGTCGTGGAAGTCAAGGAAATGTTGCAAAGCGAAGTCGGAGATCAGATAGACAAGGAAGTGACCGAGGTTATGGTCGTGGTTAAGACAGTGTTGTATTTAAGACATTGCAATAATAGACTTGAACTCATTTGTATTTACGTTTGTTAGCTATAATTTGATTTTACCATACTTGAACTCATGTTTCTTTACGTTTGTTAGGAACAACATAATTTGGTATAGTAGTTGTGGTAGTGGATTGGTTTGGATGTGAATGATGTGTTTAAATATAGTTACTTCTCCAAGTTTCCATGTGAGTGTGGATGTGTCGTCATGGTCAAAATTTAGGAGGATTACGACTCCAAGTATGAAAATTTTCTCTATTTATCAAGGTATAGAGTCGCCGTGGTCTATTAGTATCGACCATGACGACTCTAGCTCACCCAAAAAAATGGCAGATATAAGTCGTCGTGGATTATTTGGTGAACCGGTGCGATCCTATCACTAGAGCTGTACATGACTCTGGTTAAACCGCTAAACCGAACCTAGCCATACCGTTAAAAGTAAAACCGAACGAAACCATTTATTTAATGGTGTGGGATAATTTTAAAAATGTGTAAACCGATATTAGTGGTTTCGGTTTTGGTTTAACGCAAAACCGAACCGATACACCGTGGTAAAACCGTTAGTTTATACCCATTGATATAATCTCTAATATTTAATCTAGACCATTCATTTTAACCCTATCTATTCCTCATTAATTCTTGAATTCTAATGTTCTTCGTTTTGTTGGCATGAAGTTTGGTAATAGCAAATTTCTTTTAATGTAATAAAAAGCAACTTTTAATGTAATAAAAACCAACTTTTAATGTAATACGAATTTTGTTTTATAACTTGCACTATCAGTTACCTGGAACTGACAGAATTGTCGGTTTTCCAAAACTGTTGGTTCAAAACCGAATCGAGATGGTTTGGTGCAAAACCGAACCGTTAATAAATAATGTGGGACAGTTTCATAAATAGAAAAGCCGAGTTTCATGGTTTCGTTTCTGGTTTAAGAGAAATCCAAACCGAACTGTACCATGTACATCCCTATATATCACATCAAAATATCCTGGAAAAAGTGAAGATGAGATTAGTTAGGGTCTTCATGGTCGAAAATAGCAGGTTGACGACTCCATATCTGACCAGTTAGGTAATTAGTTTAATGGTAAAGGTCGTCATGGTCGAAAATAACAGATTGACGACTCCATCTCTGACAGTTTTCTTCATATTCTCGAGGGTTAGAATCATCATGGTATTGACAAAGTACAATGACGACTCTTAATGACCAAAGTTGCAGGTAAGGGTCGTCACTATAATATGTTGTACCATGACAATTTTTCATAGAATGGTAAAGTTTCACATAAGTGTCGTTAGTGTTGGATGTTATGACCATGACGACCTATGAAGAGTCGCCATGGTCGTAACCTCACGACCATGCTAACACTTACACTGTGTCTTTGCTTTCCCATTATGATTCGACGGTTTTAACGAAAATTTCGACCACTAGTAAGCTATTGGTAGTTTACTTGAGTGATTTGAGTTATGAGTTCTTCATTATGAGCTTTGGTTTCTTCATTTTGACCTTAAAGTTCTTCATTTGCACCCAATGTAGTTAATATCGGTCGTATCGGCCGATAATATCATAATTTATCGTATATCAGTCTTTAACCTAGACGATACGCAAAATATCAGCGATACATTATTTATCCGATTATATCGGTCGTATCAGGCCGATATATCGGCCGACGTATCGGCCGATAATATCAAAAAGGATATAAATGTATTTATTAATATTTTATTTTATTTTATTTTGTCTTTTTGTTTTAATTTTTCTTTCCATACAAATTATATATTTGGGTTGTTAGGCTATCAAGTAAAACTAGTTTAATTGAGTTTTTACATTATATATGCCTTTTATTAAATTTTTGAGTCACATAATGCACATCTACCGATAAATTATAAAATTAAAATTTTAATTGTGTATCGCCGATAAAATCCGATATACTCATTTGTCTAGGTGTATCGCACCTCGCCTATACGATACTGATACACGATATTAACTACTTTGTTTGCACCCTCATTGCCGGCTTCATATATCAATCGATCAACGTTATATATCCAATCTAACTCAGAATCTAAGTTAAGATCAACACAATCATCTTTGGTAGTTGAAGCTTCTCCAACAACAATGTTTTCATTAGAATCACTCATTTCTTAAAACCCTAGGTTTCCACATTTTCCCCCTCCAAAACCTCCAAAAGCCCCTCTTCCTCTCTACTTATAAAAAAAAATCTCTAATTTAAATACTAACCAGTATCTATGTAACTAATCTAATCTAACTAATTACCTAAACTAATCACAGTGATAATTTATCCATGTGGTGTGAATATATAATAAAAAGATTTCACAATCTATTAGTTAGTTTGAGTTGATTTTAGTTACATTTTGGTTTGCTTAAAGATTTAAGGTTTTCACATGAAAACGGGCATTTTTCCTATGAGAAATTACATTTTCACCTAATTTTCAAGCGATTTTTTATCACTCGTATTTCAATTGAAAATTACGATTATCAGTAAGTTATGAAAATCGAATAATTAAAAATCAGTAAGTTATGAAAAATCGAATTTTTAAGGGCATGTTGATAATTGTAATTTTCACAAAATTTAACTGATTATAACGGGTGAAAATTTGTGATTATCACTAAAATTTGACAACTGAATTTTTTGATAATTGTGATTTTCACACAACACTGGTTCCAACAAGTTAAAACTGCAGTTATCACTAAATTGTGAAAACCAGAATTTTCACATTTAAACTGGTGTTGTAAACAAAAAGAAGTAAAAAGAAACTTTTACGAACAATTTTAAGAAGCTAATTTAAACCCTAATTATCATTAAACTTAATTTAAATTCTAATTATGCTTTTAATATTAATATTAGTTAGCGATTAGAATTAGAGAATTAATTAAATGAGTTGTTTTAGCAAGAAGTCAAACAGGTAAATAAGAAGGCGTGATAAAAGATGGAGTTAATTCAGGAATACTTTTGAGATCATGTTTTTGATTTTTTGTTATTTTTTTAACAATTGTTTATTTGTTAAAAAAGAAAATCTAATTATTTTTATCTCAAGTGAATAATGTTATTTTCGTAATGAACAACTTTTATAACTAATTATATGTTATATAAATATAAAGTATTATTGGTGGGTTTTTGATATAAATAAAATAATTGGGCTAGAAAAAAATCCTCATTTAACTATTTATGAAAATATATGGCTAAAGAGTAGGGGTAAGGGTAAGGGTAGAAGATATTACTATTGAATGATCATATTTTATCTTTTCCTACCACCTCCTGTTAATTTTCTAATCCCCAGTTAAACCAGGTTAAATTTGTTTGAATAATATGCAAACCTAACCGTTGAAAGAGGTGGCTTCATCACTATGCCAAAAAATGACCAAACAAGATTGCACAACAAACGGCCAAATCCAATGCTTAAATACTTTACAAAAAAAAAAGTTCCTTTCATTCTTGATTAATCAATGTAAGCCCAAAAGGCCATGTTTACAACGGAGGTAACTGTTCTTGGGGAGACCTAGAGACCTAGTTGATTTTGGTTTTAAAGAAACTATGAGACGGGTAAAACATCTCCAGAACCTAAACTCGATTTCTAACCTCCAGGTAATAATAAGGTTGGGAAATGTTATATACGCTTCTACTCATTTTTTATACTTCACGCCTTTGATTAGTTGATATGGAATGTGAATGGGTCACAAACAAGAATGATGATGCAAGGATTTTGTATATTAAAACTTGAAGTTTAAACTTCCAGTTCTAAATTTGCTTGCTAACATCATTTTGATATGTATTTAGTATGTCGTCGTTAGTTTTACCAAGAGTACGAAAGCGAGGTAAATTGGGATGTAGGTAGCTACACTCAACTATCCTTCAACCTCCTTCAACCTCCAATTTTTTCTTATGAGTAAACCTTTAATTGTTGAAGAAGAAAAGTTAGCTACATTCGTGGAATGTGGCCATTCTGTGAGAAGGTTAGCCAGCATCTTATCCATGTTTAAAAGGTCAAAATAAAACATAGGGTCTGACCAAAAAGCACACGTCACACTTGCATTGGTTTTGGATGCCAATGCAATTGCTGCCTAATTTAACTCTTTAGTTACAAGACTAAAGACCATAGTTTGTGAATGCATATAAGAAATCAGAAATTTATTTCTGTAGTTATCATGTTCCGCTGCTAAGAGATACGTATTTCCTTTCTTTTGGAAGAACATTAATCTAATGTCCAGAAAAACTTAAAATTTGATTTAAAGAAAACAAGTAAAAGTTATGGTGAAAAAAAATGAACACTAAAACTTATATAGATATTTATACCTTTTATTTTTTACTTCCTCCGTTTATGTTTAGATGATAGTTTGAGAGTATTTACGTAGATTAAGAAATAGAGAGATATGAAATCTTTTCATTTATACCCTTGATAAAAGTCTTCGAATATTAATTGTTATTAGAATATTAATAAATAAACTTATAGTTTCAAGACAAAATATTAGGATATTATTGGTAGTTATGTGGAAAAATATGAAAATTATTAAGTAATGTGGAACATAAAAAAAACCATAGGCTATCATCTAAATCGAAACGGATGGGTATTTTTTTTCTTCTTTTTATCTATTTCTCTCTCTAGTTTACTTTTTTTCTCTCTCCAATTTAAAATCAATCATGAAAAAATCATAATTTTCGAAATATAAATCGGTTTTTAATCAAATATGTATTTTTGGAAAGGGTTTGAGTAGATATGCAAAACAAGGCCCATTGTTCATAGAAAATTTGAAAGTTTTTTTTTCGAAAAAAAAAGTTAGGATAAAACTGGTTACATCCTGACTTAAACTAAGATATAAAAAATTATCCAAAAAATAGCTAGGATAAAACTGTATGCATCCTGACTTAAACTAATAACAAAATTATTTAAAAAATAGCCAATATGAAATTGGTTGCATCTAGTGCCATTCTTGGATGAACAAAAATGAATGTTAGGTAAAACTGGTGTTTCTACCATTTGTTCCATATATATATAAAATCTAGCACAACCACCACCACTTAATATTTTCAACCGCAACAAACACCATAATACTGCCACCACCACCTCCAATAGTAATAAAATACACAAATACCACTATCACCTTCAAAAATAAAAATAAATAATCATATATTTACAAGATGAAACCAGATACATCTTGAAAAAAATATGTTTATTTGTCAGAATATGCAAGATATGCAGTATGGAACCAGATACACACTGATGAAAATAACTATTTTATAAGAACGTGCATAATGAAACTGGTTTCATCCAAATTTAAATTAAGATGAAACTGGCTATATTATCTGTTAATTAAGTAAGATAATTTTTTGGTTAAGCTAAAATAAGATTTGATTGGTTAAAATAAATATCAAAATCTAATCAGATAAGCGATTTGTGCACGGATGTCTTGAATATCAAGGCAAAACTAGTTCAAAATTTACCTAAATGAATTCCACAAAAGAGGTTTAAATGATTGCAACTTGCCACCTTTAAGCACAATACAGTGAACTCAAACATAAACTTTGAGACAATTGTACAACCACACTTGTTAAAATCATTTTACTGCCTTGAATCCCACGTATCCATACACTTTGAATAACCAATAAGGCAATAACATACTGTATTATTTAGTACTTATCAATTTTCGCGTCACTGTAGTGATTGGAGACAATTTCAATTATGTAAAAAAGGAAGCACACAGCATCATTACTTGAGCATCATTATGTAAACGGTCATTATGACTTATGAGTTGTTGACAAAAACATTCCTTTGTGGTATTGTTGTGTGCCATTTTGTCAACAACTCGTAAGTCATAATGACCGTTTGTTTTCGTTTAATTTATGGTTTTACTTGTTCATATTTAAAGGAGTTGTGTTCACATGAAAAGAGGCGGAAATAAGAAAGAAAAGGCTATTTCAGTCTACAATTATATAAAAATAATTATATTAGAAGATAAAAATTAGGTAAAATATCTAATTTTAGATATTAAAAAAATATCTTTAAAATTTTTAGATATTTAAAGAGTATCTATTTTTACTTATCTCGTAGACCTATAAAATCAAATTAATAGGTTATTTAATTAATTTATTATTTTTTTAATTAGGCTAATGAGATTGCTGCAGCTGGATCCAATTTGGATTGTTTTTTCCCTCCAATTGTGCTCCCCACTCCATGACCTTCACAGCTGCCAGCACCTCTCCCTCTTTCTTAGTTTGTATCATGATGTCCTTTATCCCAACTTCCCTGCAAAGGCTAGAATGATATTTTAAGATTAGCTAGTCAAGGCATTATTGCCATCCTTCTTCTCGGGTAGAACTATACTAATCTCTCCCTTTTGAACGAGAATAACATAATTTAAAAATACTAATTATTTTAGGGTGAAAATAAATATACTAAAAATAGTACTTTCTGTAAGTTCGAGAGATCGAAATAGTAAAAGACGAGTCTAAACCAAGAAATGGTCGTTCACGTTTTGCTTCGGTCACAAAGATGGAAATGATGGGTTGATCTTAGGGGAGGGAAACAGAAAAGGTTGAGAAATCATTATATGATGAAAAATGGTAGTGTGTAGTTGAAGACTGGATTATATCTGGAATAGATCTTTTTTTAAGCATAATCTTTGTTATGTTCTTGAATAGATGAATCCATTTATTTATAGTCTTGTAGTGAACAAACTGATTTCTCGTAAGTTGTGGAAGTTGTTAAGAGATGGAGAAATGATGATCGTGGAGATTGTAGCGGATTCATCTCCGCTAAGTCAGGAGGAATGTATGCCCAATACTCCTCTCATCCTCTCACCTGCTCCTAACTATCCCACTACTTATTACCTTGTCGTAGTGGATGTGTTGCAACATCGTACATTATTGTAAACCACTAGACCAATACCCCAATGAGAATCCTCCCATGTGACATATTTGATGTCTCGTAGTGGAGTCATGGACTACTACTATTTGGGTTGATTTAAGTTAATAAGCTACTAAATTAGTGAGGCAAGTCGCTCAGTTCACTAAGTGGTCAAGTAGACTGATCAATGTCAAGTCTAGTGAAAATAGTAAGTTTAGTAGTTGTATGTAAGCTCAAAAGTAGCAAGGTTTGCAAATGGCACAAACTTGGAAATGTTTGGAGCAAAGATTACACAAGAGTTTTGAAGGACCGAGCATGATGTTCTCGAGGACCAGGCAAAAGGGGATTGATGTACTGTTCTCGAGAATAAGCCAAGGAAAAGTATGTCGCTAGATTAGCCACGGAAGACACGACGTTGGCACTAATCCAACGCCAAGGATGGTGTGGCACTTACACTTGGCCAGCACCGTAATTTTTTGGCGCGTACTTGTGCACCAGACGCTAAGCTTAGGATACGCCCTCGAGGATAGAATATTAAACCTAGAATGTTTCCTTGAGGAGAGACTATTGAGGTGAAGCACGTTCTTGGGGACTAGATATTTAATTAGGATGTGTCCTCGAGAACAAAACATTAGGTTAGCGATAAACACATATTTATGTCTCTATTAATCCCGATAATGTATATTGTTAATTCTTAATTATTGTACTAATGTTATCATTTTCTATGTTTTTAGGTATTTTTGAAGAATAATCAATTTTGGAAAATGTTGCTCGAAAAGTGTTAAAACACCGAGGAAAAGTGTTAAAGGCACCAAACAGAATTGATAAAGGAACCAAGTGGAATTGATAAAGGAACCCACCTATTTTGAATTCAAACAAGAATTGGCGGGAAAGCATCTCTTTTTAACTACGTGAATAAGAACAAGTAAATTTTTGGGGAGATTTTTACGGTATAAGGACATGATTATATTCTTTCCTATTTCGAAGGAGTTTCTACAATTTGGAAACACATAAAAAGAGAAGAAAATCTTGCCAGAAACTTGATTGTTGCCGGGGAAATGAAGAGAATTATTCTCAGATTAAAAAGAAGTTATTTTCACATCTGGATAAGTCAAGGATATCTTCTCTAAGTCTTAGATTAGGAAACATGATCATATCTCGAGCTTTTAAAAGCAAGAAATTGATTCGAAATTAAAAAACAGATTATCTCCATTAAAGAAAAAAAGTTCTTTCTTGATCTGCCAAGAAGATCATCATTGAATGTGAAGATTTGAGAATATCTGGGAGTTGTATGGATGCCTAGTATAATAAAGGAGGATGAAGAGCATTCGGAGTTGGCTTCGGCCATATTCACAAAAAAAATAAAATAAAAAAAATCAGATTTTCTCTATCATTGTTCTTGAGTTTCAGTTGAAGAAGAAGAAGATACAACACATTAGAACTGTCGTTCATTGTTTTTCCTTTTCCTTTGAAATCAAACCTTTCGCAATGGTTTTTGCTATAGTAACTACGACAGTTTCTGGGTATTAACACAAAAAGAAGTTGTGCTTTTCCAACTGCACCCGAAGTTAGTCGTTTATTCATTTAAAAGATTTTAATATTTCTACGACTCAGTTGGTCATTTCTTTCTTGTATTTTTTTTTCTTCTCAAACAATTTTTGAGTCATGTATCCATCATTTGAGATAGTGCTTGCTATGATAAGCTAAACCCCATCACTGGGACAATGGAGGAAGCCATATTTCATGATTGTGGTAAATAAATTAATTTATTTATGACTTTTTTGCACTTATTCTAATTGATTTATGATTTTCACTAATTAATTGTGATTTTGTTTGATGGTGTATACTCAGACTTAGAGCTTTTGATGCACCGTGCTTATGATTTACATCTAATGTTTTAAAAATCCACCTTTGACAAAGAAATAGAGTCAATAATATGAGATAAAATTGTTAGGAATTAATATAAGCACCATTTGATTATGTTTATGGTGGAATCCTGAATCCCAGTTTCTCGTAATATTATTACCATCTTTTGTAAATATTTGCTAGATTAAGTATAAAATCAAATCTTCACAAGTCCGAGTAACGAACTTTCTTACCACTTGTCTATAAATGCATTAGTTAGGATGCGTCCTCGAGGTCAGGGCATTATCTAATCCTAGGACATGACCCTTTGGACATTGTTGCGTATAGTATTAGATTGATGTTGTTTGAACATTGATGCGCATTGGAAACAAGTTCAAAGAATTTAGCCGTGGAAGTTATGTGACTTGATACTATTTCGATATGGCATAAATATATGTATATATTTAGAGAGTCTACGTGATCAATATAGAACGCCTGTAGATATCTGTAGAGATTGTATTCTTAATTCTCTTACAGAATATATGTAGAAATACAATATTTCAAATTTTGATATAAAGTCAAAAATATACGAGGATATTTCTATGTTTCTGTTGCTAGGCATAGGGAAATTTTACGATTCTATCCCTTGTCAAAAATCCACCATCAACACTAATTAATTCTTATTTCCTATAAAATTCAATAATTAGATTTTCCAAGCTCAAAATTCGTTCTTTGGATAGAAAACTAATTTTCCCATGTGAACTAATAGCTATATTCGTTGGATTTCCTTAAAATCAGTCGCTGGATTAATTTTCCTGTATTTGTAAAAAATATCATTTTTATAATTCGAACTATATATCGTATTTTGGTAAACTTTATATATTCGGAAAGCCCTTGAAATTATCTATGCAATGAGCATAAATAAGAGTATCGGATTTTTTCTTTTTGACATATTAATTTCTCATTGATATTTGTATACTGTTCTCCACTAAAACTTCAATAATGTTTGAGGGTAAGGTGAAAAACTAACGCTTACATACGTACAACGCACATACACTCTCCTTTTTTTATAGTTCCCGGAAGTAGACTGGTCCATATGGCTCAAATTACCTTCGGTCCTTTACCAAACTTATAATTGTAATTCATTTTTTACCTTCCGCCGCATGTTAAGCTACGCATATGTTCAACTATTGTGATTAATTACTCACCTTTGGAAATAAGCACATTAAGACCGAGCTTGTTGGCACCCGCTATTTAAGAATGAGCCACGCAACATGCTTACACTTATGTGCATCCGACCAAACTTGTTGAATTTGACATTCATCAAATTTTCCAAGTTCCATTATGCTTGATCAAAGGCCGATCTAAGGATTTTTAGTCTACGCAGGGGACACTTTAGTAAAATAGATCTTCCGTAATAGGAGTCCATAAGTACCTACACAATGATCTGATCCAAATTCTTTTGTTAGATTAATCACTTTCGCTTAATCAATATTCAGTGTCCTTCTTAGTCAATTAATCAATCACAATCAAATTAGGGTTTCTCAATTATCTTTTGAGTCTGCTTAAGAATAATAACACTAAAGATAATTGTAAGAGAGACAACACAGAATGTGTAAATTCGTATTGATCAAGTATCTTTCTACAATGTAGTTATCATGCTAAAGGTGTGATTAATGAGGGACCACTTGTGCCCATGTGAAGACGATGTCAGTAATCCTTCAGACTTTGATTTCCCGCTAAGTAACTTTCATGACCTGAACTTGATTCTCTATCTTATGTCATGATCCTAGCTCTAGGTCTTGGCGCTCGATAACATCAGGTCTTGTCTTAACTCTCTTCCCATAATGTAGGTCTCGTACGTTATTAAGTATCGAACTTCAGGTCTTGTACGTGATAGAGTCGCAAACTTCAGGTCTTTGATCATCTTGACCTGGATTCTTTCTCAGTTTTTAGGTATGACCCTACCACTGTCATTTATTGGTGGATGTTATATTTTGTCATCTATATATTTTCCCAGTTTAATTAAAATTAGTTTTAGACTTTATTTTATTTAAAATTAGTTATTTTGTTTTGGCAGCTCAAATGTATTAGAAATTCTATATTTCCATAAATTCTAAATGTGTGATAACTTAGATATCAAATCTGGTACATGTATCTCTTCCCCCCCCAAAAATAAGGAGAATATTTTGATAAATATATTGTATTGTCAACTATTAAGCTAGATGATATTCTACCGCCTCTTAATACTATGTGATATATGTTATCTAATCAATTAGATTTGTGGTTGACAATTATTCTTAACAAAATAATAGTTGTTTAGTTATAAAAAGATAAAAAGTTAATGTAACTCATAATTAACACATGTTGTTATGTTGGGTTTATTGTTCACCTTTTTTTGAAATACGAAAAGTTAGGTGAGTTTTCTTCACCTTTTTTTTATTGTGCACTTTATGACAATTGGTAGTCGGTCATTACTATACGTGTCTTAAATGCAATAAATTATATATATATATATATTGGACTGCGTTAGTCGATCACGTCTTTTCACTTCTTTTAGTTGGTATAAAAGTTTAGATATGTTCTCTTGTTGTTACATTTTTTCATCTTCTTCAAAAATTCTCAAAGCTCAAAAGTTTAAACTTTTATTTTCAGTTTCCAGTTTCAGAGTTTTTCAATTCTTCTTTCTTTTTTCAGATTTATCAGTTCATCATTTTTTCCTTTACGGTGGCAGAAAATTTAAATAATCAACAACATGATGATCTAATAGTTCCGTCAATGATTATCTCTATGATGATCATGAATTTTTACGACGAATTTAATTATCAGTTCGTGATCTTTTTCCTCACATGTATGTAGTAGCTAATGTTCACAACTTTAAAGATGATGATTTATTAATATCTAAATTTCACCTTGATCATATTCCATTTCCAATTCCACCATGTATTCACAATTACATATTCCTTATAGGATTGTTCTCCCAGACAAATAACCAATAAGTTCTATGAATCCATTGCTAAAGTTATTCAATTTAATAATAACATCAAGAATGATTTTGAGAAAATCACTACACTAAACATTTTCAAAAGGCATACCATTATGTAGGTTAACAAATCGAATGTTGCTTCAAAGATGAAATATTTTACCATGAAACAAAAATAATCGTGCTTTTGCTTCCAATTTCAATGTCGGTAACAAAATTAATCCCATAATTCTCTCTGGATATTGGGATTTTATAGTAATCCAGGTCTATAGCTGCCTCGCTTGAGAAAATTCTTCAATCCCTGCTCATGTGAGTTTTAATTTATTTATTGTTCAAGTTTTATAAATAATTTTTCCTTTAGATACTAATGTTTATATTTGGATTGAGGTCCCCATCATCTAGCTACTTTTGAACAAATACAGGTTAATCTTGAGAATTTTTCCAAATTCTTGGTCACACATGTTCAAATAATGAATATTTGCTAAAAGTTATGATAAACTCAGCTCAAATCAAAGTTCATAAGCATACTCAATTTAATATTCTTAATGAAGTCAGGTTTTATTCTGCGAGATCTATTAGATATGTTTGCTTACAAGATATATGTTGGTTTACAAGATATACCTTTCAGTTCTCAATGCCACTCCAGATGGTCCATTTGTTACTGAAGTAGATTCTGATGAAGATTTCGTAGATGACGTTCCCCTTAATGAGAGAAGAACTAGACCAAAAGGGACTTCTAATGTTAAGTCTGAAGTTCGTGTTGAAGGTCTTGGTTCTATAGTTGTTATGTCTAGCTCTGGTAATAGAGCTAAAATCCCCTATCTTTCATGTAATAACCCAAATATTTTGAGAAAAATATCCACGCTTTCTGGCCTTTCTGAAGAAGCTGATCTAACTATTATAAGTGTATTAGAGGTGTCATAATTTTCTTTTGTGTTAGTTAATAATCTGTCAGTACAACTGTCAGTATTGTCTTGGTCCACTATGTTTCATACAGATTGGTTCATCTATATGAGTTGTCATGTGATGCCCTTCTTTTGGTTGTCTCTTTTAAATACTCTTCTGTAATAACAACTTTTATGTTGGTCATTGTGTTTTGGTAATCAATAGAATCTTTATTTCCCTATTTCTAGTATGGTATCAAACTGAAAACCAAAATTAGGTTTCAGGTTTCGATCTTCATTCTTCCGCACATTTATCTCTTTACTATCAAATCTCTGAGATCTTATCTTCTTCAACAATCAATGTCAATATTAGTTGAATCTCCAAATTCTTTTTTTACTTTCGTAGATATTCATAATGTCAAGATTAGTTGAATCTCCAGGATGATAATTACTTGACATGGAAATCTTTAGTTGCTCATGTTCTTCGCAAGTTTCGTGTTATCAAGTACATTGATGGATCTAATCCCTTTCCTGATCAATCTGTTAGTTTAGCTACAAGAAATACTCAAACTATAAATCCTGCTTATGCTACCTGGCAGGATGAAGATACATATGTTTTTTTACTTCTCAATGCTTTAATATCTCATTCTGTGATTGTTCATGTCTTAGATTCTTCAACCTCTCTATAATTATGGGAAAGATTAAAACAAAGATTTGGTGCATCTTCTTCTTCTTCTTCTTCTTATGCAATTCAATTACATACTCAATTGTAGAATCTAAGATTAGGTTCTTCCAAAGTATCTCACTACATCTCTGAGGTGGAGAAACTTTCTAATCAATTAGCTGCTTGTGGATCAAGAATTTCGGACGATGAATTTTTGGTAACAGTTCTCGGAGGTCTTGGTCCTGATTATCAAGCTTTTGTTATTTCTATTCGCATACGATATCCTCCTGTAACTTTTGGTGAGCTTCATAGTCTTCTTTTAAGTGAAGAAATCATCATTTGTGAAATAAATGCTTCAATTTAAGCAAATGCAGATACAAAAGCTTTCTTGCTTCATTTCAACCTGATAATGATTATCAAGCTTTTATTGCTTCTTGATCTCACAACTCTTATAGATTTACTCATCCAAGTAATAACAATTATTTTCGTGGACAAAATTATGGAATTACAGGTCCTTTTCCAGTTGGATTTCGTCATAACAATCCAACTACTGGTGTGATTCCAAGATCCACTCATCCACCACCTTCTGCAACCATAATTGTTTGTCAGATCCGTTCTAAGGAAGGTCATACTATTGTTGAATGTTATCAATATATGAATTTTTCTTATCAAGGTCGAGAACCGCCTCAAAATATATATTCAATGCTTTCCTCGGCTAATATTTTGGGAGAAAACCCATGGTACATTGATTCTGGAGCCACAAATCATCTTGCGGATAATATGGATGATATTGGTTCTTCTACTTCCTACAATGGAAATGCTCAAGTATCTACCACTACTGGTGAAGGTATGTCTATAGCTCACATTGGAAGTTAAGATTTTTCTCTTCAAGATAAATCTTTTTCCTTGAAAAATATTCTTCATGTTCCTAATTGTGCTCAAAATATCATTTCTTTACATAAGTTCACTAAAGACAATCAGTGTTCACTTACTTTTACTCCTTCTGATTATGTTGCTAAGGATCTTTCATCTCAGAAGATTATTTTCCAAGGGCTCAATAAGAATGGATTCTATCCATTGCACTGCAAGGTTCATCCATCTACTCCTCGTACTGCCTTATCTTGTGTCAAAGTGCCTCCTGCAACCTGGCATAGAAGACTTGCTCATCCAGGCTTTAGTACTATGAATAAAGTGTATAGTATTTTCAACTACCCAATATTTTACATTCACCTATTTTATATAATGAATATAAATTAGCTAGGAGTCATAAGCAACCATTCATGTTGTTAGATTCTGTAACTCATGCTCCATTGGAGTTACTTCCAGATGTATGGGGTCCTGCACCTATTACTTATGTATCTAGTTGAAATTATTATATCAATATAATTGATGATTTTACCAAGTTTTGTTGGGTTTATCCTCTTGCAGCTAAATCAGATTTCAAATCCATTTTCTTTCATTTTAAGGCCTATGTAGAAAACTTATTTTCTTGCAAAATAAAAATGTTAAAAACAGATGGTGGGAGTGAATTTGTAAACAATGAGTTAGGTTCTTTCATTTCAGCTCATGGCATTGGTCATAAAATAACATGTCCACACACACCTGAAAAAAAATGGTGTGACAGAATCAAAACATAAACATCTTATTTACCAGAACCTTTCCCATTCAATCTGGAGTTCCTAACAAGTTTTGGGTTGAAGCTCTTTCTGCCGCAAATTGTGTTACCAATAGATTACTAGTCAAGTCTTTACACATGAATTCTCCTTATACAACCTTATTTCACAAATCTCTAGATTACAAGTTCCTTAGAGTTTTTGGATGCTTATGTTTGCCTTGGTTGAAACCATATACTAAGAATAAATTAGAGCCTAGAAGTAAGGCTTGTGTTTTTCTGGGTTATAGCAATCACCATAAAGGATACAGATGCTTGGATACTAACTATGGCAAGATTTTTGTTTTAAGACATGTTTAATTTGATGAG
>JAJJMC010019473.1:0-25191 GCA_023531435.1 Papaver californicum
GCATGTTTTGATGGAACCCAAAAAGGTTTCATCCTATTCTGTGTATGGTTGTGACTAAAAAATGTTGATGTTTTTTTACCTAATGCATGTTTTGATGGAACCCAAAAAGGTTTCATCATATTCAGTTCTGTTTGTGCTAAAGGTTTACTTATTCTGTAACAGGAAAAAAAAATCCAGATCCATACAGGTGCTCATTACAACATTTTTGTACAGAGGCACCAAAAATAAAAGCATTGATACAAACTAAAGAAAAAAACATGAAGGCACTTGTTGCATGTCCATTCTGGCGTTTCTTCAAACCGTTCTTCGATGGTACCCTTCAAGCAGAAAAATTAAAGAAAACGACAAGAGCAGTTCAGATGATCTTAGGGTCATTTTATAGAAGTGTCAAGGGTGATAAACCAGATTGTTTCAAATTGATGAGAGCAAGGAATATGATATTACAGACAACACCTGAACAGTTCGCTGTCATCTTTGGTCTACAAATGATGAAGAATGTAGATATACACCAAGATATTGAGCTGAAGAAAAAGGTGAACATGTTTCAAGTTGAGTATTTTAAAGGAGCTAAGAAGATGAGGAAAACTGATATTTTCATAGCTATGATGGAAACAGCAGCAGATGAAACCAAAGCTGAAGACTTCTTCAAGCTATTCATACTCTATCTCTTGGTTTCGATATTTGTCCCAAACAAAGGTGAGCAGAATCTGACATCAAAATACTTGTACCAAGTATTTGAGATGAATAAAGTGTGTTGGCCTGATGTTTTGCATGAAAATCTAATTGAGTCTATAATTAAAGCTGAAGAAGTTGGTGATGTATCAGGTTGCGTCATTTACCCACTGGTAAGTTAATTTTTGTTTCTTTTGATTCATAAAATGTTTGTTTTTTATTTTTTCCGAGTTTGATTTAAATGTTGAATTGTGTATTGTTTTTTACAATATTGGTTTGCTGAGATGACAAACATCATTTTGAGAGAAGATGAGAGCGAAATGTACGCAAGGTTCGCTAGATGGAACCTTGATGAAATAAGCAAGCAATTGGTGAATAATTTTGATGATCTCTCCAACAAACCAAAAATTTTCTCCAAGGTAAAAGAAACAACAGTTCTTGTTTGTTTATAATTTTTAATGTCTGCACCTTATTCAAGATGAAAAAGCAAAACTATGGAACCAAAAAAGGTTTCATAGTTTATTTAATACCAACTTATTAATCATAACTTTTCTTGTATTCCACAGATGAATGTGGGTTACCATCATGGATCCTTCATGTTAGAATATAATGAACAAGAAATACGTTTGGTCCAGCGTATAGAGGAAGATGAAATTCAGTTTGAAGAGTACATAGATGGTGAAGGAAATGAAGAGGAAAATGCAGATGTTGGTGGTGAAACAAATGAAGAGGATAATAAGGAGGATAATGAGATGGTTGGTGAAAGAAATGAAGATATTGGTTCTGAAAGAAATGAAGAGATGGTTGGTGAAAGAAATGAAGATATTGGTTGTGAAACAAATGAAGAAACTATTGGTGATAGAAATGAAGTGAGTGTTGAAACTGGAAAGGAAGATACCACATCAAGGAAAAATATAAGTGGGCAAGAATTTTGATTGACAATCTTACAAGCGTTGGTAACAATGGGCTTTCGGAAGAAGATCAATCAATTCTCTCAAAATATGATGCTGCAGATAAGTTAGAACTAGAACCAGTGAAAAAGACTTACGTGAGAAAGAAACGTAAGCGAGATGAAGCAGAAACAGTTTCATACACTGAACAAGATATGGATGAATTGATAATCAATACTATAAAAATTGTGGATGCAATGGTAGAACAAGATGATGTGAATGTTGAGGTTGAAGAAGATAGAGAACAAAAGTCTGACAATGATGAGGTGATAATTTACTATACTTTGTTTTGTTTTGATTTGATTTGATTTGATTGTTGTCACTGAATCTAATTTTTATGAAATCAATAAATATTTCAAGTAATGAATATGTTTGAAGAAACAGAACAACATGATGCAGTGGAACCTGAAATGGTTTCAGCTCATGAAGAAGTTCAGGATCAACATGACGCAGTGGAACCTGAAGAGGTTTTAGCTCATGAAGAAGTCCAGGAGCAGAATGATGAAGTGGAACCTGAAAAGGTTTCAGCTAATGAAGAAGCTCAGATCCAACATGATGCAGTGGAACCTGAAAAGGTTTGTGGATGCAGTGGTTGTCTGTTCATGGAAGAGAGGTTGAAACTAAGAAAAATGTTACCTGAAAAGGTTTCAGCTAATGAAGAAGATCAGATCCAACATGATGCAATGGAACCTGAAAAGGTTTCAGCTCATGAAGATGTTTAGGAGCAACATGACGCAGTGGAACCTGAAGAGGATTCATCTCATGAAGTTCAGATTGAAGAGATTTCGGAGTTAACTCCGAACACAATTGAAGATTTAGAGGTGGCTGAGAAGGTAGAATCTGAAATCAAAGGGAAGCAAGCCAAGGACAGTATAATAGAAGAAGTTTCGGAGTTAACTCCGAACACAATTGAAGATATAAAAGTGGCTGAACAAATTGAATCTTCTTTGACGAAGAGTAACTTGAGGAGTGCAATAGAAGAAGTTTCTGAATTGACTCCAGACACTATAGAAGATATCAGAGTCACTGAGAGAGTAGAACTGGAAGCGAAGAAAAGTTCTTAAAACATCAAATCCAGAGACACAGATTGAAGTGTCAACTCAAAGCCAAGGTTCAATTGATGAAACTATTCTTCAGCAAATGGAAGACGAGTATGCAACCAAGACTTCTACATCAAAGCCAAGTAGTAAAGGCATGTGCTACTACTCTATTGTAAACATGGCAAATGATGTAATTGCTTTAGAAGATGATGTGCCTCATTTCAAGTTTGGATTGACGGAAACTGACAGTGAGAAAGAAGATGGTGAAGACATCAGTCCCGACAAAAAATTGAGTAACATAATCTCAAGGATGAGAGAAAACAAAAGGAGAATGCAATCACCTATCAAGATGCAGGATTATACACCTGGAGATGCTAAAAATAAGAAAAGAAAAAAGACTTGGTGTGTGAGCAGAAATCAAAAGAAAAAGTTGGAGAAAAAACAAAAAGAAAAAAGGGAAGACAAGTTGAAAGCAGTGGACAACTTAAAAATTATGCAACTACTGGATTCAAATGAAAAAAAGATTGTGTGCAGATATTTTAAAATGCACAATGAAAGGTAAGTGGCATTCATACCATTAATTTTTTTGGTTAAATAATTAAAGTGTTTTAGTTCTTTTATTCTTCTTAAATATTAAATTTGTTTATCAACAATATAACAACAGTGATAGTGTATTCACGGCCATGCATCTTGTTGTTGTACAACTCAGTTTCAAACTCTGGACACAAAGTTTCTCGCCACTTCAATAATGTTGCACATTCCTCACGACATATACACATTTGATTCATAAGATTCACTCTGATCTCATCAACCATAATGGCTATATGCTTCGCTCGCTCTTCAACGATCCAACTATTGAAACTCTCAGCAATATTCGAACACAACCTACCATAACGACGACCCGGGAAATAAAAACTTGCCCATTTATCAATCGGAGCTCCACTCAGATAATCTTGTAAATTCTGATTTTTGACCTGCAACAAATTCTCCAGTTCTCTGAAAATTTCATATGTGTATTAGCATACGCACATTTTTCAAACAACCCAAGCACATAATTGTTATAAACCTTACTGGACTTCGGCAAGTATGTATTGATATTGTTCTTCATATGCCAATAACACCAACCATGAGCAGCATCAGGGAATACATCAGGGATTTGATTCACCAAACCAGTAACTCGATCACTAACAAAAGAAAGCTTTTTACGCATAGGAGAAAGTACTTGCTTCAAATTCTCCAAAAACCATTTCCAGTTGGCGTCATTCTCCGAAGAAACAACACCATAAGCAAAAGGATAGATTTCTGAAAAACAGAACAGAAAAAAAAATGTCTCAGCATATAAAAAAACAATGAAACCGAAAAGGTTTCATCCGTTTAAACTACATTTTTCTGTAGAAAAAATATCTCAGCATATAAAAAACAATGAAACCGAATAAGGTTTCATACATATCAATTACATTTTTCTGTAAAAAAAAATAGGTTTCGTTGATTTTCAACTTGGTTTCATCGGTTTGTAGCATGATGTTAGGTTTCATTTGTATAGATTAAATAACAAACCTGTTTATCAACTAACAAACAAAATAGAATGTTTAAGAAAGTTATCGTCATTCCCGGTTAGACCTGTTGCTGCCATGATATGACCAAGGTATTTGCTCTTCAAATGGCGCTGCATCAAGGAATAACAATGGACGACAGTAATTGAATCCACGAATGCATGCTCCGAAACAGATAAACAATCTCTGAAATTTTTGAGTCCCATTTTCAACTTCCAAAACAACACGAGATCCAGGATTGGTTTCAGTCAATTTGTTGGTATACCATTTCAAGTACATAAATGATTTCTCGTTCTCTCCCCATGTAATATTCAATGCATGCCTCTTCCCTGCATATGCATAATAACGACTAATGTCAAAGCCGTACTCTCTTGTAAACTGATTCATAATATCCTTTGTCTTCTTCTTTGGATTCTGTTTAATCTCTTCAAGAATCAAGCTACTAATAAGTTTCTTCGACAAATGTGGTCTCTTTACAACTCCACCACAACAAGTATGCTTCTTATTTAACTCCTTGATAATAAAAGGACTACCTTCAACACCGTCAATAAAAACAGCATATATATGCCATTCACATTTATCTTCTTCCTTCTTAGAACAATATGCACCAATCCTCAACTTCTCATTCCTTGTCATCTTAAATGAATACCCAGATACTGCATGATATTTCAATAAATCAGAACGAATTTGTTGAACACCTCCATTAAACACCTGATTGACACCCTGAAAAAGGCCAAACCAATGCGCAGACTTCAACGGTTCTTTAACTTTATTACGGACATCATAATCAACTAAATTTGTAAGTGTTGAATGCTCAAAAGATATAATTCCTAAACTTCGTGGCTGCTCATATGGTATGATTCCTGAAATTTCTGAACTACAACTAGAGGAATCATCTCTATGCCTTACATGTAACTCAAGAGATGGAAGCTTATTCAACAAAGTAAATAAAGCAACCGATTGGAGATCAAAATCAGAATTGATAACCTTTTGCTGATCACAAACTATGTGGAAAATTTCAATAGAAATAGAAGAGAATTGACACCAACTTGAACATATACTACCCTTCAAATCACAAACAGATGCTTGTAGACCAATACGAAAAGATAATGTATCATCTTTGTGAAATATAACAGCGAGAACAGATTCCATAACCTACAGAAAAAAGTATGAAACCGAAATAAGTTTCACTGTATGTGAATATAAACAAAAATAAACAACAAAATTTGAATATTAACATCAACAAAATAGCAAAAATATGATTCCATAACCTACAGAAAAAAGTATGAAACCAAAATAAGTTTCACTGTATGTGTATATAAACAAACAACACCAACAAAAATTGAAAATTAACATCAATAACATAACAAAAATGTGATTTCATAACCTACAGGAAAAAGTATGAAACCAAAATAAGTTTCATTGTATGTGTATATAAACAACAACACCAACAAAAATTAAAAATTAACATCAACAACATACAAAAATGTGATTCCAATAATATACAGAAAAAAATTATGAAACCAAAAATGGTTTCACTGAATGTGAATATAAACAACAACACCAACAACAACATTTGAAAATTAACATAAAAAACATAACAAATTCTGATTCCAATTATATATAGGAAAAAATTTGAAACCAAAAACGGTTTCACTGTATGTGAATATAAACAACAACACCAACAACAACATTTGAAAATTAACATCAAAAACATAACAAGGTAACATCATATTCCAATTATATACAAAGAAAAAGTATGAAACCAAAAACTGTTTCACTGTATGTGAATATAAACAACAACACCAACAAAAATTGAAAATTAACATCAAAAACATAACAAAATTCTGATTCCAAATATATACAGGAAAAAGTATGAAACCAAAAACGGTTTCACTGTATGTGAATATAAACAACAACACCACCAACAACATTTGAAAGTTGGATTTCAGTTTCAGAGGAATGATTGAACTAATACAAAAGCTTGAATAGAGTGAAAATATGATCAAATAACAACTGAAAAATACAGTAACAATCATCAAAACTGAAAATACAGTAATAATCATGAAAACATACAAAAAAAAAATAGTTACAGTTCATGTTCTTCAGTTGAACAGAAAGGAACACAATTTTGAGTTCGGTTAATCGAAAATTTGATAATCAAATAACAACCAAAATCAAAAAATCGAAAACTAAAACTTACCTGATAAAATACAACTGAAGTTAGAAGACGGAAAAGAGAGTGATGTTCGAGAATCACTTAAACAAATACGAACTCGTTTCTTCAAATCAACAATGGATTTGAAACTGTTTGAGATGAATCGGAGAAGATAGAATTTATGTTCGTATTTGAAGCTAGAATTTATGTTCTTCAATTAAGCAGAACCAACAACGAACTCAAATATTCACTTACACAACAAAATTTGAAACAGGAACTCAAATCTTCAATTAAACAGGAACAAAAACGAACACAAATCTTCAATTAAATTTCATGAATCAGATTTGGAGAAGAAATGTTTTGTTGAAACCCTAGCCGAATTTGGAGAAGATGTGCTTCAGTTCTTCAGAAAATCAGATTTGTAGCAGAATTCTTCTCTCATACGAAGATTATGTTTTAAGATTTTGCTTCCATTTAAAAGTTATAGATTATATAGGAAGGGCAATTCGGGTATATAGAAAATAATTAAAATCTAAATTTAATTAGTATTATGTGAAATGGGGTTTTTGTCTCATTTTTAATGAAAATAGTTTTTCTATATAAAAGATAATATGAGAGGTTTTTTTTCATGGTAAGTTTGTTCACCTTGGTTTTTTATACCAAGTTTTGTAAAAATAAACTCAAAATATATTGAAGTAGTTCACAGCTTCGCAGATGGATTTCGTGTTGGTGAACCTAAATAGTTAACTATCTATGAAATAAATTGTTTTTGCTTCTGATTTATGTAGTTTTCTTCTTGATCCAAACATCCTCCTTGGATTGTTTTAATTTTGGCATTACATTCATGTAGATACATAACATTTTGTCTCTTAGAAAGGATCAAAACATTAAAATAGAGGTGTACGGTAGGTGATGTAAAAAGAAAAACATTACATCAAATGCCCTTATAGCGACACACAAAACCCCTTACCCGAAAGAATAGCATATTTCGAACAAGGGAGTTTCTGGTCAAGTGTATGTTATCTTGTTTTTAGTACGACTTTTTTCCTTGGTTGACAATCGCTGCTATTTCCTTTGATTGCCTGATTTTTTTTAAATTTTTTGATTGTCCGATCATCTCATAGAGAGTGAGATTCTCATAGTTCTCCTGTAGTTATCGAAATGAGAAGTCCTAGTTCCTCACTGGTAGCTTCCATCACCAAGAGGTAAACTTAGTAATGGATTTCATAAATTTCAAGTCCTAGTTTCTCATTGAACAACCACAATAAAAATATATTTAGTGCAAACCTCCATTAATTTAGTCTATTTTGCAGGTTAGAAGGCAAAGTTGCAATCTTAACAGGTGGCGCAAGCGGTATTGGTGAGTGCCTGGCCAAATTGTTTGTTCGTTACGGAGCCAAAGTCGTCATTGCCGATGTTCAAGATGATCTGGGCAAATCTGTTTGCAAAGATGCAACAGATTCACAGTCGGAAGGAGCCGTGTCTTATTTTTTTTGATCGGTCAAGAGGAAATTCATTGAAAAAGAGGAGGTACTTAGGGGGTACCTCAACCCAATGAACACTAAAAAAAACTAACTAAGAGGAACAAAGAAAGAAAGAGGAAAAACATGAAAATAAAAACAGAAGACACACATCAATGGGGCGAAATAGTGAGTCCCAAAGAGCTATAACCATATTGGCGGTTAGACCTAGCATTTTTGTGTTCGATTCGTCCCAAAAGAAAGCTTGAATTTTAACACTTCTAATTATACTTTCCAATCTTTTTCTTTTGTTTGCGAAAACTCTTGCATTGCGCTCCCTCCAAATACTCCACCAAATAGCAACCGGGATGTTGTTCCAAATTTGACTAAGGCGATCGTCACCCCAATTGAGCTTCCAAGAATTTACGTTTATGGACACATTGGAGTTATAACTCCAATTATTTCTCGACCCTTCACTAAAGTAATCCCAAATCCTTCGGATCCTCCAACAATCATAAAAAAGATGCTCACTTGTCTCGTCAATTTCGCCACAAAAGCAACAAAGGCTAGAAACCTCCATGCCCCTCCTTATGAGCTTGTCTTTTGTCATTACCTTATCATGAGCAAGGAGCCAAAGAAAAAAGTTGATTTTGCATGGGTAATTCCGGCTCCACATAGTGAAAGTTGGCGTTGCTTGTTCCTCTCCGACCTTCATGCCATCTTTAACCGTATATTGACCATTGATATTTCCGTCCCAAACACGAGTATACGAAACTCCTTCTTGAAAAGAGAAAGAAGATAGAATAATTGAAATGCTAGAGACTTCATTTGAGATGGTTTGAGAATACCTTTGTCTAGCCATAAATTTCCAAGCTATCTCGCCGTCAACTACATCGAACATGCGTGCTACCACGAGCTCCTTGGTCCTTGAGGCTTCATAAGCCAAAGGAAACATATCACATAGTGTTTTATCCCTTATCCAAACATCTTCCCAAAATATAGTTTCCTCACCCGCGCCAACCTTGAATTTGATATGTTTATTGAAATCTTCTAACTCTTTGTAAATGTTATACCAAAGGCTACCTACTTTTGAACCTTTAGGTTGGAGAGTTTCCCAACCATTTTATGTTTCACCAAATTTTTCAACTATAATCTTCCTCCACAAAGCATCTTTCTCTAAGCCAAACCGCCACCACCATTTTTTTAACAAAGCCGAGTTCACTAATTTCGATCTTCTAATACCAAGACCTCCTTTTTCTTTTGATTTTGATACCGTAGTCCAACCAAAATTGTGAATTCTTTTTGTGTTATGATCATCGTCCCATAAAAAGTTCCTCACCACCTTATCCATTTCCTTAGTTATGGCGCAAGGAGTAAGAAAAAGAGAAAAGTAGTAAATTGGTAAACTCCCTAGAATGCTTTTGGCAAGAATTGACTTACCCGCTTTTGATATCGCTTTTCCGTTCCAACGAGCAATCCTTTTCGCACAAATATCGAGCGTTTTTTCCCATTTTTGAGATCCTCCTACTTTGCCACCTAACGGAAGACCAAGGTATATACTAGGAAAGCTTTCGAATTTGCATCCCAACAAATTTGCATAATTTTCAATGCTCTCTTCCACCGCTACTCCGTATAAGCTACTCTTAGAGAAATTGATCTTCAAGCCCGAAGTTAGCTCAAAACAGAGAAGAAGATAACGGAGGGTAGCGACTTGATCCTCATTCGCATCGAGAAAGATAATGGTGTCGTCGGCGAATTGCAAATGATTAATTTTTGTTCCTCATTCCTTTACCGAAAACCCCGAAATTTGATCAAATTCTTGAGCTTTGCTCAACATACAACTTAAGACTTCACCCACAATTGTGAAGAGAAAGGGAGATAGAGATCTCCTTGCCGAAGACCCTTTTAGCTACCAAAATAGCCATAGGACGAACCATTGACAAGAACCGAGAATTTAGATAAAGTTAAACAATTTCTAATCCAAGCCCTCCAAACACCACCAAAGCCATTTTAAAAAGAACTTTGTTGAGAAATTTCCAATTTACGTTATCAAAAGCCTTCTCAAAATCTAGCTTGCAAACCAAACCCGGAAGTTTTTGACGGAGTCTAGAATCCACACATTCATTTGCTATCAAAACTCCATCAAGGATTTTTCTACCTTTAATAAGGCTAAATTGGGACGAGGAGATTAGAGAAGGAAGATATACCTTTAGACGATCCGCCAAACACTTAGAAATGATTTTGTAAACACTCCCAATAAAACTACTAGGTCGAAAATCTTTAACTTCCTCGATGTTCACCTTCTTTGGAATGAGAGCGATGAAATTATTTTTTAAGGACTAATGGAGAATGTTGAGGTCATGGAATTCCTTGAAAACCTTCACCAAATCTTCTTTAATAAATTCCCAACAAACAATAAAGAACTTCATAGGATAACCATCCGGACCCGGTGCACGGTCTATTCCCAAGCTTTTAATTGCGTTTTTCACTTCCTCTTCACTAAAAGTCCTTTCCAACCATAAACGGGCTTTCTCATCAATCTTCTTAAGACACATGTTTTTGATTATAGGACGAAAGTTAGAAGTCTCCTTAAAAGCATGCTCAAAATGATTTGCAATGCCCATCTTAATTTCCTCTTTGTTACCGGTCCACCTACCATTAATACGAAGATTGGTGATGTTGTTTGATGCTCTGTGACCCTTCACCATTCTATGGAAAAACCTTGTGTTGCGATCCCCATCTCTTAGGTATCTAATTCTATATTTTTGTCTCAACATTACGCTTTGACGCCTATGGGCCAACTCGAAATCCACCTTTGTCGTCACTAACAAGTCTTCTTCCTCTACGGTGAGACCCCTCCCATCATCTAGATCGTCCAACTCTTTCATCTTGGTAAGCGACATGTCCATGGCCTTGTTAATGCACCCAAAAACTTCTTTGTTCCACACCTTTAAATTCTCCTTTAAAGCGTTTAGCTTTTTTGCGAAACATTCGCCGGCAGTACCTACAAAGGAAAAGGACTCCCACCATTCTTTCATGAAGGGAATAATGTTAGTGTCTTCAAGCCAAGCTATTTGAAAACGAACGGGGCGAGCACCCCAATCCGAGTCCATTGCACCTATCTCAATAGGGAAGTGATCCGAAAAAGGTCTTCCATGACGCTAAGAGCAATATTTGGGAAGTGCATTTCCCAATCCGAAGAGACGAGAAAACGGTCGATCTTACTCTTCTTATTTGGCGGTCTACCCAAGTATATTTAGCATCGGAGAGAGGCACGTCGACAAGGTCAAGATCATTACAAAGGTCGTTAAAAAGTTTCATAGAGTTTGATATTCCACGACATCCCCTTCTTTCCTCCAAAAATCTAATCTCGTTGAAGTCCCCCCCAAAACACAAAGGTATTCCATCCCAATAACCGTGTAAAGTAGCTATTTCCAAACGGAAACTTTTCTTTTCGTTCACATTGCAAGTGCCATAAACGCCGACTAATACCCAACGAAAGTTATCCGACAAGTTGCGGCAAGAAATACTTAAAGAGAAGGTACCTTCGAGAAAATCTTCCACTTTAACCAAAACCGAATTCCAAATGATCAAAATACCTCCCGATCTTCCATAGGAGTGAAGTGCAATCCACTTACATGGAGTTGCTCCCCAACATTGGCGCATAATTTTTTCGGTGCAAGCTTTAAGCTTCGTCTCTTGTAGCATGAGAATAGTTGGCTTCTACCAGTTCACGAGCTTTTTTAATTTAAAACGCTTATCCGGGTCTCCAATACCGTAGACATTCTAAAAAATTATCTTACACATAACAAAATGAAATATCCACAATAAATAAAGTAACCAAGCATTAACTTGCGTCCTAAGTCCCGCATCCATAACATCTTTGTAGGTGTGCACGTGAGATAAAATAGAGCTTGTTCACTGCGATGTTCCAAAAGAACAGGACGTGAAATATCTTATCGATGGAACCATGGAGAAGCATGGAAAGCTTGATATAATGTTCAATAATGCTGGAATCTCCGGGGATATGGATCAATCAATTTTGGATGGTAATTATGAAAATTATAAGAGAGTTTATGATGTAAAATGCAATTGGTTCGGTTTTTGGTGCTAAACTTGCCGCCAGGGTTATGATTCCAGCCAAGAAAGGAAGCATACTATTCACTTCTAGTACTGCTTCGGTAGTGGCTGGAGGTGGGGCATCAACTGCTTATGCTATGTCAAAACATGCAATTGTGGGATTAACAAAGAACCTATGTGTAGAACTAGGGTAATATGGAATCAGGGTTAATGCATTTCACCCTATGCAGTTGTCACACCTTTGCTCACCAGTGGACTTAATATAGAGGCAAGTAAGGCACAGGAGATCATTAATAATCTTGCGAATTTGAGGACGACCCAAAGTTTATTAGGGTGACTAATAAAATAAAAAGCTTATTAGGGTGACTAATAAAATAAAATAAGATCATTTTGAAGTAATCTCAATACATCCTTTATCCATATAATTTCTATAATGGTTTATCTATCCTTGCTTAATTAGTATTAATTTTGATTAATTAGTTAATTAATTTGGTTATAGTTAGTGTTAGAAAAATTATTTGAGTTAATTTTGGAATAGAAATCAAGAGTGTTTTAGATTGATTTTTCGAGTTATAGTTTTGTACAATCGGTAGGCTCGTGATTTTTATTCCTACCGATTGTACAATCGGTAGTTTAATGGAATACTTAAACTACCGATTATAGGTGTCGCCTCAAATTGAATTTCTCAAAACTTCCAAAATTTCGAACTTTTCATCTTTTTCAATCGGTAGGCATTGAAAATTTATATCTACCGATTGTAAACATATAATGAATTAAACTTTAAAATTTTAAACTTTATAATCGGTAGTTTAAAGATTAATTTTATCTACCTATTAAAATGGTTTTGTTGTCCAGAAGTTTTCTTATCACCCCTAGGTCATCCCTTAGCCACATCCATAAGATTGATTTAAAAAAATCGCCTCTATTAGTTTTTGGTCGCCCTCAAATTCGTAAGGATTAATAAGTGCGCCAATTTGAAAGAAGCGGTGCTTCAACCCGAGGACGTAGCGGAGGCAGCAGTCTATTTGGGCAGTGATGAATCTAAGTATGTAAGCGGAATTAATCTTGTTGTTGATGGAGGCTACTAGGGCTGCACAGGAACCGACCGGAACCGAAGAACCGGACCGGAACCGACAAAACCGTACCCCAAAAAAAACCGGACCGAGGGTACAGGGTACAGGGTACAGGTACAAAATTTAGGAACCGGGTACAAACGGGTACAAGGTACAGGTACAGCCTAAGAACCGACCTGTACCGACCCAAGGAACCGATCAATATTAACCATTGATCGTTTTATGTTGATTTAATCTCAATCGTTGAAATTTAGGCTAAAATTACATCGAAGTTTAGGGAGCAGAGCTGCAGAAGCAGAAATCCTCTTCCGTAATCTCTAACCAGAAACCTAAAATTCAATTTCCAACATCTACGCACGTAATCCTAATCAAAGAGGTAAGGATTACTATTCTCTTAGTTCTTATTGTTACGATTTCTAGTTCTAGAATCAATTATTATCGTACTGATGTTCTGTTTTGCACTGGTCTGATTTTTTTATCCTCATAAAATTCATGAGTTTTAGTCTTTAGATGAGATTTGGAGCTTGTTTTGTTGAATTTTTGTTAAATCAAGTAAATGGGTTGTCAAAATTAATATTATAGTTGTGAATTTGATTGTTGTTAGTTGTTACTGAAAGTCTGAAAGTGTTTATAGGGTTTACTTTCAATCTGTGAAATGTCTCTTTAGAGGAAGTCCAATACTAATCAATCTGTGAAATGTCTCTTTATAAAGTCCTAGTTGTATTAGACTATCGGGACTTGGGAGTTTCTGAAGTTGATGAATCTGTATTTTTTTTCCTCGTACAATTGGGCAGTGTGAAATAATATGTCAATGCTGCTTTCAGCTTACATTGTTGATGCTGCGGCCGAATTATGGATTGGTTTTCATGTCTGAGGAAGGCTTAAGCTAAGCTATGAATCAGTTTAATGCTGCTGGGGTACTTAGTCTGTGAATGACATCCAATTGTGTTTTGACCCCAAGGGAGTTTAGGCTTAAGTATTTGCTCTGCACGAGTTGGTTTTCTGCGTGCAACTTCTATTGTTCAATGCTCACATACTGCTTTCATTGCCTTTCTATTGTTCAATCCCTGCGCTCATTACCAGTTCATTTGGGTTGTGTTGCGGTTGTTCTAAACAGACTGCGGCGTGTTTGATGGGGAAGTGGGAATTCTAAACAGACTAGGGGTTTGTTGAGACTTTTTGTTTGAGTGGTACACTAAGAATTTTTGTTTGTGCTAAGCCCTGGAAAGAAAGTCTTACCGACAGGCATTTATGCATATAGCTTATGTGTGAACACATACATCTTTGAAAGTAGTATGAAACAGAAACTGGAAGTAGGAAAACCTGTAGTATAGAGGGATTGAATTACTTCTGGTTTAGAAAAATCTGTTTTTGAAAGAACTCTGTTGAAAATGATATCATTGGTGAAATTTACTTGGTGAAATGTCAAAGAGAAATAGGTTACAGCTGCGTTATGAGTTGCTTGTTGTTGCATTTTTTCATCTTAGTTTTAATTTCAGCATATGATATTTATGTGATTCATGATTATTTCCTTAGGGTGAGTTGCACACTTGCTAGAAGCTGCTTTGGCCATTTTGGAATAAGTTGCTTTTCTCCCATTGCAATCTTAAGTTCAGACTTAACTAGTTTTCCAACTGCTGGATGTTCTGGACAACCTCCTTCTTATTACAACCAACTGAAGGTTTTATGTAAATTTATATTTAAATTTCATATATAACAAAAAAAAAAAGAAAAAAAAAAGGTACAGGGTACGTACCCGAAACCGGACCCGGGGTACAGGGTACAAAACCGAAACCGGACCGAGGGTACGGGGTACAGGTACGAAACTTAGGAACCGACCCTAGGGAGGTACAGGTACAGGGTACCATCAAGAACCGAGCCGAACTGACCTTTGTGCAGCCCTAGAGGCTACAGCACAACTAATCCTTCGTTTGTTACTGCACTGAAAAACAGTATTTGATGAATGCAGCACTTGAAATGTATTTGATTGAATTCTATTAACAAATTATTGGACGTTATGATAAATATCCATTTGAGATAAATATTGTGTTTCTTAAGTTAAGATTCCCACTTTCAAATAATAGTAACATTTGAGAACTCTGTAAAGACATCCAATTTGAATAACTATGACACATCATTCCCTGATTTCACACCTGCAAGGCTAAAAATAGCCTGGCCTCCGTGACCGTCATGCAGGTAGCATGTAGAAGAGACTTGAGGAAGGTCTGAGTGGCGGAACCATGGGTGGCTGTAGCCCCCCTCCCCCTATTTACAAATTAGCCTTTCCTTTCCTCTTCTTTTCTTTTTTGTAATTTATGCTTGCTTTTAACATTTTCTTTTTCATTCTTTCTGGTTTCAAAAAATCCTTTTTATCTTTTCAAATCATTAACTTAAATAAAGTTTATTCCCACTACCTATATCAATCATTTGATCGACTCATATGCATATTCCGGTTGTTGTTGTTGCATTCAAGAGATGAGAAGTCCTAGTTCCTCATCGGTAGCTCCCATCACCAAGAGGTAAACAAATTTAGAAATGGTTTCTTAGTAATCGATTTCATAAATTATTAAATTTCAATCGATACAATGGACTCTGAGCACCTTGTGTATTATCATGATATTAAACCATCAGTGAAAGTATGTCTCCTTTATGCAGGTTACAAGGTAAAGTAGCAATCATAACAGGTGGTGCAAGTTGTATCGGTGAGTGCACGGCCAGATTGTTCGTTTGTCACGGAGCCAAAGTCGTCATTGCTGATATTCAAGACGATTTGGGTCGGTCAGTCTGTAAGGATGTAATGGATTCTACTGGAGTAACCATGTCTTATGTTCACTGCGACGTTTCAAAAGAAAAAGACGTGGAAAATCTAATTGACAGAACCATGAAGAAATATGGAAAGCTTGATATCATGTTCAATAACGCTGGAATCACCGGTGACCTAGATCGATCAATTTCGAATGGTAAACATGAAAATTACAAGAGAGTTTTTGATGTAAATGCACTTGTTTCAGTCTTGGGAGCTAAACATGCGGCTAGAGTTATGATGCGAGCCAAGAAAGGAAGCATCTTAGTCACTTCTAGTGTTGCTTCCGTAGTCGCCGGCGGTGAGACTCCGAATGCTTATGCGATGTCTAAACATGCAATTGTGGGATTAACAAAGAATTTGATAAGTGTTCACAGAGATATTAATGAGATGAATTGGGAAATGTTGAGAAGTAAAGTTTGTCTCTATTATTAATGAAAATACGTTATCCCTTTACAGATAACAAGGACCGACTTTTATACCCATACAAGAGTAAAAAGATAACAAGGACCGACTTTTATACCCACACAAGAGTAAACAGCTGTACATCACTATTGACCACACCAAACATATTGACCATTGATTCGAATTGACTAACTAAGACTCTCTAATATACCTCCTCAAACTGATGAGTGAGCAACAAAACAGTTTGAAACAAAACAAAGTACAGAAACAAAAAAGATCCTTACAGAAATGGTCAGGTTACATCTGAACCATCAGAAGTAGAGTCTGTACTATTACTAGACACAGCAGAAAAACCTAACAATTGAGATAACAATATGGAAAACATAGGCTTGCACAATCCCTTAGTGAACACATCCGCCAACTGCTCCTCACTCATCAAATGAAGCTTCAGAATCCCGAATCAACCGGCTCCCTGACTGCATGATAATGTACCTCTATATGTTTGGACCTGGCATGGAAAACATGATTAGTCGCCAAAGAAATGGCACTTGTATTATCACAATACAGATGAACTGAATGTAACAAAGGAAAATGCAATTCTTTCATCACATAAGAGACCCATTGTAACAATGCCGCAGCAACAGTAATGCATTTATATTCTGCCTCAGCCGACGACTTCGAAACTGTTGGTTGTTTCTTGGATGACCAAGCACTTATAGATGATCCCAGAAAAACCACAAATCCATAAGTAGATCTTCTTGTGTCAGGGCAACCAGCCCAATCTGAATCAGAGTAAGCTCTCAGACTTTGTAAATCTCCTGACCTCAGACTAATTCCAGTCCTAATACTACCTTTCAAGTATCTTAGAACCCGTTTCACTAGAAGCATATGGATCTCAGTAGGAGTATTCATAAACTGAGATACATAATTAACCGCAAAACATATATCTGGTCTCGTTAATGTTAAGTGTTGTAGACTCCCCACTATAGTCCTATATTCAGTAGGGTCATGCAGGACAGTTCCATCATTTACAGACACTCTATTAGCTTTTGCTACATGAATTGTACAAGGCTTACATTCTAGCATATTAGCCTTTTTTAACAAATCAACTATATACTTCTTTTGAGTTAATAACAAAGAATCGGATTTGCGTATAACATCAATACCAAGAAAATAACTCAATGGACCCAAATCTTTCATAGAGAATCTTGACTGCATGGCTTGTATCAAATCAGTCATCAATGTATCTGAATCACCAGTCAATATGATATCATCTACATATACTAAGAGTATAATCATACTATATTTATTGCTCTAAACAAACATAGAGTTATCAGAAACCGATTTCAGGAAACCATAAGACAGAAGAAACGAACTAAAAGCATGAAACCAAGCCCGTGGTGCTTGCTTCAGACCATATAGACTTCTCTTCAACTTACAAACATATGATGGATAATCTGGATGAATGAATCCCTTTGGCTGAGTCATATATACTGGTTCTTCTAAATGACCATGTAAGAATGCATTTGACACATCTAATTGTCTGACAGGCCAGTTCTGGGTAATGGCAATAGTAAAAACAATTCTTACTGTTGAAACTTCACAACAGGGCTGAATATATCATAATAATCTACCCCTTCTAGTTGAGTATTCCCTTGAGCTACCAGCCGAGATTTGTATTTATCCATTGTACCATCCACCTTTAATTTCACTTTATAAATCCATTTACAACCCAAGATATTCATCCAGGGCTCATGAGGTACATACTCCCATGTATCATTCTCAACTAAGGATGTGACTTCTTCCTTCATTGAAGAAACCCAGTTTGGAATCTGATATGCCACTTTGAAACTCTTTGGCTCAGTAGTATTGGTCAACAGAGATGAGAAAGCAACAGGAAGAGGATGATTAACAACAGAATAAGAAACATGATCTGGATATTGTTTTTGTTTTGAAATTCCTTTCTTTGATCTAGTTATAATAGGAGTGTTAGAGTCAGAAACAAGATCATTTACCTGTGACAACTCAGAAACTACAGAATATGGCAACTCAGGATCACAGACAGATGATAACACTGGAGTAGACTGATAAAAATAGAAATTTTTCTCATCAAACACCACATGTCTAGAAATGTGTGTCTTTTTAAAAATAGGATTATTGCATTTATACCATTTATGAACAGGACTATATCCAATAAAGATACACTTTACTGACTTTGGAGACAAATTATCAGCTCTTGAATGACCTAAGAAAGGAAAACAGATGCAACCAAAAATTCTAAGAACATCATAATCTGGTAAAGAGTTATACAAGACATGAAAAGGAGATTTGAATTTCACAATTTTGGTTGGAGTTCTGTTAATAAGAAAAGTGGCAGTGTGAAAAGCATCATACCAGAATTCCTTAGGGAAGGAAGCATGAAAAAGGAGAGTGTTTCCCATTTCAGTAATGTTCCCATGCTTCCTTTTAGCTAGGCAATTCTGTTCAGGAGTTTTAGGACATGAAATCCTTATGGATATTCCATTTTGGTCAAGAAAAATCTTAAATGGACCTTTAACAAGTTCAAAGGCACCATCCGCTTGAAAACATTTTATTTTTGTAGAGAACTGATTTTCTGTTTGATTTTTAAAATGAGAAAAACAAGACAGAGCATCTGACTTGTAAGACATGATACATATCCAATGATATCTACTAAAATCATCCACAAAAACTATGTAGTATCTAAAAAAAGATAAAGATGCTACAGGAGATGGACCCCATATGTCACAGTGAATAAGAAATAAGGGTTTTGTAGCATGAGATTCAGATAAATGAAATGGTAATCGTTTACTTTTAGCAAGCTGGCATGTATGACAAAGAAAAGATTGATCAGAAGGAATAAAAGTTATGTGTTTCTGAGATTGTAAAAGTTGTAGAATTTTAGTTTATGGATGACCTAGTCTAGAATGCCATACAGTAGATGAAGAACAGACAAGAGGAGATGCAAAGGATGAGTAACACTCAGATGAAGGTAAATTTGATATTGGATAAAGATTATTAACCATACTACCCTGAGCCAAAATAGTGTGATCAAGCAAACTTCTGATCTCATAACCATTCGGATCAAACAGAAAATAACAATTGTTTTATTCAGTAAATCTAGCAACCGATAACAGATTGTGCTTAAGTTCAAGAACAAGTAACACTGTGTTCATCCTAAAACTAGTTTTAGGTGTTTGCAAAAGGGAAGTTCCAAGAAGAGTGATAGGGAGTTTCTTACCTGATCCCACCATTACCTTCTCCTTGCCAGCATAAGGAGAAGTATGTTGAAGCAGAGAGCTATCTCCGATCATATGAGAAGAGGCTCCGCTATCAGAAATCCATGTGGAATGATACTGGCTTTCACTAATGTCACCAGTATTGACATTAAGACCATTAAAAGCTTTCTCAACCTCAGCAATATTTGCAACACCACCAGAAGCACTCACATTCTTTGGAGGAGTATAGCAAAAGAAGCACCTGCTTGCATAATGTCCCTTCCTTCGACATATTTGGCATTCCATACCAGAATAATCATTCTGAGATCTTCTTACTCCATTAGAATTGAATATTGGTATTGAACCAGTAGATCCATTAGATGATGGAGGATGAGACAAAACTGGATTGTTCTCTTGAATTTCTGTATTTTCTAAAGTTTTCATTATTACCATTTCTTGCATTAGAGTAGACATTCTTGCTGTAGAAAGCAGATGAATTATGAGATTCTAACATCTATGTAGATATTTGATGTTGATCATTTAACCACTGCTCATGAATCAGTAATCTTTCCTTAAGTTCAGAAAAGACATAGGACGACTCTCTATGATATGCAGAGATTACAAAGTTATCATAATCTCTTCCTAACCCATTTAATATGTGCATAGTCAGACCAGCATCACTAATCTTCTCTCCAATAGCAGATAATGAATCAGAAATCATCTTGATTTGATGCAGATAAAGATTAATAGACTGATTTCCTCTACGCATATTACTAAGTTGATTTTGAAGCATTCCCTTGCGAGCAGCAGATTGTTGATTGAAGGTTGTTTCAAGAAACAACCATATCTCCCTTGCAGATGTGAGTCCAAGAACATCACTGTAAATAGTGGAAGAGAAAGTTGCCTTTAGACAGCTAACCACAAATCTATCAGTCTTTCTCCAGTATAACCACCTTGGATTAGATGATGAAACGCCATCTCTACTGATTTCTGATGGTGGTTCATGTACTTCTCCATTTACATAACCATATAGATCTGTAGATATTAGAACAGACTCAAATTGATCTTTCCATATCAGATAGTTTGTTGAATCAAGTTCTATCGAAATGAAGTTTGAGATATTGGTAAAAGGAAGGTTGAATGTTGATGAAAACTCAGATTCAGCAGTAGTATTGTTTGTATTCCAAGCTTCTGATCAATTTGCCATACTTCGAGTAATAGGCATGAAAAAGATTATAAATTCTTTGTTGATTTGCAGACAAGATTTTGAAGAACAAAAACAAGATCTAGATGAAAATTGCTGAAAAATTGATATTAATCGAAAAAGATTTTGAGTAAAGATTTTATTTGATTGTTTGATCTCTGCAAGAAATGTTATATGAAACGATTTTGAGAAGAATCTGCTTAAAGATTTTGAGAAGAATTGTTGTTAATTGATTTAGGAATTTTGAACGAAAAAGAGGAATAGCCATTAAACTTGGCTCTGATACCATGATAAGTGTTCACAGAGATATTAATGAGATGAATTGGGAAATGTTGAGAAGTAAAGTTTGTCTCTATTATTAATGAAAACACATTATCCCTTTACAGATAACAAGGACCGACTTTTATACTCACACAAAAATAGACAGCTGTACACCACTATTGACCACACCAAACATAATGATCATTGACTCTAATTGACTAACTAAGACTCTCTAATAGAATTTATAGAATTTGTGTGTTGAATTGGGAAAATATGGCATCAGAGTTAATTGTATTTCTCCGTATGGAGTTGTCTCACCTATGCTAATGGGTGCAACTGGTATGGAGGCTAGTAAGCTAGAGGAGCTAGGTTGTAAGTCAGGAAACTTGAAAGAAGCGGTAGTCGGGGGCTGAGGACGTAACAGAGGCAGCAGTATATTTGGGCAGCGATGAATATAAATATGTAAGTGGAATTAATCTTGTTGTTGTTGGAGGTTATAGTACAACCAATCCTTCATTTGTTATGGCTATTAAAAGCAGAATTTGATCAATAGTGCTTGATGTGTGTATTTGATTGCATTCTGATCGTAAGAGAGAAATAGGTTAGATTAAAATGGGTTTACAGAAGTTTAACAGAGGCAGAGAAAACAAAGAAAAAAAAGTTATACAAAAGCAAAATCCCAGTTGAGAACTGAACTATTGCAAAGTTGTAAGTGAACTCTATTTCCATTGGCTGCAGCCCAAGCTAAGATTAAGGCCTTAGATCCCAAGCCCAAATCAACCCATTTACTAAAGGCTGATACCGAAATTGATGGGGCTGATACCAAATCATAAAGGATTAAAAAAAAATCATGGCCATTCGATCACCAAATTGGTATTCCCCTACCAACTTTGGTACCACTTTACCAGTCCATAGTAGTAGTCTAAATCAATGTCAGTCTTAATACTATAGATAGATTTTTTTCGAAAATGCGACAGTTCCTTTTAGAGGATCCAAACTACAACAGCATGAATCATATTCCAAACTACCGTAGTATTGTGTTTGACAAGTGAGACTGACTCCAACAGTGAGCTAAGCCTTTCGTCAAGCTGGAAAAGGCTCATGCCCAATTGTTACTAGGTAACACGAATGACCAAATTTTATATGCGATCTTGCAGCGTAAAAACAAATGAACTTGAGATTCCATTCCATCACCACACATAACATAAGAGTTGTAAAGCTGCAATCCTTTATGTTGAAGCAAATTCGACGTGTTAAATTTACCATGAATAACACACCACATCAGAAAATTAACTTTGGGTGGTATTGTAGGCCTCTTAAGTAAAAGAATAAGGAACTTTTTTAACTCCCTTTCAAAATTCATCTTGGCATATAAAGATTTCACTGAAAAATATACCGAAGTTGTGCAAACTCCATTTTCTTGTATCTGGTGAAGTATGCAACGAAGGATGAGAGGATCCAATGACAAAGAGTAACTCAGCAAAATGGTTAGTTTCATGACATGAAAGGGGTTTTTTTGAAACCAAAACTCCAACTGACATTGAAGTGACATGATCTGCAATTTTGTTGAACTTGTCCAATGCTAACTTGTAAAGAGTAGAAAAGGTATCTACCAAAGGTGTTGTATTGCGCCAACTGTTGGAAAATTGAGTTAAAATTGAAGATGAAAAATACACAAAGAATGGTTGACCACTAACTTCAAAGATCTTTCGATTCTTTTAGACAATGGTTCGACCCTTCCGAATAACTTCGCAAGTACAATAGGTCAATAAATTATGCTTTCAGGATTCAATGAAGTCCTAATACCGTAATCGAATTCAAGGATTGTACTTCCTTGATCCGGCCAAAAACATAATGTTTAGAAGTTTCGATGATGTTATTAGAAGACAAAGAAAACAAAACGTTTTTCGATGTAACAGAATAATAACCAATTCATCACTACTTATATGGTATTTGAATCTTTTCGAGATACATATGCATCACCAACAGATAACTTCAACAAGCATCAATGGTGGTTATTGGGAAACGACACATCTGCTACCAATGCTTAAAAGCATTCGAAAATGTTTTGTAGTTTTGTAATTTTTTACCTCTTTTCTCAAGTGTAACTATGAAACTTAGTGTATGCATTTTTTTTCTTTTCCGTTGGGGAAAAATATAACTTTAAGCAGTCATTTGACGATTGCTAAGCTATGCAAACAAATTTGTATACTAGTTTTTCTTTTTTTATGTCTCTTTACAGGTTGCTAAAAGTTTTCTTTATACTATGTGTTATCACACTTCATGGTTGACTATATGGCATTATCACGGGAGGTTTTTCAGAATGTTATTGTTCTTCACGAGTATAAAGTTCTTTGCATTTTAAAGTGTATGTAAGTTTGGTGATTTATTTGTACTTACAGTTAGCTCAATGTTTATATAAGGTTTATGATATTTTACAAGTCCCATATTAGATGGAGGTTTTCGTATTTTTTCCTAAATTTTTCTGATTTATCTCTATCTTAATATCATACATTAACTTAGGAAATAATGTAAACTCAAAATTCTAAGTGGCATTTTTAAAATCTCTATTTTAAAAACAATTTTTCTTGACAACTGAAATAATTTTACTAACTCTACATTAAAAACTAAAACTAAAAATTAGGAGCAATATAAAATATAATTGAGGGTATTTCTGAAAATTCTTTAATCTTTTTTTTTTTATTTTTTTAATTTGTATGAAAACAACTTACCCTTCGTCTAAATAGGGACGGAGGAAGTGTAATTTACTAGTTCATTCTATAATTCAGTTATTAATATGTATACATGCAGACTCAATCTATAAATAGTTTATGAACTCATCTTTTGATACCCTCATTTAGTTCCCAAATTGCGAACTAAGGCTTTTACTTTAGCAGTAAGTTTGGTGATATCTATGGATCGATTATAAATAATAAATATATAATTATTTTCTTGGGACAATAAATCTAAACATATAGAACACTCGTGTTCATCGTTAGTTTTTAAATTATTTTGATTGGTTAGAAAATAACATGGATTTTCACATCCTTAAAAGGAACCTCTCAAGCAAGTTAGAGGATGTGTTCTTAACCATTTAACTAACTCATTCTCATATCCGATCTCAATTTTCGATTGAAGACTGATTTTTGCTTAAAAATGAATATTGTTGATGTGCCCTATAAGTAAGACTAATTTTTACACCCTTACAAACAACCCGTTGGAGATGCTCTTTAACTTAGTGTTGGAGATGTATGAGCTGGAATCTAGTTCGTGTCGCTCGTACAAAGTTCCTACAACTCTTGGGTACGTAAGAAGTGAAACAAGATTTTTTCTCACTCAGACTTAAATGCTTATTCTCTCCGTTTTAAAGGATAAATTTATTATATACATAAATTACATATAAAACATGTCTAATTATTTGAACAATAATTTTAGTCGTACATCAAAAAAACCGACCAAAAAAACCAACTGATACATGCCTTGGGTTTATTCCCACCTAGACGGTTGTTTTTGGGCCCACCTGGTTCCTATGTATCAGTCTATTTTTGTCGGATGTATGAGAATCATTTTTGTTTTTTTTGGAATGGACGGAGTATAACTTGCTGGCTTTTTCAAATCAAATGGTAGTACAACACGCATGGCTATCTATAGCTTCGTTTCAACCGACCACTACAATCCTTCGAATTGTCTAGATAGTTTTTAAGCTAGAACCTATTACAACCGACCACTACTAACTCTAACCAATTAGTGTACATAAAGTTTCTCAAGGTAATGGGCTTTATTTTGGAGTGATAAGTGGCATCTGGGATTAGTTCAGTTAGAATTAAAAATAGATTCTTACTTAAAAATATTTTTTTATTACTTAATACAGTATATTTTAGTGGGATCAAGGGTCATTAGTCTAAACTTGGGGTGGTAAAATAGAGTCATCCATTTTCACTTCTTAGTGAATGAGAAACCTTTGGTTTGTCCCATATTGGGCAAACCAAGAAGGAAGTTTATCCTCTTTACCACAAACGTTCTATATAAGGAAAAAGAACTAGTGGATATGGACTTAGGAAATGGACTAGTGGGCAAATGCACACATGTGTGGTGCTTCGCACCGAAGCACCACGGACCGCGGGCTTGCGGAGCTTGCGTATGCTTTTGCGTGTGCTTTTACGTGAGCCTTGGTGCGAGCCTTGGTGCGACGTGACCGTTTGATAATCAAGAGTCTTCTTCTTCTTTAAAAGAAAAAACAAAGTCAGATTTTTTTCTTACCCCAGTCGCAGCCACTGACCTGACGACTTTTCCCCT
>JAJJMC010019484.1:0-20322 GCA_023531435.1 Papaver californicum
TGCTACAAGTAGAATTCCTAACGAATACATATGCTATAAAAAAAAAATCACCTGTGAAGGGGCAGGCTAAAACCCCAGTTAGCCCCCTATAGGTCCGTGTCTGGATAGAACTGTTTATAACATACGGTTACCATAGAAAGGTACATATATCAATGTAGACATAGGTCATGCATGTAAATTATTTATCTTTCTATATTTCCTAATTAATAAGATCAGAATATGGAAAATATAATCAGATTTAAATTATTAATAAAACAGAACAAGTGTCGTAAGTCTATTAGCTTGGCACATTCGACTCACTTTTTTTTTAGCACAGAGGATACGGACCTGCCCAAGCTACTACGAGAGATTAAATATCCGTGTAATATAATTAGTTTGGCATATGCAGCATAGTACTGTATGGCATGTGGGTGTGGCTATACTGGCCATTTACTTTACCCCAATATGACAATTGTGCAAGCCCCCCAGAATGCAATAATTAATGATACAAGTTTTCAGGAAAGCCTGCAGGTGTATATACTATTTTTGGCCTTAACTACCAATTTCAGTATTAACCATCAGTGTACTTCGTTTCCTCCTCCAATACGTAACACCATTCTAAACCATGATTGTAATTATTAAAAGTCTAGGTTTTTGGATCACAATCATCAGAGTCAGAAACATAATCAAGTCAAATTTCACATAATGAAGACGAAATATGTTAACAATTTGAATAAGAAATTAAAACATGAATCAACACAATGATTTAACGTGGTTCGGCAACGGATTATCTACATCCGCGGGTGGTAAAAGATTTAGGTGATTTTTATTCATGATTATATGTAACAAAAGGATGAAATACAATTCGCCTCAAGTAAAATTTATCAAAGAATTAATGAACTAGCATTATAATTAACACAATACTCTTACCTAAACTCTTTTCTCTGATCATATTCCTTTTTCAAAATTTTCAGTCCTTCTTTCTGTTTAAGAGTTTGGTATTTATAGCAAATATCGGGGGTCCCTCCAATCTAACTTTCCACATATTAGTTCTTATCCATACTTTGGAACGATGCTTATCCCGCAAGACTTGATATGCGTATTTCTTATTTCCCTAAGTTTCTCGCTTGGTATCCCGCACCTCTTCTGCGGATTTGTACTCAAGTTGTTGTTTTTGGATTTGGATGAACGTTGCGGTCTTATTAGTATTATGCCATGTCTGACATGTGGCCATTGAAAGTGACTTGTCATGCTTTAGTTTCTTTTGTTCCGCAACCTGTACAGCTGAGACGTGTCCATCATGCATCGATGTTTGTCAGTTCCTTTTATTGTGTCAGGGTTTCCCACAGCTTGTGTGTCAGTCATGCAACGATGTTATCTATTTCGTACAGTGTGCCATGCTTTCCCGCAACTTGTGTGTCAGTCATGCAACGATGTTATCTATTTCGTACAGTGTGCCATGCTTTCCCGCAACTTGCGTGTCGAACATACAACGTTGCTGTCTGTTTCAGATGTCTGTTTCAGTACTTATCAAAAACTTTGTTTCAGTGCTTCTCGTTCCATCATATTCTGATACTCTTTCCATAGTATTTGAACACGCGTTGTTTGGGATTTTATACCCTCACAATGACATTCAACGAACTAATTGTCGTCGTATTTATCTAGATATCCTGTATCTTTTGCATTTAGAAATCTGCAATATGGAGTTGGAAGTTTAATGTCCATCGATCTAGGGAATTTCTAGCCCCTTGGGGTGATTTCTTTATTCATTTGATCATCCAAACACTGGATTAGGTGGTTAAATTGGATTTGGATTGTTTTGGGGTTTTTTGAGTTTGTCTCTTTAAAAAATAATATAAAAACAGTTTGCCTCTTAGACAAATTAGTGATTTGATTTTACCTCCTATTTTGTTAATAGTAATACTTTCTTCCTAAATTCTGATTCTGAACGAAAATACCCCTATTAACCAACGGTTCATATGGTTTAAAAAATGGCATCTCGTTATATTAAATTTGATGCTCGTACTTATAACATATAATCTATTGAATGTGATCAAACAGTGAAACTAACGAAACTAAAAAAATATCTACTTACAAAAGCTAATTGATATGAACGAGAATCAAACTTCGAATTCGGTTTCTTACTTCATCGGGGTATTTCAGTCCAAAATTAGCATTTAGGAAAAATATTGATAATATTAAGAAATTAAAAGGTAAAGTCAAATTATTAATTTGTTTAGAAGGAGAAACTTAAAAACGGGTGAAAATACTTAATATGATGATTGAATAGTTGAATATAACCTTAGTAATTCGTTTCAGAAAAAAAATTAGTTGTGTGTACCCTAGTACTCTGGCACTAGATATTGGCTAACTACGATATCATGGGCATCGTGTACGCCGACCCAGGTCCAGAAATCAAAAGTTAGTGATCTAAAACGACGGTCGAGACTGCTCGGCTGGGTAGTGTGACATCAGCACAACGAGTAACTGCCCAATCAACACCTCGTCAGCCAATCCCGGCGGCCATTTATGCTCACAATTGACAGCAATCATTTTCGCCTGCAATTGTCGGCCCCTAATTCCGCCCGCCATTGCCGAGCCGAGCCGCCGAATCGAGAATTTTCCCGCACCTGTTTTTTTTTGCCTTCTGATGTTTCTGTCCCATTTCGTGGGCTTGGCCATTTGTACCCTTTTTCTTAGCCTAATTCCACAACCCTATAAGAAAGTTATGGAAGAATCTGGAATACTTGCTGGACAAGTCACATAGGGAAAAGCTTTGGAATATTCCATATGACTTGCAGTTAAAGTCACCTTAAATCATGATTTATCTCAAAATTAGGGTTGATCCCCTAAACAAAAGCATATAATACAGGGAACCTAAACCCTAAAAGGTACACAATCTCCTGTGAAAACTCTAGCTAACTTAAGCATCAGAGGTTTCGTTGGTTTTATCAAGAGAAAGAGGTTGCGGAAAACATCGTGATGACCATCATCAACGTGAGTGTTTGGGACGGTAAGATCAATTTTTGCGCAAACATCTTGGCGCCAACTAAGGGAAGAAGAGAAACGAGATCGTGTATTCCCTTAACATGAATTATGGTAAGAATTGGACAAACCGCTCGAAGAGTAGTTTCTGGTGGAAATCCCAGTCACGACGGGAGAGATGAAGTCAATGAACGAGCAAACCACCCAACAGTCGAAGATGAGGAAGTTCTATTACTACCTTCAATGAATGCAAGAGTCGTACGTGGTCGTGTTCATAATGGAACCCCGGTTCCAGATACTCGAAGATACGGGAAGCATCAGATGCTTGAGAATCCTGAAATGGTCGATGAGTCCATGACATACAGGAAAAAACTGCGAATTCCGCTAAATAAACAACTTATACGGACATCCCTTCACGGAACAGGGGTGATGCGTGTCGTAAGTGCAACAAATTACTCAAGATATTTCCCATTAACTAGTAATATAGAGCTAGTAAGTATTGTTCCCACAGAGAGCTGTGTAATTTAGATGTTATTTAGATTAGCAAAACTATAATAAAAGTAAATACTAAGGGGGATTGGTTGATTAAAGTAACTAAATAATAATAATAATAAGAAGAAGAAGAAGAAGAAAAGATGATTAGGGAGTCATTCGTTGTTACCAAACGTTAAATCAAGTAGTATACTTATCTATCTTTCGTTACAACCATTCATCACCAACCGTAGAACACTACCTAGATCAATGTTATCCCCAAAGATCCTTTTATCACTGGATACGAAAGTTCTCGACTACTAGATTTTATTCGTTTGAACCACCAAGTAGTAGATCAGTCAAGGTGTAACCCAATCGAACGCTTTAGGCTTTGTGAATTTAGGTTGATCCTAATAGTTGAATCAAGTTCCACTTAAAAGAAGACGAGCAAGATCTAGAGTGGATTTCCCTGAGGATGAAAGTGATGAACATCAAGATGACTCAGATGGCAGCGATGTTAATTCAATAACTGATACTCGACTGCGTATAATGATCAAAAGAGTGCTAACCAAAAATCATCCCAGAGATGATAGGTTGAACCGACTTCATCGAGACGCTGGAGCACCTTTCAAGAATAATACCATGGAGTTCCGCCACCAAGAAATTTTCAATTACCCAAAATACCAAAGTTCGATGATAAATTGGACGACCCATATCAGCATGTCCTGCACTATGAAACTACAATGGCCCTATGGAAACATAATGATGAACTCATGCGTAATATGTTCCCACAATCATTGATTGGCGTAAACATATAACATGGTTCAACCAGCTCCGGCCACAATCAATCGGGACCTACAGAAAAATGATCGACAAATTTTGTTCGCATTACAAATACAATCGTCGTGATCGAAAAGGATCTCATTCACTTTTCCTTCTGAAAGTTAGAAATGGCGAAAACATCAGACAATTTACTCAACGGTTCAAGCATGAGTTGACATAAGTAAATGATGCCAATGATCAATTGGTAATCGAGGTTTATCAATTGGTAATCGAGCAGGTATATACAACTCTCTAGTTTGTAGACCAGCCAAAACTTTGGAGGAGTTGTATGATCGAGCAGAAGAATATGCTCGGGTTGAGGAGGATTCAAAGGCTCTAAAAACTAGATACACAGACAGAACATCCCATCATCCACAAGATGGGAAGAAAAAAAAGTCAAAGAACCGTTCAAATGGGTAACACAACGACCGGGGTGAAGCTCGAGAGAAAAATCACGGTGAAAGAGGAGAAGCTGGAAATCAGTAACAACAAGACATAAAGCTGACACCATTGGACATTCAATTAATTGAACGGTACGACAGAATAAGTAAGGAGTTGTGGCCCCCTCGATCTTTGGAAAAAGACACACGTGAGAAACGTGTTGTTTCGATGTCACTGTAGTACATTGGTAAAGTGACTGGGTGATGATACCAGTAACCTGAGTTCGAAACTCGTCAGCACCAAATTCTTTACCGATAAAAAAATATTGTAATTTCTACAACAACATTGGTCACACGACTAAAAATTATCGATCATTACGGTTCTAGGTTCAGAGGATGATATATGATGGAAAGCTACAAGAATACGTCCAAAGGGATCAAGGGAAAGGATCATGAAAGTTATAGCTGAACATAACACATGTGATTAATGTCATACAAGCCAGGATCCACTCAATATCTAGGCAAGTAACTGAAGATGAAACCAGGAAGAAGCTAAGTCAAGTGAAAGAATGGTGTGTGGCAAATCACATTGATTCTGCCAGTGGAAAATGAGCAAAAATGTTGGGGCTCAGTTGCAAGACGATCAAGTTCACTAAAAAATACATGAAAGGTGTACATTGTCCACATAATGACACTATTGTTATAACTGTTTGGATTGGTATGTTCTATGTCTGATAGACACATTTTTGTGTCTAAATTGCACCTTAATTTCTAGTGAGTTAGTATTCGATTTTGTGTCTATTACGTGTTTCTATGCTTTTGTAGGTACATTAGAAGAATAAAGATTTGTGGAAAAATTGGCTCAAAAAGTGTTCAAAGCACCCGGGAAAATGGATCAAGGCACCCACACTTTGGATTGGGGCACCCTTGGATCGGGATGAGATGGATCGGACCAACTCAGCGGGTCAACTCGGCCCAGTCAACTCGGTCAAAGTCAGTTGACCGAGTCAAACCTTCATCGGGACAGTTTCATCGGCAGCAAACTTCTGATTTTCAAATCAGATTTTCTTTGCGATTTCAGCGCAAATTGGGAGTTACCCAATCTAATTCAAGGTTCGTAAAATCGATTAGAAGCTCTAGAAGCCGAAGATAAGGGCCAGAGGAGCATGAATTTGGACGGGAACAGGAATACATCCCTGTTTTGGATTGGCATCAAATTCTCGTCAAACTACCGAGTTATAATGGGATTAGAACATCCTAGAAGACTCCAAAGGCCTATATAAAGAGTTTACAAGCTTCAGAAATAAGGTACGCAGCTCCAGGATCAAGTTTTCTATTTTCCGGCTAACTCCGTCAACGCTGCTACACCGGCCGTCACCGGTGTTCATCCTCACCTTCACCGAAGAAGACAGCTCACCCACACTTTTATCTGTTGCAAAATTTGAAATCTCTGTTGCTATTTCTCACTGTTATATTCTTGGTTGAATTGGGTTGTAACAGTTGGAACTGATTCTGTAACGTGTGTTCTGCGTTACTGTTTAGCTGTTACAGCGTTAATCAATCTTGTAATCTTTCTTTTGAGCAATGAAATCAACTTTTGAGCAAGTTTTCTTCACCATGGGCTAAGTCTAATTACTGGGATGATGGATAAGGTAATTTTCTCAATTTTATGTGATTTAATTATTTTCTAATAATTATTTATAATTCTTTTATTATTAAAATTGCATAGTTTTGAATAGTAAAAACGGTTTTCTTTCAACAGTTGTGCTTTTGCTTGATGGATTATGCTTAGTTAATTAATTTTGATAGTCCATGCTTGTGATTTACCTCTGTTTGTTAGCATAACAAAACCAACTTTGGCAATTATTTGTGCTTTAATTAATTTAAAAAGAATTATCTGATTAATCACATAGGTTGTTAGATTTACCTGATTCCTGATTCCTGGTACGTTTAAAATTATTTAAAAATCATATTTAGGTTATTTAGTCTTTTTCTTACTCCTGGAATTTTCTAGAATTAGTTTAAATCATTATTTTCTAAAATCATTACCTTCACAAGTTCGAGTAACGAACCACTTTATTTACCACTTCTAAACTACATCAATGTCCACCTTGTTCTGGTGGATACCGGAAGCTCTGTGTCTGTTATGTTTTTAGGATCCTATTCTGTTATGAGACTCTCCCATGATTTGATCGAGGAGGATGGAAATCCTATTATTGGTTTTAGTGGCGAAGTTACAAAGGCAATTGGGAAAGTGAAACTACCCATTACCGTTGGTACCAAATCCATTTTTGGAAATTTCTTGTTGCTGGACTGTCGAGCTCCTTACAATGCAATCATGGGACGAGACTGGTTACATGCTATAGGAGCAGGCACATCTTCATATCACCAATGCTTAAAGTTTGTCACATCTAAGGGTGTCGTAAAGGTGAGAAGCAATCAAATGGAAGCTCACAAATAGCATCAGAATGTAATGGACGAATACCGAAAATCAGAAGTCACTACAAAAATAATCATCTTTAGCCATGACGAGAATCCGTGGAAACAAATCAAAATTTCGTGGCAAAAAAGAAATAGCCACGATTGATCAACCGTAACAAATAGCCTTGTGGCTAATAGTTTTTGCCATGATGCTAATTTTTATAATAGCTAAATAGACACCCCTTATCCCACACTCTAGTTGGGAGAAAAATTTAGTAGGACCAGAATAATCCCCATAGGCCCCAATATAGCCGGGTTGAATTTATTGAGGAGGACTTAAATAATTGAAGTATGCCCTAATTTAGTTAGGTATATTTAGGGGGAAAAAACGGTTTAGTCCAAAATCTCATCCAAATAGACTAGTTAGTCCTAACACATTCAACTAGGTACAAACTAGTCATTTATTTATTTTAAATATGGAAAGGACACAAATAACATTTCTGATTTACAATTTACTCCAAATATTTACAGTTTAGTCCAAAGTGAATAATGATGATGTCAGCAATTTTAAATAATTAAAAAATAATTAAAAAACAATTTATCTTTCAAACCGCTCATCCAAAATTCGTAAATTTTATATATTAGGAAAGCTCTTTCCGAGATCTACAAAAAGAGTAACCATATGACTATATAATTTTTATTTCTTACAAATTTTAATGTTCGCTTCATCGTTATCTGATGTGTACAAAAAAGTATACACACAAAATTTTCATAAGCTTATACAGTCATATTCTTCACATGTGCACCAATATGTACACTCTTGCAAAATATACATGAAACTGATCATCTATACTCACACTCAAACCTACTTTTTCATTGGAATTACACTGGTGTATCAATATGTACACCCATACAAAATATGCATAAAACCAATTATTCATAACCATACACACAAACCTATTTTTTCATGGGAATTACAATGGTGCACCAATATGTACACCCCTGCAAAACATGCATAAAACCGATTAGTCATAACCACACACAAACCTATTTTTTTCATGGGAATTACACTGGTGCATCAATATATACACCCCTGTAAAACATGCATAAAACTGATCATTCATAACCACATACAAACCTACTTTTTCATGGGAATTACATTGGTGCGCAATATGTACACCCTTGCAAAACATGCATAAAACCGATAATTTATAACGACACACGAACCTACTTTTTAATAGGAATTACACAGGTGCACCAATATGTAAACACCTACAAAACATGTATTAAATCGATCATTCATACCCACACGTAGACTTATTTTTCATGGAAATTACATTGGTGCACCAATATGTACACCCTTGCAAAACATGCATAAAACCGATCATTCATAACCAAATACAAACCTACTTTTTCATGAGAATTACACAGGTACATCAGTATATACACACCTACAAAAAATACATGAAATTGATCATTCATACCCACACACAAACCTAGTTTTTCATGGAAAATACATTGATGCAATGGTATGTACACCTACAAAATATGCATGAAATCAAGCATTCATGCCCACAAACAGACCTACTTCTCATGGTAAACACTGGTGCACCATTATGTACACACTTTCACAACATGCATGAAACGATTATTCATTCCCCACACAAACCTAATTTTCATGGAGAATATCCCGGTGCACCAGTATGTACATATCTACAAAATGTGCATGAAATCAACCATTCATACCCACAAACAGACCTAGTTCTCATGAAAAATACACTGATGCACCAATATATACACACCTACTTTTTATGTGAAAATTACATATTACAAAAACATATATAAAAAATCATAAGAATAAGACATAAAATAATAAGAAGGAAAAAAAAATGTATAATAAAAGGATTCCACCATGTTCTCATACAAAACAAACATTTTCAGACTTTTAAAATTATTAAAAATACCCCTGTGTATCATATAATGTTAAGCAATTGACACATATACTATTATGTATACATGCTAGATAATATTCAATCAAAAAAATAAAAAAAAGGTTAACAAAACCTCTTAACCTCATCAATAAACCCCGTTGCCATCATGTTCGGCACCTTTATAACCACTCCTTATATCCCATTTTCATATCTCATACATCTACAGATATCTTACTCATTTTTGAATTAAAACTTTTTCAAAAGAAATTTAGCCTTTATTGAAGTTTGTGTTGTTATATCAGTGATATATTAATTTGTTAATTACTTTTCTGGTTGAAAAGTGAATACTCAGATGGTTAATCCACACAGCAATAGAACATTAGCAACAAAGGATAATAAAATATATCCACTGATTTCTAAAAGTAACCCATTGTAATTGCAGTAACTAGAAAAAATTCCATCGTTTCCATAAAAATACATCAACAAGACAACAACTATTCAAAATCAATATAATTACTTAATTCCTATTAAACCTTATTGAATTCCACATCTCGCACTAAATTGAAATATTCATCTAATATAATTATACTATGGAACAAAATCATAAACCCTAGATTAATTTGGAGGGAGAAGTAAAAAAAAACGTAGATGTAAAGAAAGATTTGAAGAAAAAAAACCGCTAAACTTAGTGTTGTTGTTGTTTACGACGGAGGTGATGATAAGCTTTGGTTGATGGTGGTGGTTATTCAAACCAACGTCGGATCGGATCTCAATAGCAAGGAGAGGGAATTTGTAGAGAGAGAATGAAAAGATATTTTCAGAAAAAGAAATTGTTTAACACCAAACAGGTATACATATTTTATATAAAAAAATACTTTTGAAATTAAAAGATAGGGATTTAGATTGAATCAATAGAAAAAGTATTGATCCGTTTTAAATTTGGTAAATTAGGATCTATTAGTACTAGGCTTTGAAGGGCGGACTAAAAAGTCTAAAACCCAATAAAAATAAGACTAAACGTTAATTCCTAGTGGCCATTATTATGGTTCACACTTTGTTCCAAAACTATAGGTCTACGTCTTCTTTACTTAGTAGATCCGGTGCCCTGATCTTTGAGTCCAAATAAGGACCATTTATTAGAAATGAGATAAAATGCCAAATGAGATACAGTGAGAGAAAGAAGAAGAAGAAAAAATATATATTTACATCTGCTACGTTTCCATCAAATTGAATAAGGTGGATGCATAATCACCTGGATTTGTTAGGTTTTGGTCTTGTCTTTGAATAAAATCGACTTTGAGTGAACAAAGAAAGGAGAGTGATATCTTGAGATTATACGGTATAGACTCTTTCAATTTGTCGCACTTCCATATGGTTAAACTCCAAAGAGAAGTCAATAATAGCAAATCCGGTAGAAATGTTAAAACAGGGCAATCATCTAATTCCAACGCCTGGAGAGAACTGCCGTTGCCGTTGTTGTTGAATATATAAACACCGTCATCATGAAAACCTTGAAACTCGTGGCAACCTCTGATCGCCAGAGAACGAAGATGTGGAGTATTGCTTTGGAGAAGTATGCCCAGTGGGAAATATATTAGCTCTGGAGAAGCAAATATTTCAATGTGTGTGAGAGACGTAAGACATCCTCCGGATAAGATTGAGTTTACTGCCTTGCCGTTGGTGTTCCATAATTGTAATTCCTTAAGGGAAGGAAATGAGTTTGGCGCACTTTTCAGTTTTCGAGAAAAGTTCATCTCTAGTCTCTTTAGGAGAGGGAAGGAAAATGAAGGAGGAGCAACCCATTCTTCTAGATTTTCCATACCATGAATTTCCAACACAACTAACGAAGGAAATAATGGTAATGATGTTGTTTTAGAATTCTCTGCTTCTTCTTGTTGTTGCTGGTAATAAAATTCTCTACCCAAACACTTGACTGAATTCATATCCCGGACAGTTAGATCCCTAAGGCATGGGAGCATACCCAGCGCTGGAAGCTTTTCACAACTTTTGCAACTCCATAAATTTAATACTACCAAATTCGGAAGCAGACAATTAGACGATGAACCCATCATCCACTTGGGAAGCTCTAAACCAAAGAATCCAAATATTTGCAGCTTTCTCAAATTGGGGTGAGGTCGGAGACCTTCTAAAACCATATCACCATCTTCAGCACCATCCTCATCATCTTTATCATCTTCAAAGAAGGGTCTCCACTGTAGATATAATTCTCTCAAATTTTGCTTATCCTTTAACTTTGCTCTCTTTGCCTCTTCCATTCCTCCTCTCACAATATTCTTTAGACTTCGTATGCATAATACCTCAAGGGAGTTCAGCAATGCTAACTCTTTTAGCCCACTATGACCAATACAAAAATTACATGCTGCTTCTTTCCTTACCACGAACGACATCAATGTTTCAAGGCAAGTTAGCTTTTCCATACCTCTGGGCATGAGAGCACCATCACTTATGTCGTGTGTAAACCATCTTAATTTCGGCCAGTTCTTAATTTCTCTTGGAAGCACACATCCAGAACCAAAATCAACTATCTCCAAATTACAAAGGTTGTTAATGCAAGATTCAGGCAATACCTTGATATTAGTACGTGACAAATCAAGGCACCTTAATCGTGTCAAGGCTCCTAGTTCTCTAGGTAAGACATCTAAGTTACTACAGAACTCAAATTTCAACGTCACTAAATTGCCAATGCAAGTGATAGAATCAGGTAATTTTGTAACAGATGAAAATGAAAGGTTAAGGTAACTTAGATGTTTTAACAAACCAAAATTGTCGGGTAAGGCTTTAAACTGACTGCACCCTTGGAGATCCAACGTCTGCAAATTACTAATAGAATCACCATGTAGAACTTTAATATCAGAATTGGAGGCATTAAGATGCCTCAAATTTTTCAAATGCGCCATTTCACCAAGAAACCCAGATATATTTTTGCAATAACGCAATATCAACGTCTGCAAATTATAACAATGATTTAATGACACATCATGCGATAAATCAAACTCACAATTTGAGAGGTCTAGGAACCTCAGATGTTTAAACTTGGAAACCGAAAAGGAAAATTTTGTATCCCAAAGATCGAGCGGACATAATATGCGTAAACGCTTAGCAGAAGAAATAATACTTATTTCTGAATATTTCTTAGGATGAAGTACCACACTTGTTCGCAATTTCTTTGCCTTACACACCACCACTTTGGCATTTGTTGTCGACGAACTACTATCACATATCAGTTGTAAACGACGAACTTGTGAAATATCTTCTTTCCTGTCGATCCCAAATTCGTTATGATCTACAACACTCGTTGCAAGATCATGCACAAGATCATGCATCTTGCACTTAAGGATGACGCCAAGTTCATCCTGCTTTATATCCTGAAAGAACGAGTTCCACAACAAAAACTCAAAATAATCATTTCCAATTTCTTCAAAGGATCTATTATAATATACCTCATTGGATAACTGAAGGAATCCCTCTGCCATCCACATGCGAATCAACATCTCTCTTTCAATTTCCCAGCCTTTGGGAAATAAACAACAATATGAAAAACATTGTTTCAAAGGCGATGGTAAATTATCATAGCTCAGTTTCAAGATTGATATGATTCTTTTATTTTCTGGTTGGACCCATAAATTTTTATTGTTATTGATTGAAACCCAGTAGCTTTCATCGCATTTCAAGTATAATAAACTTCCAAGAAAGTTCGCTGTAAGTGGTAAGCCATCGCATTTCTTTGCTATGTCCTGCCCAAGATATGACATATTTTGAGTAAGTAGTGCTCCACCTATAAATGAAATTTTTTTCTGCATAATAGACCAACAAACATCATCTGTTAATTTTTGTAACTTATGGACCTTACCCCCAATAACAGATGCAACTATTTGGTTGCGTGTAGTGACTAATAATTTGCTGCCTTCAACACCACTGACAAGGACTCCCATTAGTTTCTCCCAATCTTCGGCGTTTCATTCCATAAATCATCCAGTACTAATAGGTATTTCTTATCAGTTAGTTTTCCCTTCACTTGTCTCGCCAGCACATCGACATTTGATGCAGCTCCACATGAACCATCAGTAATGGACTCCAAAATTTCTTTTAAGATCCTATAGATATCAAACTCGTCAAATACGCAAACCCACATTTTTATTTCAAAGTGTGTTTTTATCGACTCGTCTTTGTATACCAGCTGCGCTAATGAAGTCTTACCCAGACCCCCCATACCCACAATGGACACGGCCGAAAGTTTCTCTCGAAGAGAAAAATTGTGTGATGATGTTGGAGACACTGAAGGCGACGATTCACTGGTCAGCATCTTTACTATGTCCGATGATGCATCCTCCCTGCCTATAATTACAGAATCATCTACAACTGATGTAGTTAGCCGGTTACGTTTCTCTCTGGTTTGATCGACTTGAGAAGTAGCACCCGTAACATTCAACGAATATCTGACTTGATCATCATAAATTTCATCTAAGTTCTTTTTTATGGCTCGGATTTTACCAGCCATCTTAATTTGAAACACAAGTGAATTTGAGGACTTACTAATAAAGCCGCGAACTTTGTGCTTGAGCTGACTTCCTCTTTCGCAACGACGCATGGTTTCGTAACAGAATTCATCCATAACATCATCTGCATCGTAAACAACGTCTTTGATCCTTGTCAACCAAAGTCTGACAGTAGCATCAGTTATTTGTTTCTCCTCCGCATCAAAAATCAAAGCTTGTATTGACTCCAAGGTATTCCCAAGTTCCTTAGATCATCTTTAACACCCCATGCCCGACTAATCTGTTGAGCAATAACAGGGAGCAGTTTCTTCAAGATTTCAGTCACACCGCTAACGAGAATCCCTTCCAAAGCCATAATAAAAGAAATATGAAACTGATAAATAAAAGATTGTACGAAGAAACAATATAGAAAATTAGATAATGAAGATATGAGAATGAGTTAGCAGAGAAATGATGAGATACTAGTCGTTAGACAGATTGAAAGATTAGTAGTAGATATCTAAACTCCACTCAGCATTTCCCAATTATATACTAAACAATTCATCTAGTTTGATACTAGTATTATTTTCTTACAAATAAATCAAATTATTTGATTTTTGTTTTTCATATTCTCCACTTGGATTTGAATCAAGTTTGTGGGCACGTCGCACGTTCCTGACGAGGGTAACGAGCACATGAAATAGGAGTTGTGCACGATTTTGTGTAGTGATTAATGGTCAAACTAGCTGATCGAGGTAATTAGTGGGTTCTTCAGATTCCATATTTATTTTGATTTAAACTTATAAAAATATCAATAGAATTCTCAATTTGTTTGATCATTTCAAATTTTATATAATTAAGCTTCAACATAAAAATCGTGCTCCACTCAATCAGATCATGAACTACTTGAATAAAAGAAATGATTTACTCATCATACCTGCAATTAAGCTCACCGTAGTTTAACGTGGTACCATATTAACGCCAAACACTATGGTGAGGTATATGGTTTGGCTATAATTTTAATCTAGTTAAAAGTTGGGACATCGTTTGGCTATAATCTGGTCCAAAGTTTTGATTTAGCTAAAGGTGGGATCACATCTGATCCCAGTTATAGTCAAGCCATAAAGACGGATACTCAGGACCCATAAAAAAAAGCATTTTACGGATATTGAGCATCCGTCAAATTTTTAACGGATATTAGGTATCCATCTCAGTAATAAAACTAAATTCGGTTTTTTACCTATATTTACTCATATTATTTATCTTTTAATTATTTTATTTACTCTAATTCTTTTTACCTATTATTTTTTCAATATATTTTTTTTTAACTATTTTATTTTACTCTAAAAAAATTCCTATTATTTCTCTAATTTTCTATCTTACTTAGTCGGTTTTTTACCTATATCAACTGCTAATATTTATCTTTTAACTATTCTATTTACTCTAATTTATTTATTTTCTAATATTTCTCCAATATATTTTTTTTTAACTATTTTATTTATTCAATTTTTTTCCTATTATTTCTCTAATATATTTCTCTTTATCAGTTTTTAATCTACAAAAAATACTAAATAAATAATAAAAAGACTTGGATGATACTCAATATCCGTCTTAACAAGCCAAGTGATGGATTTTTACCATAATGTAGTTTTTAACTCCTTCTTTTGCTTGGCTATAATTAAGCTATAATCAAGTAAAAAACTTTACCATAGTGCTTGGCCTAATGTGTTACACCTGCAGACAAAACCCTATAGGGCCAACGGTTATGTGGCTTGAACAACCACACATGAGATAGCTGGAAACGGAATAGAATAAACGGAATTTCATGTGGTGAAGGTGATTAATAAGTTTGGCACCCTACTAACAGATACAGTATCTAGATATGGAATAAAAGTAATTCATTCAAATTGGTTAACTTATATGTATACGCTTATTCCTCTGGCGATCTACAACACTTCCACGGTTCGGTACCGTGAGGGTTTGATGAATCTAATTCCTAGATGGGCCCTCCATGTGGGTCCTATGTTTCATGGTATGGGCCAGCCATGGGTCTGTATCCAAGCATATTTTTTGATTCAGCGATATTCCTGCAGGTTTTTGTTCTTAATCCGACAAATCCGATGGGACTTCTATCTCTTCACAACAGACAGGGGAACCAATATTACTAACGCTCGGGAGTAGCACGATCGAATGATAGTTAGGCTGTTTGAAATTTTCCTATCAACAGCAAGTTATCACGAACCTCTTTATAGTACTATGTTTTATACAAGGATTAGGCTTATAATAATAATAAGTTTCAGAGTAGTTGTAGTTCTATTTATCAACAGCTTTGAATTTGGCACGATTATATCCGGAAGGTACAAGGTCTTCGTCATCGTAACATCTATATCAGCTGGAGATATAGTAGATTGAGCGGGATTAAAACCTATGACCTTCCTATTTCGCCCATTTTCTGGTATTATAGTAGTTCGAACACCTCTCAATTACATGTTGAAACATACATGTCTGTCGTTGTTATCCTTGTTCTGTTTGGGTCTTTAGACCTTTACCAACAAAACCTTATTATTCGAGTTTGTGACTTTAAAAAGTTACAAATTTACCAATTTTCTGCTGAGAAGATTGTTTCGATCCCCATCGGATTAAACTCTCTTTCATGGAGGCCTCTTAGGAGGGCCAGGGATCATCTTTGGGTTAATATAAATTTTTTGAAGTCTGTTAACATACTTATCTTAATAGATTTATCTCATGGGATAGCACATATGGAAGTGGTTGTTTCGGTAGGTACTGATAAGGTTTGATTGTTGTGACTCCCACTGATGATTTTGATGATCTCCACTATTATTACTATATAGTGTAATTCCGTTACTCTTAATTATAAATTTAGTTATTTACTTAATTTATCTATTGTAATGTTGTGGAGCTTGTCACCACTTTTTGGACGGAACAATTGGATGGTTGTCTAGTTTAAGAATTGGGAAGTTCTCGTTTTGATAAAATTTGCCAAAAAAAAAAAAAGTCTTAAAGGGTATATTAATTGTGAATGGGTTTAGGTTTCACACAATTGATCATGAGAAGAACAAGAACATGTAGAAACTATCCAAGAATTTTGGAGTTGTACTCCACATGAAACTAAAGGTGAAGAAGTGATTAGAAGTACTGTTGATAGACACATTTATGTGTCTTATTTGATCTCAAATTTATATTAATAGTACCCAATTTTGTATTAATATTATTATTTTCTATGTTTTTAGGTATTTTTGTGAAAAAATTTGGCTTAAAAGTGTTAATGGCACCCATAAAAGTGATAAAGGCACCCCGAGAGAATAGATAAAGGCACCCCGACTTTGGCTAAGGGCACCTTCTTCTCAAACTCAAAATGAACTTGGCGGGAAAAATCTTCTTCTCAACTGTCTGAAGTTATAAACAAGAATTTGAGATATTTTGAAGAAGTTAAGGCACGAATATTCTCTTGCCCTAGTAAGAAGAATTTATGTATGATTTGGGATACATAAAATCAAAAAGAATCGTGCAAATATTTGACTCTTGCAAAAAATAAAAAAAAAAAACAGGTCGAAAAATCTCACAGAAAAGTTAGGATTTTCTTTCCTAAATTCACGTGATTTTTGCTTCTAAATGATTCAATATCTTGTTGGACAATTCGGGAAGCAAACAGAACCATCGAAGAAAGAAAATCATGCCACGGGGAAGAATATTTAGCCGAGAATTGATTCTCATTAATGAAAAGATATTGAGGAGTTAAGGAGAAAATTCGGGAGATGTTGGCTTGTTATATTATGAATATGAGTCGAGAGAACATGAGAGGGGAGGTTGGCTATAGCCAGGATCGAAGAAATAAAACTCCACAATAGTTTTGCTGCTACACAGGTCGTGAACGAAGAAGAACAACAACAACAACAACAACAAAGGGCTAATATAAATTGTCGTTAATAACCGTTGCCAAAGCTACTCAATATAAAAGTTAAGGCAACGCTTTTGTTAATAGTCACAACGACAGATTGGGTTTTAAATCACACATAAGTTGTCGTGAATTCATTAAAGAATTTTATTCTTTCTGTGACATATTGAGTCAGTTCTTCTTTGGAATTTCTTATACAATTATGAATAAAATGATTTCTTCTTCTATTCTTTTTGTGATAAGTAGCTAGATTTCTTCCGTAGGATTAGAGATGAAGTCCAAATATGTTTGCTAGAATATTTTTATTATTTTCTGTAACAATTTCTCTTGGTCCTATTTCTTGATTGATATTGATAATAATTTCTTCATGTGTCCTTTAATGATTAAATAATTGATTTATTTATTCTTGTTAGAGACTAGCATTTTATAGTGAAGTAATTATTAATCTTTTGAGAAAAACTAATTGATTAAAACTCCATATTTTTCAAGACGTAAATACTTTGTCTGAAATCATCTTGAGTAATAATTTGAGAAAATTATAGAGAAAAGTTACAGTCATCTAGTTTGCGGAGTTGTTATGAAATCTTGAATCCTAGGTTTTCTTCCATTTGTTTACAACATTTAGAGTAATTTATGTTTATTTAAACTTTTATAAAAATAAACACCATATTTGTTATTAGCACAATAATTGACTAAAAGTTAGAAATAGCAATTTCAAAATCTCTGTGGAACGAACTGTACATTGTATATTGTCAAATAGATAGTCGTACACTTGCGGCATAATTAAAATCGCATCAACCGTTAAAGTGACGAAGATATTACGTGGATTATTTCTCTTTTAGGTAAGGGTTTCTTTTATTTTTTTTAATTCAATTCTATAGATGATCTCAGAAGAGTACGAGAATCTTGTGCAGTCTTTTTGAGACCGGGCATCATTCACATCCAAAAGTGGACTCCGGACTTCAACCCCAACACTCAAAGACACTCTTTAACTCAGGTATATATATGGGTTTGTATATATGGCATTAGTCTTTTGTAATTGCATATGAAAACTCTTTTCGAAATTGCAAGTCCTACCGGAACACCTTTGCAGGTTGACAATGCAACAATCAAGAAAACCTATGGGCATTTTGTAAGAGTCCAAGTTGAAATAGACTTATCATAGCACCTTCCTGATAAGGTCTTGGTTGAGAGAGATGTCTTTTCCTTCGTGATATATGAGAAGTTACATGCATTTTGCTCACATTGCAAAGCTATTAGGCATGGCCTCGTTGAGTGCAAGCCTAAGAGCTCAGCAATGAATGATAAAGACTCAAAGAAGCAAAAACTAAAGAAGATTGTACCACAATACATCGTGAAGAATCCTGGTCCCAAACAGTATCAATGATAGCATTACTTATAAAGGTGATACTTCGAATGCTACAATTTTTCCGACTCCAGTAGTGGAGCAGAAGAATAACGATACTTCTGAGACTTTAATGATAAGATCCCTGATCAAGTACTCATTGAGTAAAACGATATCGTTGATAATAATACTAGTAATGCTTAACCCGAATCATAGGAAGAGGGGGAAGTGGATAAGACTTCTTCATATGATAGTATTTTGAAGGGGACTCGTTGTCAGATTGGTCTGAGGATGAAGATGAAATTTATTCACAAAAAGCTAGAAACATAGAATGGATCTCCTCTAAGAAGTTAACAATTGTTGATAATTTTGACACTAACAGATTCAATAGGCTAGCCATGTACACCAATGATAATGAATATGATAACTATCCAATATTTTTATCATCGTCGGTATTGGAGAACATGTTGGTAGAAGATACTCCTTCTCCACCATTGTATGGTTTTCAACATGTTTTGTATGGTTTTAAGAAGAAAAATACTAAACCAAAACAGGAAATCTATTTAAAAGCTCCTGAAAAGAATTTTCAAATGAAACTTCTTGGATAAATTTGTTGATGTGATTTATTTATTTTTTTAAATGTTTTTTTCCCTTTATGTTTCTGTTTTTTTTTTCTTTTATTAATAAATTTATTAGCTTAAAAATAAGTGATGAAGATGATTCAAATGATGACAGATCGACAGTGATAGTGAATACAATGATCATTTAAGTAATTGTGAAGAAGATTTCGTCTAGTATAAGGTAAAAACTAGTACTCAACTCCATTGTTTATTTTCTTATTTTTTTTTGTTTTATTTTGGGTTTCACATGGAATTCATCACGTAGTTCAGAACTTTTTTTTTTTTTGAAGCATGGAACCTTTTATGAATATGTAGGCTGTAAGTTTTCCACGATGTTCTATTTTCTCAGCCTCGTTTTAATTTTTCAAGTTTAATTTTAATTCTAGGTTGGCCTAGGTTTTTTCAGTTCTTTTGTATTGTGTGGGGTTTCGGTTTCGGAACTGAGAATGGTGTTGTTTCGTCCGCTTTACGAGTATTAGTGAAACATGAATGAGGCATGAAGTTGAGATTATACTTGGGGATAAGATTAATTGTCTTTCAATTCTGATCAAGATTAATTAGCTTTTGATTTTCCGATTCAGTTTCTAGTGAATTCACTTTTAAAATTTCCAATTCAAATGAATTAATAGCTCGAAATTTTGATGGTGATAGTTCAAAAATCAATTAGATGGGAATTTTCGAAAATATGATTTCAACACACTCAATTTAAATTGATTTATTTTTGATTTTCCTAAATCAATAGAATTAGTAGCTCAAAAATCATAGAGAGATAATTCGAAAATCAATTAGGTGAGGCTTCGTTAAATATGGTTCTGGACACACTCAATTTCAATTAAATTTATTTTAAAAAATTTAATCAAGATCAATAAGCTTTCAATTTTATAATCAGTTTTAAATGAATTTACTTTCAAATTTCAATTGAATTTACTTTTAATGTTCCGTTCCAAATGAATTTG
>JAJJMC010019488.1:0-35885 GCA_023531435.1 Papaver californicum
TCACAGGTATGATGTATTGATGTTAGGGTACTTAGACTGCTATCTTGTTGGCACCATACTTCTTGCACCATATGTTCATCTTTATCACAGGTATCTTTATGTTCATCTTTATTGTCCCTGTTTTAGTTCTAACTTCTAAACATGTTTAGTTTGTGGATGTTGGCACCATAATTTTTGGGTTTGTGGATGTTGTAAGTTGTAAACATGTATAATTACTGAATTTGAGTTAGCTCTGTTGTTATACTGAATTTGGGTTTGATTTATTTATTTATTTATTTATTATTTGAATTTTGAATTTTAGGTTTCCAAACGGTTAACCGAAACCCGTTGGAAAAAAACCGAAACCGGGTGAAAACCGACTAAAACCGAACCGACGGTAACGGAACGGTTATGGAAATTTTTTGGACAAAACCGACCTTGCCGGTTTCGGTTTTGGTTTGGCACAAAACCGAACCGAAACCGGCCATGTACAACCCTACTTGTCGGTTTCACGAACTGACAGTTCAATGGACTAAAATCAGGAATTACTAAGGGCACCTGTGTCTCTTACTTAGGACTGCCACATGCTTACATTTTGAAAATGATTAGGGGCAGTCGATTAGGGGCGCCTGAATCCTATTTTTTTTCTTTAACCTAGCAACTAGGTCTAGTTATTTTCACTTTAGGATTCTTTAACGAATCACGAGTTCATGACTGCACCATTTCCTTCTCGCTGCAACAAGATTCACCGTCGGATAACCTAGGTCCGATTGGTTGGTTTTAGTAGAAGCAACAACGAGATTAGACAGAGAAGAATTGAAGAGGATGGTTATGGCAGAGAAGTGATGGCCGAGGCTAGAAAATGAAGCAGAGAAATGGGAGAAGAAGACGCTGTTGGGTTTGAGCTGAAGTGGAGGATGTGATGCATAACAGATTTGAGGTGTATCTTAGCCGGAAAATCAGCCAAAAATTGAGGTTAGTTCCGTTGGATTGTGGTAGTCATTGGTGTAGATTAAGCGGTGTTTAAGATTTCTATTAGGATCAGAAAGTTGGGTTTGTGGTAGATTCAGTTTAAATTCAGAGAAATTTGCAATTTGACGCCGAGAAGTTAAGAGAGACACGGCAGAATTGGTGAGAGTTTGATGTGATGTGGGTTGTTGTTTGGACAGAAACTTGGCCGAGAAACAAGGAGAGGAAATAGAAGTAATGCCGTTGATAATGTGTTTGAATGGTTGGCAGATTGATGGCTCTTTAGAGTTTGAATGTGACTTGGATTGGTGGGTTGTTTATTTAATTCGAATTTACAGGATCTAAGCTTTATTTGAGAGCTATAATAGGGAATAGATATTACAACCGTAAGATATACCTTGCCGATTGCTTTCACTTCACACTTGTTTTTGCTCCAACATAGAGGAGATTTTTAGCTCCTCTCCAACCTTTCCAACCCTCACAGCACATCCATTACACCCTCGTGGACACAACTCCACCATTCACCTACGCCTCACAGTTCAACACCACCTTCCAACACCACACCACCAGTCCACAATATCATATGCCTCCTGCTGCTTGGTCTTAGTTTCCTGTTTTGGGTTTGAATTTTAATTTGTTTTTTTATTAGTTTTGGACTCAATTAGTATGCGTAACTAATTTTATATTTATGGCGGATGATTTTTATATTTTGTATTATGTTTGTGTGGAGCCTGGTAGTACACGACCCGGTTTCACACTTGATCCGATCCGACTGGCGGCCCGTTGGGAAATTAAATGAAACTTTTTGAGAGGTTTTTTTATGGAACTGAGAGTTGTATTCCTCTAGAACTCTGTTTTTGAGATCATAGTTAAAACTGTAGTCTCTCCTTGGACGTAGCCTAGTTTGGGTGAACTAAGTAAATCGTGTGTGTGTTCTTGTTTTCGTTTTGTTTCTATATAGCATCGATCCCAACAAATGGTATCAGAGCTAGATTCGTAAAGAATTCTGGGAAGAATCTATGGTAGGAGGAGAAGACAACAAAACGACAGAGAAAGGGGCGTCGACATCATTTGCGATAGGGTTCGGATCTGCAAACGCAATCGAAAAGTTTGATGGGTTAGATTTTACGTACTGGAGAATGCAGCAACCTCTATTGGATTCAACGAAGCCAAATGGGATGTCCGAGGCAGATTGGAAAGTCCTGGATCGACAGGTTCTAGGGGTTGCTCAATTAACCCTAGCCAAGTCAGTTGCACACAGCGTTGTGAAATAAAAGACCACTGCTGGTCTGATGGCGGCCTTAACAAGTATGTATTAAAAGCTGTCGGTGAACAACAAGGTGCATCTGATGAAGAAGCTGTTCAGATTGTACATGGCAGAGGGCGCTTTAGTTACAAAGCACTTGAATGAGTTCAGTGAAATCGTGAATGCTCTATCATCTGTCGAGATCGAATTTGATGATAAAACTCGTGCCCTAATACTATTTGTTATTTCCCAATCACCTTGGTTTGCGAATATAGTGAATTATCTTGTTACTGGTCGAATGCCTCAACACTGGGGTTAACAAGATCGTTCTAGATTTTTAGCCGAGGTAAAGTATTTCTTTTGGGACGATCCTTATTTGTTTAAGTATTGTTCAGACCTGATTATTAGGAGATGTATACCTGAGAGTGACCAGTCCAGTATTATTTCCTTTTGTCATGATCATGCTTGTGGGGGTCACATTAGTGCTAATAAAACTGCTGCTAAGATATTGCAGTGTGGATTCTATTGGCCGTCGTTGTTACTGTGCTACTTGTGAGCGCTGCCAGAAGTTAGGAACCATTTCCCGTAGAAATATGATGCCTTTGAACCCTATTTTAGTCATTGAGGTCTTTGATGTATGGGGCATTGATTTTATGGGTCATTTTCCTAATTCCTAATTCCTTTGGTTATTTTTACATCCATGTCGTCGTAGACTATGTATCTAAGTGGGTAGAGGCGGTTCCGTATAAAACAAACGACCACAAGGTTATGGTCCAGCTTTTGAATGATAACATATTTGCATATTTTGGTACACTGTGAAATATGGTATTACCCACAAAGTAGCTACCCCATATCACCCACAGACTAGTGGTCAAGTAGAGGTTTCCAACAGGGAGATAAAACGTATTCTAGAGAAACAATTAATCCTAATAGGAAAGACTGGTCGTTAAGGCTTACTGATGCCTTATGGCCTTACCGTACCGCGTTTAAGACCCCCATTGGAATGTCACCCTATCGTCTAGTTTTTGGAAAGGCATGTCACCTGCCCGTCGAGTTAGAACATAGAGCATATTGGGTTATAAAGCAGTTTAATTTTTCATTTGACAAAGCAGGAGCTCACAAGAATCTCCAGCCCAGTGAGTTGGAAGAGATTCAGAAAGATGCATATGATAGTGCTAGGGAGTATAAGAACCAAATGAAACTTGTGCATGATAGAAATATTTTAAGAAAGTAATTTTCTCCAGTTCAAAAGGTTCTTCTGTATGAAACTCGTTTGCATCTATTCCCCGAGAAGTTACGCTCTCGGTGGACCGGTCCTTTTGTTGTTCGCACTGTCTTTCCTCATGGTACTATTGATATTGAGGCTCAAGATGGTATAAATCCTTTCAAGGTTAATGGTCAGAGATTGAAACCATTTTTAAAGCCTTTTCCTACAGGAGATGCTGAGGAAATCCCTCTGGAGGACCCTGCTTACTGTGATTGACCATCAGGGTTGTTTTTGTACATTAGTAGATTTTTGTAGGTTTGTAGGTTTTTATCTTTTTATTTTATTCTCCATAGAAGGATTGCTACGCTTCACCCAGGTACTATCTTTCTGACTTACCTCTTTATTCCTCTTTTTACTTATCTATTGGTATTGCTCTTTATTTGAAACATTGAGGCCACTGTTTGATTTAAATTTGGGGGTAAGGGAGAAACTTTATAGTGCAATAATAAAAATTCCAAAATTTAAAAGCTTGTGAACAATTCAGGATGACACTAACCATTCTAGGTAGATGGAAACTTAGCTCTTTTTCTATAGGAATTGGTGTACCTAGTTTAATGGTCTATTCATAAAAGGACAAAGTTCAGGTGTTAAAAATAACATGATAGTTGTAACCATATCCCGGAGTTTACATCAACCATATCACCTTCTGTTTTTATTTTTGTAATTTGTGTTTCTCTAAGTGATTTTGTGGGGCCCAATATCGAATTGTTATCGCCGCCAGGATGGAGTAGAGTCTTTGAGATCAAGTCCCATTATTTTGTTTCTAATAAAAAAATCGAGTATTGAAACTTTGTTAGCAATATGTGTGTGTTCTCCCTGTCTCCGTCGCCTAAGCAAGCGTGGAACGCAGGATCCATGAGAACTATCATGTAAGATGCTGATAAGGACCATGCGCTTGGATTCAACTTGATCCAATCATGTTGTCAGTACATTTTAATTTTTTTTTTTTAATAAATCGATCGATTGGACCCTTGTATATACCAGTTGAGTCGATATTAGGCGGAGAGTATCTCAATCCATTAGGATTCATCCTGGCACTGACCATCAGAAAGATATGGGAAACACCGTTCACCATTGTCAACATGCGCAAACTTCATTTTGTCTATTTCCATCTTCTAAATCTTTTCATGTGATTGAACTCTTATAGATTCTGAATATCGTGGTTGAACAACTATCTAAGTAGAGCTTTGTTTTCTTATATATGAATTTTAGTACGTTAAGTGCAAACTCGTGTACAGCAATTGGACTCATATAGGGTAATGATTCCCATAACCGAAGAATTTAGTATGCCAACTAAATAGCTTGTTTAATGTTTACCTTCAATCGTTCATAAGTAGCTAAAATTTGGAGTAAAGGTTACCTCTCGTAAAACCCTCACGAGACAAAACTCGACCACTAGAGATACCTAGGGGTTTAAAGGCTTATTACATATGCTAAATGTAGTCGCGATTCCTGTGAAAGTGAGTTAGGATTTTATTTTCTAGATTAGATTTGGTCGAGGACTAGCAAATAGAAAGTTTGGGGGTATTTGATAGACATATTTTTATGTCTAAATTGTGCTCGATTATGTATTTTGATAGTGTTTGATTTTGTACTTATTATGGGTTTTTATGTCTTTGTAGGTATTTTCGAGAAATAAATATTTGTGGAAAAATCGGCTCAAAAAGTGATAAAGGCACCCAGGAAAATTACTAAAGGAACCCACCAAAAGTGATAAAGGCACCCACCAGTTGGATTGGGGGCACCCCCTTCTTGATTCAAAAATCCAGAAATGGCAGGAAGTGTTCTTCACGTAAGAGAGAACTTCTGGATTAGTTGGCAACTGAATTTTATGGGATAAAAACGTGTTCTTGGTATCTCAAAATGATTAAATAGTCAAATTATATCATAACATGTCGTTTCTGAGTATTGTTACCGCAAAAAATGGTTGGAAGTTGATGTTACTGCCGGGAAACCTTGTTCACCCTGGATTCGGATAAATAGGATTTGGAGTTTGAATTGGATTGTTCTTTGCCTCCTTATCGACTTAGGAAGGTTAGATAGGGTTTATGAATACTATAAATAGCAAAGAGAAGCAAAGAAAATCTCATCTGGAGAGAGTCGAAACATTCATGAGGAAAAAAAGTTACGCAGAGAAGGAAGAGAACGAAGAACAGACCACAGACACAAACTGTCATTTTCTCTGTCACTTATTCTTTCATATTTCTTCAGCGCTCAGAGTCTGTTCTTTATTGCGTCTCTTTTATTTTCTCTTCAGCCACACAGAGAGCACACTCTGTAACGCTTATAAGCGTATCATTTCCCCTGTGTTACTTTTATTTCTTTATTGTAAACATTTTTTGAACTACTTTGAGAGTGTTTCCAACATGATGAGCTTATCACCATCACTGGGGCAACGGAGGAAGCTATTTTTCTAATAATAAAGTGGTAATTCTTACTTTATTTATTTTTTGCAATTCTTTTATTATTATTTGCTTTGAATTAAATTTGGAAAAAATGGTTTTTATCAAGTAGTTGTGTTTTCTTTTGATGGTTCATGCTTAGTTTTAAACTTTTGATGTCTCATACTTTTGATTTATAACTACTATTTTGAAAATCTAATTTGGCATTATTTTGAATAAATTGTATACAAAAGTTGCAAGATTTTTATCACTTGAAAAATTGGATAATAGTGGAATCCTTAGTCTCAGTTTCCACAATTCTTGAATCAATTCTACTTTAATCTTTTTTATTTTTAGTATAAAAAATTAGGTTTAAAAATCAAATCTTTACAAGTCTGAGAATTAAATCTTTTACCACTATATAAAAAAATACATCATGATCCGAATTATATTAAGTCGAATAGAAACAGGATAAGATCTAAGGACTTTGATAACCCTGTCTCTTTGGCAACGTTTCCTTGGGTTACAAGGCGGCTCGAATCTTCTTAAAATAATTTTCCTGAACTTTGAGTTATGCTAACAAAGTAACGAAATCAGTCCTTTTGAATGACTTTTCTATAAGCTCGTTACCCTATCGGTCTCTTTCTAGTCAAAATTTTAAGATTAGGTTCGCGTTTGGTAACGTTTTCCTAAGGCGGGAAAGAAGGAAACGGTGATGAAACCGGAGTCCTTATCTTGTATGGCCAGTTCTTGCCCTTTACTAGAAAATAAATTTGTATTCAGTCCTCAACATACATGCATTACGAAGGAATACAGATTATCCACTTGCAGGGGTTTCGTGGATTGATAGAGTTTTACCTCCCGTACCAGACGGGCGATGAAGCGTTGAAGTCGACACGGGCCACTGATTCATGTTTCAAGGTACGAACCCAAGGGGATGAGACAATATCGTAATTGTCGTCCTTCCATGTGCAGTTTATATTTAATACTACCCTTCCGTAGGGTTTAAAAATAAAAATAATGTCCAATATCCCAAAGTGTCCAAAAATAAAAGAAAATTACAAAAACAATTAAAGATTTCCTAATACAGTTTTTTTTCTAAATTAAAATAACAAATAAAAACCCTAAAAAGTAAAAATTAAATAAAAATAAATTCTTTTTCTTCTTTTCCGTTCTTTATTCTTTAACTTTACTCCAAGTCTTTTAATCACCAAAATCTTTGGCTCAATTTCTTTTCGTTCCCATTCCAAAACTTAAAGCAAAAGGGAAATACCAAAAAACATAAAATAAAACAAAATAATAAAAATCTAAAAATAAAACTAATACTGAAAACAAAAATTAATCTAAAAAGAAAATAATATGTGTAAATCACAAGCATGTCACATCAAGAGCTATAGACTAAGCATGAACCATCGAACGAAATCACATCTAGTTAATAAAAATCATTTAATCAAATTTTAAATCAATGTAAAAATCATAAAAAGAATTGCAAAAATTAATTAAAAGAAATATACCACTTTATTATTGGAAAAATGGCTTCCTACGTCGCCTCAACAATAGGTTTTAGCTCCTTATGTTGAAAACACTCTCAAAATAATTGTTTATAACTCAAAAAAAATGTTTACAAGGAATAAATAAAAATAACACAGAAGATTTGATACGGTTATAACTGTTGCAAACTGTGTTCTCAGTAGTGGTAGAAGATGGAAGGCATGCAGGTATACGACTGATCCAGGGCGCAGTAGAGAGAATGGAGTAAATAACGGGTTGAAACAACAATTTGCGTCTGTGGTCTGTGTTCTTCTTCTTCTTCCTCACGAGAATTTCACTGAATTTTTCCGGCTCAATCTGAATGATTTTTTTCTTCCATATCTTTGCTATTTATAGGATTAGTAAACCCTAATGACCCTTATTAACCGATAAAGACCCAAAGAAACAATCTAAAACAGATTAGAAATCATATAACTCCGAAACAGAGAAAAATTCCCTTTTTCGGTCAATTTTAAAGTTTTCAGCCACTATTTACGGCCTTAAACTCCTGTAATTGACGTGTGTTGATCCTCTTTGATGGCTTCCTCACTTTGAGATAAAAGAAACTTGTTTTAATTCCATGAAACTCGCTCAAACACAACTCAGGTAATCTTCACGCGTAGAAAACATCTTCCCGCCAATTTCGGAATCAAAAACAAAATGAAGGGTGCCCCTAATCCATCTGGTGGGTGCCTTTATCAATTCCCCGAGGTGCCTTTAGTAATTTTTCTGGGTGCCTTAATCAACTTTTTGAACCAATTTTTCCACAAAAGTTTAGATCCCAAAAACACCTACAAATATATAAAAAACCAAAATAAGTATACAATTGAACACTAACAAAATACATAATTGAGAACAATTTAGACACAAAATACGTGTATCACCTAGATATAGTGAAAACAATCGATAAATAACTAAAACTCCAAATAAATTAATAACTAATAAAGTTTTACGACCAAAACATAGAAATCATCTGCAATCAATATAAAATTAGTTACACATAATAATTGATAATAATTGAGTTCATAACTAATAAAAAGAAAACAAATTGAAATTCAAACCCAAAACAGCAAATTAAGACCAAGCAGCAGGAGGCATGTGATGTTGTGGAGTGGTGGTGTTATGTTGGAGTGGTGGTGTTGAACTGTGAGGCGTAGGTGAATGGTGGAGTTGTGGCTATGAGGGTGTAATGGATGTGCTGTGAAGGTTGGAAAGGTTGAAGAGGAGCTAAAAATCTCCTCTTATGTTGGAGCGGAAAACAAGTGTGAAGTGAAAGCAGTCGGCCAAGATATATCTTACGGTTTTAACATCTATTCCCTTTTATACCTCTCAAATAAAGCTTAGATCCTGTAAATTTTAATTAGATAAACAACCCATCAATCCAAGTCTCATTCAAACTCTAAAGAGCAATCACTCTGCCACCATTCAAACACATTATAAACGGCAGCACTTCTATTTCCTCTCCTTGTTTCTCGGCCAAGTTTCTGTCCAAACACAGCCCACATCCCATCAAACTCTTACCAATTCTGCCGTCTCTCTTAACCTCTCGGTGTCAAATTGCAAATTTCTCTGAATTTAAACTTGAATCTACCACAAACCCAATTTCCTGGCCCTAATAGAAATTTTAAACACCGCATAATCTACACCAATGACTACCACAATCCAACGGAAGTAACATCAATTCCTGGCCGATTTTCCGGCTAAGATACACCCCAAATCTGTTGTGCTTCAACTAAACCCGACCTCTTTATTGGAAAAAAACCACAAGACCCATGAAAATCCGCGGCAACAGATGATGCAGCAACAATATAACCCGAATCTGTGAAGAACTTGTAGTTCAGGCGTTTTGTCGAGCACCTGACATGCACGATCTGGTGATGATAGAGATTGATGTATTAGTGATTTCAATCATCCACACTTCTTCCCTGCAATCATTAACACAAACCCATTCATACAATTCATTCAGTGAACAATAAATACTCTGTTTCTTGGCATCACATCCTCCACTTCAGCTCAAACCCAACAGCGTCTTCTTCTTCCATTTCTCTGCTTTATTTTCCAGCCTCGGCCATCACTTCTCTGCCATAAACCATCCTCTTCAATTCTTCTCTGTCTATTCTCGTTGCTACTTCTACTCAAACCAACCAATCAGACCTAGGTTAGCCGGCAGTGACCCTTGTTGCAGCGAAAAGGAAATGGTGCAGTGGTGAACTCGTGTTTCGTGAAAGAATCCTAAAGTGAAAATAGCTAGACCTGGTTGCTAGGTTAAAGAAAAGAAATAGGATTTAGGCGCCCCTAATCAACTGCCCCTAATCATATTCAAAATGTAAGCATGTTGCATCCCTATGTAGAAGGTACATGCGCCCTTAGTAATTCCTTTTTTCAATCCATTGAATTGTCAGTTCCGTGAACCGATAAGTCTACATTCTTGCTTTCCCTTGACTTTCTCATATGAAGTCGGAATGACTTCATTCTTTCGTTGTTGGCTTTGTTTTTCCATTCTCTACAAGATGATGAGGAGAAATCCTGGATTTGGACAAGATTCACCTGATCTTTGGCCCTTCTTCACTTGTAGCATTTTATATCTTGCACAATTAAGTGTCAATTACTTTCTTTTGGATGATTTCACCTACTAAAAGATAACTAAACAAAAACAAACGTAATATCCAATAATTCACAAGAAATCTAGTAAATACTAGCATGAAATTGACATTCTAAATATGTAAAATATGGACTTATCAAATTGCCCCACACTCAGCTTTTGCTAGTCCTCGAGCAAACTATATATCTTAAACTAACCTAAATTACAACTCGTTTTCGTTGAGGACACTGTTAAACTTAGCATGTGCAAAAAGCCTCTAAACCCCTAGGTGTCCCTAGTGAACGAGTTATAGTTTCGTGATGGTTTGCAAGAGATATACTCACAAAACCTAGAATTCCAACTTTCAAATACTTCAAATTCACATGCATCCAAAGAGCTATGAGGATATAAAGTTTCTGCACACTAATAATAAGAAGTTAGAAATTCCAAAGAATATTATTCTCATGCTTAACTCTTGAGGTAGGAGAAAACCACCATATGAAAGAATCCATCCTCGAGAGCGATCGAATAATTATTCCGCCTCGACTTCTGACTCACCAATAAATTTTTATGAAATTGACACTCAAAAGACGCACTTTATGGTTCTCATGTATGCAGGAAGGACTGAAGATGGAAATCCTACAACGTTGATTGGTGGGAAGGAAAAGGAACCTTCCGAATTATATTTTGTTATCCCATAGAAACGTGGGACGAAAATAACCCTTTTTTTAATTTCTGACGATCTCTAAGAAAGAAAATCGACCACCATGTGAGGATGGGAATGCTTACTTACCTTGTCGTCCAATCTACAATTAGCACTACTCTCACAACATCCAATAGAAACGTCTTCGATCTTCAACTGTTGATGATGAATTCTTGAACTTTATAGAACCTTGACAAGTGTAACTCTTTTCCCCAATTCCTTATTGCTTGAAACTATATATTTATTCTTCCCCACGGCCTTATTGAATGAATACAAACTAAAATAATAATAAAAAAAATCCTCATGTCTCTTTTTTCCTGTTTATTTTTCTTTTACTTTTTTTTTTTTATTATTCTCGTGTTTTTTTTTTGTACACAAAATACAAACTGAAAAATAAGATAAAATGAACAATGAAACTACTATGGTCGTGGGATAAGGACTTTACTACTTGATTCTTCACAACTTGTATTGTCTCGATATCATAAAATTCATTAACTCACATCTTTTGAGTTCCTTCGCTCTTGTACATAAGTCTTCAACATGTATATATAAATTTTCTCTTTGTCTTGTTGTTTCACTTGAATCTGAAATTTGTTCTTTCTTGTACCATTGCTTGTAAACCTTGAGCATCTTAAATTTTCCTTCGGATTTGTGATATTTCGCATGTTGATAATGATGGTGTTTCTATGGACATGTTATTGCCGAGAGATAGAATGGTGCCAACTGCAAATCAAACTACAAGGTAAAGTTTTTTTTCGCAATTATGATGTCACCCTCATGATTGATAGAATTAGCACTCAAGATATCAAAAGGTAGTGTTGAAGGGGTGCGAGGTTGAGTAGCTCATCATTCTACCCGAAATTTGCGTAAATGAAACACTCAAAAGGATAATTTTTAGACAACTACAAAGAATTCAAAGTCTGGTGCCTCACTCATATATGGGTAGTCTCCACTAATGATTGATCAGCTTCTCTAATACTATTTTCTTTTTGCACCTATTTTTCCACCGGCGGTTTAAGTCCCTTTTTGTCATCTATTTCCTCTCAACAACATGAAACCCGAATATAGTTCTCTAATACTTCTAAGTTTAGTTATTTCAGTAAGAACTCCCTACGTAAACTTAGATAGAAATATACTAAGTGACTCTAAAATATCTAAAAATTATAGGTTTTCATTGCAAATATGTACAAAAATCGAAAAAAATTACTCTATTAAAGTGAAAACTCTAACTAAGGAACTAAAAACTATTTATGCAAAATATGTAAATACTCCCCCACACTTAAACTATACATTGTCCTCAATGTAATCGACTCCTCGAATGTAAAATAAAGATGGGACATCCTAAGATGATATGAAAAACTAAAAATAAGATAAAAGATAAGATTAGAAATACAAAACCAATGGGTTGCCTCTTATTCAGCGTTTAGTTTAACGTCCTAAGACTGACCTTTTGGTTATTGCCCGTACACCAACAATCTGAAAATCTTGGGATCCACCCAGAAAACAATCTGCAGTTATAATAACAACTTCGCACAATGATTAGCATAAGATGTAAATAAAGAAAATTTTATTTTATGGAAGTTTCCCCTACACTTGGGAGTGTATAAAGAACATAAAACAAAAGAACTTCTCTGGGTTCCTCTAAGTCAACCTGCACAATGCTAGAATCAAATACATCTAGTGGTGGATAATTAGAAGAAAAATAATTCTTAAGAATTTTGGGTAGCACATATACCCAACCCTAAGTGAGGTAGATCCTTAAAAATCGGGTTAACAACTCTCTGTGAAACTATTTCGATTGGGGGAGGAGGATCAAAAGATATAAAATTATACAAAAGATTAGACAAACCTTTCACGATCTCTTGTGTTACGGGGTCTTCATCATTCTTAAAGAAATCCAATGAATTATTTACCTCATGTATATCGTGGAAAATCCATTCTTTGTCAGTTTCTGCTTCAACCGAAATCTCGACATCATTATAATTCTTGGCAAGCTTAATTGGTTCTTCCACAATATTAATCAATCTGGTTTGTTTCTCAATCACCATCTCTTCAACAATCTCATCATCAGAATCGGAATCCTCTCCTAGGAAGTCTAGTTCATCGGTACAAATCCTAAGATATTCGTTTGAGTGTGTTACACCATTTATAACGATAGATATGTCATATCTAGTCTCATCTTTTTGAATAAGCAAATGATCGTTATTATGATCCGGAGTTGGAATAATATCATCATAGTTACAAGGAACTTCGAAAGGTTGCTCATCTTCAGAATCAAGGTCAACCTCATAATCTTCAATATCCCAATGACATTGGAGTCCATTTGTATTACCCTGCTAATTTCCTGAAGAGTCTCTTCTGATGCTCCATCTTCTTCCAGTTGATCCTGTTGCTTAGAGAATTTTCTTATATTAATATGTCTTCCGCCATTACTCACGACAGAATTTTCAGACCATATCTCTTCTTTTGGAATGAGTGAAAAAAGAACATGATAAGGAAGAGTAGGTCTAGATGTACTGTCATAAGTTTTTAGTTCCAAACTCTCTGACATTTGCACATTACTAGAAATCAACTAATCATAAGTAGAACTATCCTCCCATCCTCGTGATCATTCACTTAAATACCCGTCATAATGTTGTTGGTATGTATGAGAATAATAATAAGGTTCCGTAGGGTATTGGTCATAGCCAAAAGATTGGTTTTGATTATACCTTTGGTATGGTTGGTAGATGTCATAAGACTGAGATTGAAAACCGTCTTGGTTACCACTATTACTTGATCTTGTGCACTGTACATCTTATTTCTCAAGGAAACATGATGACTCACAAGAAAAACCTAAAAACTATTAAGACCTGAAATAAAAATAAAATAAAACAAAAGTGATACTTACTAGGGATGCACAAACCCGACCCAGACCCGCCACCCACCCGCCAACCCGTCAGTTTTAACCCGACCCGCACCCGATCCGCTGAGAGACGGGTTGGGTGCGGGTGACAATTTTCTTCACCCACCTTCTGGCGGGTCGGGTGCGGGTGACACCTTCTCCCATACGATCCACCCGTCAACCCGCCAAGAAAAGTAATCATTCATTCACAACCTAAACTAATAGAATCAATCCTCTTGTGCCTTCTCTGTTCTCAAACATCAATGGTATCAACAACAGGTTTCTTCCCAACTCATACTCAAAGACCATCACAGACTCCTCTCTGCATGTCAATTTCTTCTACAAATACCCTCTATATTCTCGGCCACAACAACCCATTCCTCAACTGTTTCATTCTCACTGACTTGTTTGTTTGAATAAAACCCATCAGCCTCTTCTTCACTGCAAAATATTCAACACCATCAGTGACCACAGCCCTTCATTCTTCTTTCAACAGTGAAATCCATCACCAAGTTCTTCTTCTCCTCTTGTTTTCTTGCCATGAAACTCAATCTCAGATTCAATCGAGTTTTCTCTTCTAACCCATTATTTCCTCTCGCTGAAATCCACTTCTTTCCATCTGGTCTTCTCTGTTCTTGGCAAGAAGAAATCATTCAACAAATCGTTCATTCAGCAAAGCTTCCCATATGATTTCTCTATTCAGTACTAACACAAATTGCAGCAACACAAGAACTCAATCCAACCAATTCTCCAAATCTCTGCCATCAGTGACAAATCCCATTCTTGTTTTCTTCTTTCTTCTCTACTGATGCAACAACGAATTCAGATCTGAAACCATCTCTCAAATTCGAACCAACACAACCATCCTAACCTCGAACCCTGAATATGAATGAAACCCAATCCAAATTATAACAAATACAAGCCACTAGGTTCATCTTTCTGTCTCGTTCACAAACCAAACTCGAGCATCACCAAACCAATCTCAGCAGTGAAATTCGTCCTTCTCTTCATCACTGGAAGCAAAGCCAACCCATTCAAGACCACCACCTTCACTACATGATTCTCTTCTCAACCCATCTTGTATCGAACAACACCAACTTACCCATCTTCTGAGATCTCGATTCAAGCTTCAAAGCCACCAGCAACAACCTTCAACCCATCTTCTGAGATCTCGATTCAAGCTTCAAAGCCACCAACAACAACCTTCAACCTATCTGCAATTTCACTCAAACCCACATCGACAACACCTTCATTCTTCACTGCAAATTAATAACAACACTTATTTCTTGATTGATTCGTATAAAGAAACAACAATTCCTCTTTCTTCTTCTCTTCAATCTCACAGTTCTTTCACCTCATCGAGCCGGCGTGAAATGTTGGAGAGAATAGAAATGAGAAGAGAAAACATTTCTCTTGATTTTAGGGTTAGGTAATAATATAGGGACAACAACATCAAACACCTCATATTTCGATCTGAAAAAAACCAGGCGGGTCACCCGCACCCACCCACACCCGAACCGTCGTAATGGCGGGCCAGACCCGACCCGACCCGACATCCGGCGGGTCGGGTTCGGGTGAGTATTTCCTTCACCCGTCTTTTGGCGGGTCGGGTGCGGGTGAGGCCAAACCCGACCCACCCGACCCGATGTGCAGCCCTAATACTTACAACCTGTTTTTAGAATTTACCTCTCGCTTTCGACGAGCGGACAAAACCTTCAACAAGTTATTAACACTAAGAAAACTTAAAAACCTGAAAAACGCTAAAGAAAAATGTGAAAATATCAAAACTACTAAAACAAGCTAAAACAAATAACAAATCAATTAACGACTGATCCCTAGCAGCGGCGCCAAAAGTTGATGAGTGTCATAAGTGCAACAAATAAATCAATATATTTCCCACTAATTAACTAGTAATATAGCGGTAGTAAGAATCGTTCCCACAGAGAGATGTGTAACTGAGATGTTATTTAGATTAGCAAAAATTATAATAAAAATAAATACTAAGGGGGTTTGGTTGTTTAAAATAATTAAAAATAAATAAAAAGATAATAAGAAATAAAGTAGATTAGGGAATCATTCGCCATTACCAAACGTTAACTGAATAATTATACTTATTTATCTTTCGTCAGTTGTCATTCATCACCATTCGTAGAATAACAGCTAGCGCAGTGCTAAACCCAAAACTCCTTGAATCACTGAATGCCGAAGCGCTAGAACACCAGATTTTATTCAACTTAGCCACCAAGTAGTAGCGCACTCCAGATGTAACCCAACCAAATGCTTTAGGGTTTGGGAAGTTAGGTTGATCCTAGCGTCAAACTTCTTAGCGCAAGGTTCTTTTTACTAGTATTGTATTCACACACGATTGCTCCATAGAATCCCTCTGCAAGGTCTTATGTTTTCTACTAGTGTAGGAGATGCTCGAGAATTACAGATCACAGAACTCTCTACTAGTATTAGAATGATCAATAGAATGATCAATAGAATAATCCAATTATACACTTGAACAATCTAGAAATCAACCATAAACCCTAGATATATTGAAACCAATTGATAAATAACTAAAATTCCAAATAAATTAATAACTAATAAAGGTTTACGCCCAGAATATAAAAATCATCCGCCATCAACATAAAATTAGTTACACATACTAATTCAGTTCATAACTAATAAAAAGAAAACAAATTGAAATTCAAACCCAAAACAGCAAACTAAGACCAAGCAGCAGGAGGCATGTGATATTGTGGACTGGTAGTGTTGAACTGTGAGGCGTAGGTGAATGGTGGAGTTGTGGCCGTGAGGGTGTAATGGATGTGCTGTGAAGGTTGGAAAGATTGGAGAGGAGCTCAAAATCTCCTCTATGTTGGAGCGGAAAACAAGTGTGAAGTGAAAGCAGTCGGCCAAGGTATATCTTAGGGTTGTAACATCTATTCCCTTTCATAACTCTCAAATAAAGCTTAGATCCTGTAAATTCGAATTAGATAAACAACCCACCAATCCAAGTCCCATTCAAACTCTAAAGAGCCATCAATCTGCCACCATTCAAATACATTATCAACGGCAGCACTTCTATTTCCTCTCCTTGTTTCTCGGCCAAGTTTCTGTCCAAACACAACCCACATCCCATCAAACTCTTACCAATTCTGCCGTGTCTCTCTTAACTTCTCGGCGTCAAATTGCAAAATTCTCTGAATTCAAACTTGAATCTACCACAAACCCATCTTTCTGATCCTAATAGAAATCTTAAACACCGCATAATCTACACCAATGACTACCACAATCCAACGGAAGTAACATCAATTCCTGGCTGATTTTCCGGCTAAGATAAACCCCAAATCTGTTGTGCTTCAACTAAACCCGACCTCTTTATTGGAAAAAAACACAGGACCTATGAAAATCCGCGGCAACAGACGATGCAGCAACAATATAACCCGAATCTGTGAAGAACTTGTAGTTCAGGCGTTTTGTCGAGCAGCTGACATGCACGATCTGGTGATGATAGAGATTGATGTATTAGTGATTTCAATCATCCACACTTCTTCCCTGCAATCATTAACACAAACCCATTCATACAATTCATTCAATGAACAACAAATATTCTGTTTCTTGGCATCACATCCTCCACTTCAGCTCAAACCCAACAGCGTCTTCTTCTTCCATTTCTCTGCTTCATTTTCCAGCCTCGGCCATCACTTCTCTGCCATAAACTATCCTCTTCAATTCTTCTCTGCCTAATCTCGTTGTTGCTTCTACTCAAACCAACCAATCAGACCTAGGTTAGCCGGCGGTGACCCATGTTGCAGCGAGAAGGAAATGGTGCAGTCGTGAACTCATGATTCGTGAAAGAATCCTAAAGTGAAAATAGCTAGACCTGGTTGCTAGGTTAAAGAAAAGAAATAGGATTTAGAGCGTCCACGGGGGCACGATCAAATGGGGGAGTAAAGATCAAAATTGATCTTTAGTCCGTGATTTCGAAACGTAGTGGAACGACTAATTATAGTGGATAGTCGAAATAATCCACCGTAGCTGACTATAAGTAGTCAAAATTATAGTGGATAGTCGTTATAGTCGAGCGGGCTCGTAGTGTGCCGCTTGATGCTAAGCGGCGTCGTAGTTATTCGCCCAGAGCCAAGCGTTATTCTAGGACTACGCTCAGAAACACGGGCGATAAGCTAGTAGTTCACCTGATCAAACGTTATTCTAGAGGTTCGTCTGATAAAACGGGATACTAGGATCACGCCCACACACAAGCGTGCTACTGGAATACCGCTCAGTTGGAGCGCATTGCTAGCATGCCGCCTAAGGTTAAACGTAGTCCTAGCACTCCGCTTAAGTTAGATAGTAAAATTTTTGTTATACCATTTTCATTAATGAAATTAACGAATTAGAGCACAACATTTTGGGTTGCATAGATTTTATTCTGAGACAAGCTATTCATTTGTTTATAACTAACAATATATGACATTACCTACTTGACAAGTTGATGATGTAGTTCTGAAACTAAAGTAAATGATCGCAAAGTTACAATCTAGAATTAAAGTTAGCCTTCAGCACCAACAGAGTTTGGAAAAAGTATCTAATTCGGAATCCAGGGAACTGAGTGAGCAGGCAATTAAAGAAGAAAATTATTTAGGAAATTTAACGCACTCTTTCTCTAAGGCTGGAGTAGGGGTAACCAAAATCCTCGATGAGAAAATCTTGTCTTGTACCATGTCGATGAAGAATTTGCAAGATGAAGTCTTGTGCTTGAAGGAAGCAGAAAAGAACCTTAAAGAACAGTTTGAGCTTCGTTTGGAAGAAAGAGATGCTTTTCAGCAAGTGATATACTGTCTAAAAGAACAAATGAATGAATTGAATTTTCAGTACCATAGTGTCGTCAAACAAGTAGAGCATGTTGGGTTCAAAGCAGATTCCATTGGGTTGTCTGTGACAAGCTTACTACTGTAGAATTCTAAGATAGAATGGGGCGGGCTCCTAGCATCTCGCTTGGAATCCCAGGAGGGACGCTAGGATACCGCCCGTCCCATTCTACTCACACATACAGTTCGCACAAGTACAACTCTTCTAGCCGCTATGCTAGCACTTCGCCCCACGATTCTGGGATACCGCCCATATCTCTGGCGTGATCCTAGGATACCGTCAAACTACAGGCGTTATGTTAGGATTCCTCCCCACATCGAGCGTTATGCTAGGAGACCGTTTAGCGCAAGCGTTACGCTAGAATTTCTCCCGTCCCCCTAAGCGCTACGCTGGAATACCGCTCAACAACAGGCGAATTGCTAAGACACCGCCCGACTATACATGGCTATTCTTGGGTCGGACCAAAGACTAAAAATTTTAGTCTTTGGTCATTTACTCTGATCGCGCCCCTGTGGACGCTCTTAGGCACCCCTAATCGACTGCCCCTAACATATTCAAAATGTAAGCATGTGGAAGCCCTAAGTAAAAGACACAGGCGCCCTTAGTAATGTCTGATTTCAGTCCATTAAACTCTCAGTTCTGTGAAACCAACAAGTCTACATTCTTGTTTAGCCCTTAATTTTCTCATACGAAGTCGAATGACTTCATTCTTTCGCTGTTGGATTCATTTTTTCGTTCTCTATGAGATGATTATGATAAATCCTGGATTTGAACAATATCCACCAGGTTTTTATCCCCTCTTCACTTGTAGTATTTCATATCTTGCACAATTAAATGCCGATTCACTTTTTTTGGATGATTTCACATATTAAAAGATAATCAAACAAAAACAAATGTAATATACAATAATTTACAAGAAATCTAGCAAATACTAGTATGAAATTGACACTCTAAATATGTAAAATATGCACTTATCAGTAGATAGTTCACCATTTTACAAACTCATCAAGAAAATGCAGCACACAATTATTATGTCAAGATGGAATAAATCTTATTTTGGAGATATCAACCTCAGAATTGATAATCTCCAAAAAGATTTATGTATTCTTCAAGCTCAGGATCATGCTACAGAGATAATGACAAAATTGTTGAAGTGTGTAATGATCTCAAAAAATGGCAGTGTATTAAAAATGACTTTCATAAGCAGAAGTCAAGGGTTATTTTAATGAAGGATATGGATAACATTACCAAATTCTTTCATTTTATTGCCAACAGGAGGAAAGCGAGGAATAATATTGATAATCTAAGATGCAAAGATGGTCCTTGGGTCACTAAAAATGAAGATATAGAAAGAGTTCTCACTGAGCACTTTCAAGATATAAGTACTTCCTCAAATCCTAGCATTGAAGAAAATCAGTATATCATATTGTCGAAGATTATGACTGAAGAAGACAATAGATTCCTTCTTAGCATACCTACAAATGAAGAAATTTTGGCTACGTCTCAAAAGCATGGAAAATTGGTCAGCACCAGGTCCAGACGGATTCCATGCAGGCTTCTACAAAACTCAGTAGGACATTATTGATAATGAGGTATGTGATATGGTTAAATAAATTTTCACTTCTAAATAAATTCTTAAGGAGTTGAACAAAACTTATATCTCATTAATTCCCAAAAAGAAGAAATCCATTGAGCATGTTGATTTCGGACCTATTGGGATTTGTAATACTTCATACAAGATAATTTCAAAAATTATAATAAGAAGAATGAAGCCTCACAAAGAGAAAATTATTTCTCCATATCAAGCTGCGTATGTCCCTAGCATATTAATAAATGACAATACTACCATCGCTCAATAATTGATTCACTCGATGAAGAAAAAATGACAATACTACCATTGCTCAAGAATTCATTCACTCGATGAAGAAAAAATAAGGTGATAAGGGATGGTTGGCCCTCAAATTGGATATGTCAAAAGCTTTTGACAGATGACTTGAATGGAATTTTCTTCTTAAAGTGCTGAGCAGTTTTGTTTTTTCTGAAGATTGGTGTCAACTCATTCATCAATGTATTAGCACTACTACTTTATATGTTATGCTCAATGGATCTCCTTGCAAGGAATTTCATCCCACAATAGGTATTAGGCAAAGTGATCCCCTCTCTCCCTACTTATTTATTATCGTTATGGAATTTTTATCTAGACAACTAACTGAATCTCATCTCAACAACAACATTAAAGGGATCTATATAGCAAGATAAGCCCCTCCAATTAATCATCTTGTTTTTGCAGATGATTGTTTTAATCTTCACCCAAGCTGATCTTAGTAGTATTTATAATCTTATCAATTTGTTGAAAAAATTTAGTGCACAATCTGGTCAGACTATAAATTTTGATAAGTCAGCAATATACTTCAGTAGTAATCTAGATGAAGAAACTTGTACTGCTCTTGGAGTTAAAATTATGGACAAGAAGGAAAAATACTTGTGTTCTGTATTGCTTATAGGAAGGTCTAAAACTACAACTTTTGAGGAAATTAAAAAAGATTTAAAAAGGAGGTTAGCCATGTGGAAATCTAAGACACTGAATCAAGCTGGCAGATTGACAATGGTTAAACATGTGCTCAACATAGTTCCCTTATATCAAATGATCACGTTCAAAATGCCTAAGACACTTCTAAATCAATTGAATACCATTCAAAAAAGGTTTTTTTGGGGTTATAATACTAACAGGAGTGTTAAATTAATTGCATGGTGTAATTTATGTAAGTCCAGGTGCAATGGTGGTTTAGCCTTTAGAGATCTTGAAATTTAAATCAGGATCTCCTCGCGAAACTTGCATGGAGAATGGTGATGCAATCCTCGAGTCTTTGGGTCCAAATTTTCCAAGACAAGTATCTCAAAGGAAGAAATCTGCTTCATAATTCCTCAGATATGAAAACTGCATCATGGGTATGGAAAGGACTAGAGTTAGGCAGAAACATCATCCAACAAAACTATTTCAAAGTGGTAAACAATGGCAAGCAAACACAAATTTGGCTTAAAAGAATTTTCCAACAAGTTAATTCATATTAGGGAAGTTGATCATCAGTTTACCTTTGTTGCTGAGTTAATGATACCAAACAGTGACAAATAAAATATCTCATTACTAGAGTTTTTGTTTGACATAAACACTATCCAGGAAATCATCAAAATTGTCATATCTACCCAATATGAGGATGAACTTATTTGGTTTCCATCTCGTGATGGAAAATTTTCCATTAAAAGCGCCTAAAATGGTATTATAGATTATATGAATCAGGAAAATCATGGGGATAGTCAGATCACAAGCAAAGTTTGGAAGAAGCTCTGGAAACTCGATGCTCCCCACAAATTAAAGTTATTCGTATGGAAATGCTTAAAAGAGATTGTACCAACATAAGTCAGGATTGCTATCCTTACCATAAGTAGAGATGTCTTCTGCAGCATATATAATCACCAGGTTGAAAGTATATAACATATGTTCTTTGAATGCAGTCACTGAAAAGTAGTTTTGCAAAAACTGAATCTAAGGATCGATGAAGTGGGATGTAGAGAAATTTATGTCAGAGATTGGGTCTTGTGTTGGTTCGCAGATGGAGATCGAAATAGTGATATGGAACAACAACATTTGAGGATCATGCTCATGATAGTATGCTGGATTATATGGAATGAAAGATGCGAATGCATCTTTCAAGGAAAAATTCTAAACCCCTTTAATACTGTTTATAAAGGCTAAACCACCATTGCACTTTTCATCCTGCCGTGCCACACGGTGTTCCACTCAAGAGTGGGATCCTGATAACACACACCGTGCCATAAGGGTGAGGCGGGGGTGATCCGTCCTGGTGCCAAGGGTAGTGGGATACTAGCCACCGTTCCAACCATATTTTCTGTTAAACTCACAGAAATAGGTCAAGCTCACCAGACCATCTTTTACAAATGGTATCCAAAAATCACCCTTCATTTCTTATTAGATGATATGAACAACTTCGAAGAGGTTACAATCATCTCTCAAGGTACTATGAACAACCAGTAGGCTAACTGCAACTACCTCTTACCGACGATATAAATTGATAAGATTGCAATCATCTCCGAATAGATGGTATGAAATGCTTGGAAGTAACCAACTCTTTCCCGACGATATGAACAACCTTAAGCAGTTGTGCTAAATCGCATAGTGGCTGCCTATGTACCCTCTCTGTTGCTCGAAGGGATCAAGCACGATCATAGTTCGTAAATTTTTGTTCAGGTAGTATGAACTACTACAACGATAGCAACTATCTCTCATTAAAAGATATGAACTGCCTCGTTTAGGTGACAATCCTCTCTAAAAGTGTCTAGTATGATTGTATAAGTGTATAATATGAATCGCATGGTAACAACTATCCTAAATTTGTCATATCATCATTCCTATCATTTCTTAACAAGATGGGAGTTTAACAAATATTTCACATCAAGTAAACTTAATTGCACCAAGCTAACCGCTCATAAAGATAAAATATATTAACATCATTCTTAAAATACTTACAAGAACCAAGTCTCAAAACATGCTATGAGATTGGAGAGAAACTATGCGGTCTATTGCTCCAATAAAACACATAACCAAGAACATCAATTCGGTCTGGTACAACAATAGTTCCCATCAGTTAGAACAATCTGAATACATAGTTTAAGACCCATTAATATTAATGTTACATCTGTAAATCATGTGAGAATAAAAATAGAGAATGATAAATGAAGCATAAAAATTGCAGTGAACGGGTAAATGAGCCAAGATATACAAATAAGAATTATCAATTTGTTTGTGCCAGCAAAATCGATTAGGCACCCTATAAACACAGTATTTCATTCATTCTAAAAATTAATCACGAAACTATGTTAAGCTAATTTAGTTGACATGTTAAAGCAATCCTTCACCATACAAATTAGTAGTATTGAATCTCTATAATATGGTCTCCAAAACGGAAATTCTTATTGTTCCGTTTCTATTTGGTTTTGATCGATGATGTCAAGTACAATAAAAATGGGTTTCCCAATATTTCTTCGTTTAAATTGTAGTAATAAGACTCATTTGTATACCTCTTTAAACTTTCAATGTACTTAAAAAGTGTAAAGGTCCTTGGTAGTAAGTGATTTTCATATATAACTAGTCTAATCTCACTTGATCAGAAGTGATAGATAATAAAACATCACAAATTTAGCTCTTAATTAAACTTTAGCTCATAGAGCACCATTTAAACTATCTTGAAGTTCAGTACATACAACATAATTCATACTCCAACACATACAATGTAATTCAGTGAATTTATCCTGCAACCATATATTTATATCCTCTACTGCACCCATGAAAAGAATGATGTATAATGATCAGATCAAAATGAAATTTTCACCACACAATTATAAATATGACAATAACATTGTGTATAAATTTTACGGAGAAGTAACGGCTAGATGTTGAGTTATGAATGATTCTATGAGTGCACCCCAAACTGACTACCTACTGGCACACCATCAGAAACTCTATTGTTTGGGGTACTTACCCTGATCCATTTCCTTTGAAATTTTTGCAGTTCAATTATCATAAAAATGGGTCCCTCATATCCAAAAATAAAAGAAATCCATGTAGTATAAGTGCCTCGTATTATTTCAAGAACTCTGCGACATTATATGAATTATGCAGAATGGTTTTATATAAGACAACAAATTAAACTACTTTTCCAAGTCCGATCAGCCTGAAATTTTAAACGAGTTATCCTGACATATCAAAGAATAATATATCCAAATATCACTGAGTTTTAATGGTTAGATTTTATCTTATGGCTCAGACAATGCATATATTCTAGGTGCCACAAAAACATGTTTGTATTCAAACTAAGGTTCCATCACCTAAACTGAGTTCCCAAATAATTTTAGCATTGAAACCCAAATACCAGTAATAATAATTGTTGTAGAAAGAGTAACTTGCCCTCACTGATGCTTCACCCATCCATACATCATAATAATGTATCCAACATGTTCAAACAACATTTACACATCATCCACAAGCATATTTATCAACTATTAAAGAAGAAACTCATAAAGATTAAATTTAAATCTTAACTAAGGGAGGGGTTTCTGTCTTTCTAGTAGTTAAGTATTTCCTCATTCATTTACTGACCATGGCTTGATATGAAATTAAGCTAACTTATCTATCTAATCTCATATGAGCCCTAGATGTAGCCATATTTCATATTTGTTCCGTTCACTAAATTCATGTAAGGAGAAAAACCATAATTAAACATTCACCTTGATTCATCAAATATTCTAATAGGAAATTCACTTAATGATTCATCAAATTTGCTAATAGAAATGTTTCTCATCATTTTTAACAGACTACCACTATAGGAACGAGATTTGGATAGTTACTCACAAACCCATTCAAGGTTATCAAGTTCACAATCTCACTTTACCATTCATAGACATATTAGTTATAGTGTAAGGATGATAGATCACAAAAGAAACATTCATCAAATTACAACAAATGAACACAGATTGAACAAATTCTCATAAACCCTACAATTGTTTAACATAAATTATCCATAAGTAATATATTCGGGGAAAATCCCAAAATTTTACATGAAGAACCCTAGTTCTAACATTATGAATCCCAATTTATGTATTTACAAAGGAAAGCCTGATCAAAATATGCAACAAGTGTGATTGCACAAACCCATCAATTGATATTAATCATCATTTTTCGTTGAGTAAGAAAATGATTACTTCAAACAACTTACAAATCAGAGAACCGGAAGAAGAATAACCCACCACGTTTTATCAAACAACCAACATCGTCAACCTCTGTAACTAAATATAGCAATAACTTCACTCATGCATGATTTCATCATTTTTTTTTTCATTTCTCCATTTTTAGTAGAGAATGAGTAGAGGAGAAAAAAGAAGAAGAAGAAGAATAATAATAAAAACCGAGCCTCCCTCTTTTCTTTTTGTTTCAGTTTTAATACTAGCAAAGTACTCATATGACCCTGACTAGCTCCTTAGTGTGAGAAGCATTTGAGTATTATACTTTTAGAAAATATGATTATAGAATTCGGTTAATGGGTTTGGTTAAATCCAGATAAAAGTTCAGAGTGTCACATATTTCTACTAATATTCATTCACATAACTCTATGATTTCTAACAGTACATTGTGGTCAGCTTTTCCCATTGATTTCTATAAAATAAACACTAACGCTTCGTTTGATAATGATACTAATTGCATTGGTACTGGAATGGTACTACGTGATTATGTAGGGACTTGCGAAGGAATCAAAGGAAGTTATGCCGAAAGGATTCTAGACCCCGAGTCTGCTGAGTGCTATGCAATCAAAGAAGCTGTTTGTTGATCAAAATACTTACAGTTGGATAAAGTCATCTTTGAGGCATATGCTGAGGTGGTAACTGAGTCAATAACTTCGAATGAATCTCTAGTTAAATGGGAGAACAAGAGAATTATAAGAGAGATTAAGCATATGTTAGATTCTTCTAACTCTTGGTGCATTGTTTATGTTGAAAGAACTTCTAATAGTGTGGCTGATTCTATCTCAAAACACACTAGAATTCAAAAACTACAACTAGAGCAGTATTATAACTTTGAATCTTGGGTTTCCACTTTGCTTGCAAAAGATTGCAGCTCCGTAATTTCTTATTCTTAATAAAATTCCACTTTGATCTTGGGCTGCATTTTGAGTTTTTCCCAGCATACTTTTCTTCTTTTTTACGAAATTCAGGGGAAAATAAATCGACTATATAAACGGCCATGTGAATCTCACAGAGTTCCTTCCTATACCTAAAATGTACAAAGGCATGGTTGATATGGCACGGGTTAAGTCTAGTTAAGTTCCAAAATAAAAGCACCCAAACATATTTAATGATCATTTTATTTTTAACCCAATGTAATTAACTAATGATTTGAAATTTCTAATGAAGATGAGTTGGAGGGTTTTATAATTTTTCTAATGATATCTATTAAAGAGGAAACGTTGGGAAGTTCAGAAGGATATAAAGACAAGAAATAAACATGTCTCCCGACGATTTCCAAATCGTGCCTTCATCCTCCATTCCTTAATTTTAATATCATATTTTGCAGTCAGAATTGTGTTGTTATGCATCTCACAACGTTAACAAAGATATCAACATAAAAATCCAGTAAGATCATCAATATCGTTATCGCATCATCTTTTATCTTCTATTAATTTCTTGTTAGTGTCGTTGATGGATTGTCAATGGGTCCGGGTCCTCCCAGGTACCATAGGACCCGGATCCGGACCCTGATATTTTAGACGGTTCCGGGTCCTAACGGTCCGGGTCCGGGTCCGGTTCCTAATTCTATGGACCCAGAACCGGACCCTATTAAAACAGCGGGTAATTGTCGGGTCCGGGTAGTTAACGGTTCCAAAAGGCAACTCATTTTAGTAAGCTTACACAGATAGAAAAATTACAGTACATAGTACCGACTTCCTGTCTTAGCATAACTCATAAACAAAAGTTATAAACATTACAGTACAAGAATAATACACAACTAGTCAGACATAGTTGAATTCATTTATCAAAGAAACAGAAAAGAATTAGAACAAACTTTATTCTAGTTGTGGTTCTAGAAATCTGATTCATTATCAGTTACGTGTATGTTCTGCTTAAGTTGATGGCTTACTAAGGAACTAAAACAGACCTTGTCCAAAACTGAAAGTTTGGACTAGTACCATTTGGTAAGAGAGACCAGCGCCAATGCCGATGATGCTGACTAGATGACGAACAAAAGTATCAATGTTGAAATGACCAGGACCGAAGAAGCAACACATCAGATCATATATCATGTAAGCAAGGGTCACTGCCAATGTTTGCATCTGCAAAGTAATAAAACCGGATCAAACATCTAAAACTAAGTTGGGAAAACATAAGCCAAAAATAATGAAACTGAAATACCTGAAATGGAGAAGAGGAGGAATCCATGGGACAAACAGGACAATTCCAGTCTTGGACAGATAGAGAAGCTAATATTACACATAATGAAGCATGAATTGTTGAAACAATTCGATTACAGAAACCAAATGATATATTTGGGAACATCTTTCTCACTGAAATAAATAGTGTTGTCCATGAAATTATTCCACAGACAACCAATCTCACTATGTAATCCTCCATCTCTCTTGTAACACATAAACGTGAAACTTGAATAAGATATTTCTTGATTCTTTTTGGATTGCTGAATCATAAACAAGAAACAAAAAGATAGATATGTTTAAGAGATACCCAGAATGAAAAAACAATATTAAAAACAAAACAAAAAAATTGTTGCAAAATCATGAAGTCCAATAAGTTAGCGCAGCTGGATTTAGTTGGGAAGAAGTAGGTGGTTGACTCCAAATTGGTTAAAAGGAATCAAGAATAACCTAAACTTGAAGTGTCAAGGAGTATTACTCACAGTTATCCTTCTTTTGAAACTTAAGTACTGACTCATCCATTATATTCGCAAGCAATTACCCATTCAAATCATACGACTTCATCCAATAAAATGGGTTGTTTTTTTCTTGTTGAATACCATTTAATAATAGTCAAAACTTTTTGTTAGCCAAGCACAACCACAAAACCAGGAACACAAGGCTTTTATGACATGTCTTAGTCCTACTTTTACCTACTATAACAAATCTTAACTATACACAACCCCACGGGAAACGCAAGGAAAAGACATTATTGCTAGAAAATTGAAACTGTAAGGCTGTTATATATATGAACATCACTAGAACTTACATTGTACTTGATTAGGATTCAATCAGAGACGACCAAAGTATTGCTTGTTTACAGAGATAAGGAGATGACTGTAATCGCAAAAGGTTGATCCTTGGATAGTTTGTATAGGTGCCAATAATCATATGAAGTATGCAACCGCTCTGAAAAATCTCAACAGAAGTAACATAGTAAGAATCACTACCATGGATACAGCATCAATACATAGTAAGAATCACTACCATGGAACGCTCTGAGAAGTCCTTTGCTTAATACCATTCATGTGTTCACAATGTTATATTGTTATTAGTTTCAGTTTCCACAATTTCTAATCAACCAAACAAGATACATTGGTACTTAGATAAACCAAACTGACATTTGGGTACATCGCAGATCTTGATTAAGAGAATATAAATTTGTATGAATCCATATTCTAAGTAGAGAAGAATTACTGACCAGGTTATGAGAAATGGTTCATCTAGCTTGTTAATGACATTGATGATCATGTTATCATTGGTGACAACATCCAACCTGGACCAGGAAATTGTCCGTTGATAAGAATAACCTAATAGCCACAAACAAATAAAGTATAAGAAATCACAAAGTGTCTTAAAAACCAAAATATAATGCTGAAATCAGAACTGGAAGTTTGATAGAAATAAACAAACTTGTTGAGAAACAGCAAGAGGTGCAAGGTTTCCATAAGTAACAGTCCATGTAAAGAGTTTGTAAGGATCCTCTGCTTTCACATATATACTCAAACAAGCCAAAACCCCCAAAATCAATTGTAGCAATTGTAATCCTCTCATCTTATTAATAAAAAAAATCTCGAAACCCTAAAACTTGATTTCTTTTTTCTGTCTATAAATCAAAAAATTGAGAAAAGAATGATAAAAAACCAGATTGAGATGGTGATGGGACTTATTGTGTATTTAGTTCATTCAGCAGTAGCAGCGAACATGTGGAGGTGGTGAAGTGAATCAGATACTGAATTAGTAGTCTTATACTCTTCTTCTCGGACAGAAACGGCAACAATGAAGTGAGAATGAGATCTGGTTTTTCAATATATATGACATAATTTTGTTATATGATTTTACAAAATTACCCTCTACAGTAACTACCCGATTACCCACGGGTACCCGACGGGTAGACCCGGTTGGAACCGTTTACTACCTGGTCTTATCGGGTCATACCCGTTAGGGTCCGAAATCACTAACGGGTCCAGTTTTGGGACCCGGAACCGGACCCGATTCATCCGGTTCCGGGCCGGGTCCGGGTATTCGGGTACCCATTGACAGCCCTAATCAGACCAACTCGTGTTTAATTAAGAAACTATGTTGGTACGATTCTCCTACCTAGCTTGGTTAATCAGACTACATATATATTCATTTGTTCAATCTGAAGGGCAGCTTCAATCGTAACTTTTAAATTTTAAAAGTCTACTCTCATCGTCAAATTTTGGATGAGAAGACTACTACTCCCTCCATTTCTAGAAAAATGTTATTATCATTTTTTTATTTTAGTCTAAAAATAGACCAATATTAAAAAGTGATAGTAACTCTTTTTCTGAAACCGAGATAGTATATTATACTCCCTCCGATTTTTAATATATATCTGCTTTGACTAAGTCAAAATATTAAAGAAATATGAGGAATATCTAAAAATATTCCTACGGAATTGATTAAAATATAATACAGTATTTCGTATATAAATAATATATATTTTTTATTACAATTAAAATAAATGAAATATAAACAAGAAGGCAAGATATTAACACATTTGTTTTCTAATTATACAAATATTATTTAAGATTTTAAACTGGATCCCATAAAAAATAAGTTTATGAGTATAGAAGATCCAAAGGTATATTTAAGAGTTTATCGAGATAATACGACTATAAACAGAAGTTGAACACATTGTTTAAACTGACGAAAATAGAATTAAGGACATATATTAAGAAACAGAGAGTAGTAAAAAAAATCAAACAATTTAGAGAGAACCCCTCAGTCCCTCACATACACAGATATCACCGTGTATATATATTCTTTTTTTATGTCTTGATAGGTCCTTCGTATACCAGTTAGGATTATACTCCCTCCATTTCTCAAAAATTGAACTATTTATCTTAAAATTTTGTTTTCTAAAAGTTGAGTTATCTAAACACTAAAAGGCTTAAACAAATAAAGCTCCCACGTTAAATAGTGATAGAACCATCGTTTTTTATTGGCCGAAATAGGCTTTTTGTGATATAATATTTCTGGTGAGGACACTTGGCAAAGTAATTGGCGCAAATATTCCGGTGTAAAGGAAACACACTCTCCTATTCACTATTAGGTTTTAAAAATAATTACACTTTGTTTACACCTCATACTTAATTGTACCTGGTCACAGTCCCCTATAGTTGGTGGACAACCCCTTTTGACAATATCAATATCTAAAAATATCCAAAAACATGGCACCAACTCACGAGAATAAAACAATTACGCGACACTCCAAGCAAACTGAGAAATTACTACTCCTCCTGTTTTAAAATGATAGGCAAGGTTTCTATAAATAGGTATGTCAAAAAGATAAATTTGTTTTCATTTAAAGAAAGTCATAGGTTATTAGTTTACTAAACTATCCATGGAGGGACCACTTTTCTCACCTCCTTTTATCTAATATCAAATGGAGAGGACCATCAAAAGAAGAAGGACAAACTAGAAAAAAATATGAAAAAATAGCTATAATGATTAGTTTTCTTAATCTTTGTGACAAACCAAATTTACCTATCTTTTTAGAACAGAGGGAGTAATAAACAACAATGTCTTCTAATGACAATGTCATTTCTGCGTAAAAAAGGTGATCGAGTTTTGATAGCAACACCAAGAATAAAGCGCATAAACGAAAAAGTTAAACGTGGACAAATTTTTATGGTCGAAATGTAGACCAATAAAATCCAGCCATCCAAAATCCTTTTAAAGTTCTCACTCAAATCTTAAACCCTCATTCCCATTGATCAGTGGTGAAGAGGATTGATCTGTTTTTAAACCATCCCTTTAATCCACCCCTAAACGGACCGGTGCATAAAGTTGTTCAAACTGTGCTAACAAAAGTTGACAGCAAATCCTTTCGCCAAGCACAAATTTCTTCTGACGTTTGTAGACGAAAAGAGGATATCAACACCTTTTTGACGTTTACAAAATTGATAGTTACTAAATTCATAATTAAATATTCAAACACCATATTCCAACCAAGAACACCATATATGCATAGTATGTTTGTATATATCCGATCCAACCCGCCGATCCGATCTACATTTATCAATTTTCACCTGTATCTAACCCAATCTGTCGAAAGACGGGTTGATTATGATTCGCATTTTTAGATATTCATCTTACGGCAGGTCGATTATAATTTACACTTTTATTCACCCAATTTCACCGATCAACCCGTTAAAAATTCATTTTATAAGAAATTTCTTTTCGGTTGTTCCACGTTTGATGTGAATTTATTATAATTCCACTTCTTTTGGTTTGTTTATCTTAAATATATTTAGTGGTTTATAAATTGAAGAATAAGGAAAGCATTAAAAACATGGCGATATATTTAAGAACCTTGTGTTACTGTGAAAGTCCGTATGGTTTTATGTTGTGAGATAATCAGGACATTTCCTTACATGACCAGGTTGAATCTTTACAGCAGTCTCAATTTGATTGATTCCCTTATGCACCAAACTTTATGCACCAAACTCAAAGAGCTCAGTAGCACTAGCATCACCACTTCGTATTTGCTCCTGGATATTCAAACAAGATTCTAATGAAAGCATACACAACCATTCAAATAGATTGAACTCATACAGAAAATCATCGGTCATTTGCTTACTCTGATCAAGCATAATGCTACGGTTTATAACGGAAGAGAAATATGACGGATAAGATGAAATTAACTTCAAAGACTTTGCTGGATAGATATTCATCATCAGGTGGTTAAACAAGACGGATCACCCTACCCGACCCGTCTTTATAACGGATCGGGTCAAAACCGACCCGACTTTCGGCTGATTGGATGTGGGTGAAAAAATCTCATCCGTCTCTGGCGGATAGGGTGGTAGATGAGGTCAAATCCGATCCAACCGACGCGTTGTGCAGCCCTAAATATGACGGTCTAATTACTTATAAAACGACTGCAAGAGAAAGATTTAAAATCGTTGAGCATAATTGTAATATAAAATCACATATGGTTAACTTGACTAACGCTGCACTCATAACATCGTCCAATATAATCGTCGTTAAAACATTTTTCCAAACAATTAATAAATTCATTCTTCGTAAATACCTCTACGATCCTATAATATACATTATTCATGAATTTTTTATATTTATCGTTTAGCGGCCTTTCTTTAAGCAATGTTCACTTTTTATTTTATAAAATATTGTAAAGGAGTCACGCAGAAGGACGCTTTTAGCTTCTCTATTCGATTCATAAAAGGAACTTTGCGTTCTTTTTTTTAGTGCAATTTCAAAGTAGATCCACTATTTTAGTTTAGTATTTTTTTTCTTAGAACCATATAAAACACGTAAAAAATCATCCGGGAAGGGAAAACTTGATGTTGATCTTTTTTTGATGTTGATATATCAAACTAAATAAATAAATATTTATTTTCTATTTCTATATATAACTATTTCAAAAACCCATTCCGGAGTTCAAGCATTTGCCGGGATAAAGAGCTACAACCTCAACGTGCATCCAAAAGAAAGAAGATAAAGATTAGTAACGTGCATCCAAAAGAAAGAAGATAAAGATTAGTAATGATGATGCATTTTCACGATAAGAATGGACAATTCAATGAGTAATGGTGTTTAGTTTTCCTTCGTTGTTACTGACTGCGTTGTAATCAAGGTATTCTATTAAGACTATAATATAATTGCCCTTGTGGTCGAATACTATGATATTCATATGAGACTGGCCATGAACGTAAGTCTCAATTAATCAAAGCTATTTTAGTTTTTTTTTTCCACTTATGTAAAGCAATATATAGTTATGATAGTTATAACTGTTGTTGAGAGACATCCTTATTAGTTGTCAACCTTTTAATTTGATCTTTTCTCAAAAATAAGTTAGCCCCTAAATTAACAATATAATTAGGTCAAAAAGATTAGCCATAATCATAGGTTAATCAAAAGACTTAACTATCCACATTTTAAAGTTTTGATTTTGGATGTGTTTGATTGAATAGGTGCAATGTGCTAACAATAGTTTACTGGAATGGAACCAATGACGGGGCCTTGTCAATGGAACCATTCGATCAAGATCAAGGTCCTGTAAGAAGCAAGGAGTTGTATGTTGAGTTTATATCTTGAGGGGATCGTTTTGCAGTGTCTAACTATCATATAAGAGGTCAAATTTGCCCATTTTTAGGCACCACGGCGATTTTCTGCCGCAAGCACCAGAAAGAGTAACATATCTAAGTAACATATCTACAAACGTATATCTGTAACATCCCAAGTTCCGGATTAGGGTAAAACCCATATGGAGATCCGAATTCAAAAAGTTAAGGGTCGGAACGAAACAGAGGTATACATATATTTTCTTTGTTTATCATATTTCACTAAGCACAATTAAATTTAAAAAACAAGAATTCACTAATTAAACATCTATAATAATATTCTTAACAAACAATGAGATCAAATGATACGTTAGACAATTACAAAAAATACAACACAATCAACAAGATAGCTAAGTTTTTAGTTTCATTTCCAACTTCTGAGAGATCTGTTAAATATGTCAATTGGGGTGAGATGACAGCTCAGTAGAATGCATTAATAATCTCAAAATATGCATAACAATATCAATGAGTCAAATAACATACAACATGAGTATATGAAATAATTTCGAGCAATCAATGATATATATATATATATATATATATTCAACCAAAAAGATTATCACACAAGAGTTATTTTTAACAAATCATTTTATTCATTTGTTCAATCATGAATTCACAATACCAATATTCATTTCTAGCAAATCATTTAATTAAGATTTCAAAACAAGACTTCACTATATTAATAATATTTCACATAATTTATCCAATTAGATTTCAACACATGAGTTCATGGTACGAATTTCCTTAGTTCGTACTCCACCTATCATTTATCCGGCATGGACAGCCGCCATCGATGGTCAGGAACATAAGTTCTTACATGGGGATCATTGCCCATTTAATTCTCGGGGATCATTACCCGTTTTACTCTCGGGGATCATACCCGCCATTAGCATGGAACCATGTTCCATTTAACGGTAAAACATGAACTCATTTCTAATTTGTAAATTATTTTTACAAACAATACAAGCAACCATGACTCAAGAACATATGAACAAACAACATGAATTTCTTTTAAGATTTTAATCAAACAAACTAACTGTAGACATATCATATTATATGTTTCATAGTGATAACTTTGTATGATTATCTTCAAATTTTACAGGAACCTATATGAATAAATCGAAAACAACATATCCAAAATTCACCGAAAACCAACGGTTCAAAACAAAAGATATTTCATTTACAAATTCATCTTAAAAATTGGGCAGATCACATCATGTTACCAAAATATTCTTAGTAAATTCATATAAATATGAAATTGAGCAAATTCCAAAGCACAATAAAAGATATCATACAACTCTACAACTTTTCTTAGGTTACAAATCATTCCATCATCATTAAGGTTACCTAAATCATCAAAAACATGATAAAGAGAAACTGTCAAGAAATTTCAGAAATCATAACCTAAATTAAAACAAACATTCAACGGTGAATTCACGGTGGATTATCTTCAAAATTAACCAGTGATACCTAATAACATTATCTACAAATATAAGAAGCATGATCATCAATCAAAGATAGTAATTTATTCGAATAAATTACTGAAACCTAACCATATAAAATCATACGAAGTGAACACCTAAAGAAAATAACGAAAGAGAAAGGGTTTAGCATTCTGTCTTTTATTAGTACAACTTCCTCTTGATTCTCCATAGTTTTCTTCTCTAAACACCTTAGATTCCGCTTCTTCTCCTTCTCTCTAACCTTTTTGTTTTCTAATCTTTTAAATTTCTTTCCCATAAATTTTTATTATAAAACCTATATTAATATTAATTTTAATAATAATAACTAACACACATATTTATTGTTTTATTTTAATTATCTTTTCATTTTCTCTTAATTTTATTTATTTATTAAAATTAATTAGGTAGCTATTTCCACTCTATCATTTTACTAAGTGAAAGGAAAATTATTTTTAAATATCTAATCAAATGTCACAACCTAGTCTAGCTAATTCAGGTAAAACCCGACCCGATATAATAAATAAAAATACCAGGTATTACATTCTACCACTCTTAAAAGAATTTTCGCCCGAAATTTAAAACATCAACTATATATATATAAGTCAAATACCATAAACGAGTTAGATAATCAAGAAACATTTCACACAAATTTCAGCCAAATTAAACAACCAAAAAATAAGGTTAAACAAGTTATTCAAACAATCATGCCTAGCAATTCATATGACAAAATTTATTTTTTGGTCCCATGTAAGATCTAAATCCTAGAGCTCTGATATCAACCTGTAACACCCCGAGTTCCGGACCAGGGTCAAACCCATATGGAGATCCGAACTCAAGGCGTTATGGGTCAGAACGAGAAAATTGGATATATATA